>OY978218.1:8363492-8703646 GCA_963854785.1 Vaccinium vitis-idaea | reverse complement strand
AATCATCCCCACGTTCCAAAAATGCCCCCGCTAGCCCATGAAAGTGCCTAAACCCTCAAAATTCTATGAAAGTGCCTAAACCCCCAAACCTTATGGAAGTGCCTAAACCCCAATAACCATATGGAAATGCCTAAACCCCAATAACCGTATGGAAGTGCCTAAACTTCTAAAGCCCTATACAACGGTATGATACCCTAAGTGCCTAAATCCACTATAACCCTACCCCAAAGAGCCTAAACCCCCAAAATTAAATTCTAAAATTGAACCCACTCTCAAAATTGAAGATAGAGAAATCACTTAAGAGAGAGGCATACCCACAGCCCACACATGCGAGAGGAGAGAGTGTGTGCATGCCAATTGAGTTGACTTTGAGGATGAGAGAGAAAGTCACGGGGGTATCAATTGGCTAACCCCAATTGATTTGAGGATGAGAGACAGAGTCACGGTGGGTATCAATTGGGCGACCCCTTGCTCTGACCGTGGACCAAAAACAGTTGGGAGGCAAATGTGTCCTCCTCGTGCGCGCTATTTCATTAAGGTTATTTTAGTCCACAATTGTCCTTAAGCCCTCAAAAACTTCTAATCCATGTATTAGAGGTATTAAAATAAGTTAAGTTGGACAAAAACCTATTAAAGGCCCCAAACTTGGCCTCTTAGCCAATTGAGGTGTACTATTCACCAGCAATTTTGTAGAAGAGCTGCCACACTTACTCTAAGGAACAACCCAAAATAGAAATGTCGACACTGAAAAAGTGACGGAGGTAATATATACCATGAAGTCACAAACAATAGGAGTACCTCGTAATTTCAAGAGAGGAACAAAATGTACCCAGATCAAATAACTACCCGTAAAGTAAAAACACTTAAAAGTACTCTAAAGGTTTGCTTCTTTAAGCAGCTTCTTGAGTTGAACTGCAGGATCTGGAATATCATGAAACAAGACTGGAACTAGAAACGATATCCATGTGGACACCTTACGAGAGTACCTTAAAAGCACTCTGGCGTGGACTATAAATTCCTTCCAGCAGGGTCGATTATCTCCCTAGTCTGAGGAACAATCCACTTACATTGAAAGAGTAGATGCATCAGGTGAGAAATTCGACCCTAACAGTTCTCTATCCTCAGCTAGTAGGCTTTCGTCACAAAGCTCTTGGATCATGATTCATAATAAGATGTTTTAACCTCGAGACGTATCCCTCCAAGGAACAATATCAAAAAGATATCTTGGAGTATCAACTATCAAGTGCTCCGTCTGAAGGAATATAGTTTGAAGAAAGAATGTTTGCTGCTTTGGTATTGTGGTTGGTAATGGGGTAATTCTTCGTAATTGTCTTCTATGGTTCAGAATCGCTATATATTTGACTCTAATGGTGTTTTTAACGGAGGGAAAAGCAAAAAGATGTCAAGGCTGGTTACAGGATACGGTCACGGAACCCGTCCTTACTCTATCCCCTTCTCCTCTTCTCATTATGGATCCAAGACCCCTGCTAGTTCTAGCCTCTAGGTTTCCCCCTCTTCTCTTTTGTCCCTTTCTCCCTCTTTCCCTATACAAAAGCAATATATATTTTTTAGTTTTAATCAGGGAAAAGAAGTTCCGTTTGATGCTCCATCACTCTCTGCAACATTTAATGTAAAAGAAATTTCTAACCGCAAACACAACAAAAAAGGATGAAATTATAAATCTGCCAGAGTCTCCATACCCAACCCAACATATTTTAAAGAAGTAATATGTAAGAGTTAGGCCTAGTAACATTATCATTTGAGTAACTACTTCCCAAATATCCAAGTAACATACACCATGATCCTTCATATATTGCAACATGATGTTCTCTCAATAGTCAATATCTGTACATACATGTGTACGACTGTGTACACATTGTGTTGTGAGTGTTAAGCCCCGATCTTCACGAAAGCTCAACAAACCAACCACATTGTGAATTCACAGCCAAAGTAACCACATATGTTTTCCTAGTGTCATGACTTGTGGTTTCTATGGTTGATCAAGTCAACCACCATTATCTGCCTTGGGCTGGCAAATCTGGTATGCGAATGTCAAAATTGCATGGGAAGCCTTAAGGCAATATAGACCTGTGGTGCAATGCAATCAGGTGGTGTGGTTTAAGCATCATATCCCAAAGTGGACCATCATTCGGTGGAGGATTATTTTGCGTAGGCTCTCGACTAAAGATAAAACTTCACAGTTGGGGAGCTACCAATGAGGAGTGTGTGTGTGTGTGTTGTTTATCAGGCAATGAATCCTACAGTCATCTGTTTTCTTATTGCAGATTTTCCACTAGAATTTGGAGGCATTTCTTGAAGCAAAATGGGATCTGCAGACTTTTCCTTCCATTGGCCCAACAGGTGGACTGGTTTATCATTCACAAAACTGGTGGTAGCTTGTACCATTTGGTTCCCAAGTTGGCTTTTTCTGCTGTTCTTTACCATCTATTGGGGAGAAACGAATGCCATAATTTTGTGGCGAATTCATAGTGATGAAGAGGGTGACAACGCTGGAATTACTTTGTATTTCATCCTATCTTAGCTCTTGGAGGAGTGCAAAAAAAAAAAAAACTGATGTTAATGAACTTTTCAGTAGGAACTGACACATATCAAGGAGAGTTTTTGCACTGCCATGAGTTCTTGCTTCTGTGATCGTAGTTTGATCAGGTGCTGGTTTAAGTTTGTGTCTGTGTAGGTTGTGTCAGTTTTGCTGTGTTTGTTTGGTCTGTGGCTTTGTTCAGGGGAATGCCCCTTAGTTCCTGTATGAAGTTTGTTGCAATAAAATTAATACCAATGAAAATCTGCACAATCAATTTTGGACAAATTATATCTAAACCTCAGGATTCTCAACATATTTTTAATAACAATTTGATTACATCAGATGTCTATATAAGTCAGATATATATCTCTATGTATAGTCTTCCATACACACGGAAAGATATGAGATCAGTAAGGAACACTACAACAAAAGTCGGTTTCTATAGCATGCGAAAAATGCTATAGAAACGTATATATAGTGTTTCATCAAACGCTGTATTAGCCGGCGCTATAAAAAGGGTAAGACTTTCCATAGCATTTTTCGCCCGCTATATTTTGTATATCAAATATAGCGTTTCCTAGGTTTCTATAGCATTTTATGCCAGCTATATTTAGTACATCAAAGATAGCATTTTAAACCTGCTATAATTTTGCATGTTTCCATAGCATTTCTTGACTGCTATTATATATCTACAATTAATAGTATTTTTAAAACGCTATTAAGTGTAATTACTGGATATTTTCTATAGCATTTTGGACCTGCTATGTAATGTTTGTTTTCTATTGCATTTTGAACCTGCTATTTATGTTTCACCTTTCATTGCATTCCTTGGATGTTGTATACTATATTTTCTACGATCTTAATTTCATTGCATTCTTTGAATGTGTACCACAATATTTCGCACTGAAATTTTGGTACTTATTCTAGTAACTTGAATTCAATTCCATGCCAAACTCTTACAACAATAACAAAAAAAAAAAAAATTGATTTAAACGACTACATATTCCTTGACAACATGTTCTCAATATTCCATACATAGCCCAAAAAGATGTCATTGTCTAAACATCCAAGCGATTAACATTACGTAAAAGAAAATTAGTATATTACAAGTTCCTCCAACTCATCTATCTATACCAAAAGTGGAGAACAAGCATTGGCACCAAAATATCAACAAAAGGGCTTCTAAGCACTGCAGTATCATATATCTATATCTTCAGCAAAAATATCAACACAAGGACTTCAAACCAGCAGTAGGAAGATCAATCTTCGATCAACAAAAAGTGATGAAATAATTTCTTCTATCAACCCGTAGACCTACACATGGTAGATGCAAATTGATTAAACATTAGCTCATTCAAGTTCCTTCAAAAGAGTCAAAATTTTGGCACCTAAAATACATAAATCAATGATTAACCTATGAGCCCATTACAGAAAATAGCAATTAGCTAGTAAGCAAACACTTCAAGTAGTATGAGCAACCCCTCTAAGCAAAATACACATACACAAGAATCGATTCCAAAACAAGAATCAATTGTAGTACTTGCAGTAGGAGCCACCTACACAAGGAGAAGTATACAGTAGCATACTAGCATTCAAATAGGAGGCACACTTCAACAAATCAATAATCGAAATTGCAATGCAGACTATCCAACTTGAGGATAAACAGGAACTCTAGTCATCCGTGGATTGAACTTCTATCATGGACAAAAATGCTTATGATTGTATTCCCCTAATAATACCAGACCCCAAATTCTGAAACCAAAGATAGAATGCTCCTTAACCAGACCAACCTTGTGCTGCAGTTTGCCCAAAACATCTCACCAAATGCCTAAAGCGATTCTCATACTTTTTCGTGGATGAAATCATTGACGTTACGAAGAATACCCTTGTTTCTATTTGGTCAAGTCCATTGACGTTACGAAGAAACAGTAATGGATCCAAGAGTATAGAGCAACATCTTACAGAATTCTTAGTAATTAGTACAGAGAACTGATATGGCATTGGGAAAATTAAGAGTATAATCTAATGCACTTGAAAGCCTTGCCATTGTAACTTTCATGTATAGTATAAAAATAAAAGATAAAAGATTGTCACACTAAAACTACGCAGAAAGCGCGCTAAAACTACGCATAGGTGTGACTACTGAATGGTGATCCCGCCAAACATGTTTTGCCCCGAAACCCCGAAACCCCGAAACCTTTTTGCCTGGTCCAATTTCCTATTTTCGGTCTGTACAAACTGTGCCAATAATGGTCGCCCCTTTATTTGAGTAGTTTGGGCTTGCATTATAGCATCATTTCAACCCACCCCAATCAAAATCAGCAGTTACCCTAAGGAATTGGATCCTTTCATATAGTCCAAATCCAAATCTAAACCTTCCATTGCTGTAATTAATGGTTTGAATTTTCTTATAAACTCTTCCAAGTAAGAGCTCTTCTAAGAAAGAGTAATGGACAAAATCCAAACCATTAATTATCCAAATGTATGGTCCAAATTTGGATTCGGACCAAAACTTGGAGCAGAGAGCATCTGATCCCCCATTTATCAACAATAGGCAAAAACAGAAACAAAGATAAGTGGAGGCCATTTCAACAGAATTCGTTACCAGCCTTATAAGTTCTGACATCTAAAATTTCCAATCAATATACTAGCAAAGCCTCATCATGCTCCATGTTTATCAGGACCATTTCATCAGGACCTTCAGATAAGTGGAGGCCATTTCAACAGGACCTTTAGAACTCCCAATAATTGCAAGTTAAAAGCGGTAGAACTCCCAATAATCTCAGTTAAAAGCAAGTTAAAAGAGGACCTTTAGAACTCCCAATAATCTCAGTGATCTATGCACAACATAAAAATTGATGAAAGGAAATAATCTTAATCAAGAACCACAACTAGAGCAGGTTGCTTGCTTCTTTCTATTTTTTATAACTTTTCTGTCACTGGAATTCCATTTCCATATATAGAGCTTCTCCCACCTCGAAAGTTGCTAGTCTGTAAAAATCCACGCTATTTTTTGTGCACATAAGTTACCTCTATGGCTCTATCTTAAACCGTCACCGACGCCATTTAAATGCCCTCAGTCTCAAAAGTTGCACAATCCCAGAACCAAATCCCCAGCTCCAAACGTATTTCAATCATCTAGATATAAAGGACAAGTACACAGTATTTAAGAATGCAATTCTACTGTTCAGATACCCAAATCTCCAACAGCCACAGTCACTGCTCAAAACTCCAACATCCTCCCATGCATTTGACGGGGTTCAAAGCTCTCTAAACACTATGGAATGCCAGGGCGAAATCTGATTGCCAAATGTATCGCCAGAATTCCAACAAGTAAGAAAAAGTAAATGTGGGAACATGACTATCAAAAGAATGTGAGGGCCAAGACCGAAAAAATCAGCCCAACTTTGACTCATGTCATTGATCTGCTCAGGTTGCTCGTCTTAAAGAGTTTATAGAGCATCACACAACTTTGGAAGTGAAAAAAAGTGCATTACCTTGGCATAGAGTCCATAAGAACCTTGTCAGCAAGCCATGCAATAGTAGTCCCAACAGCATCTTCAATGTTTTCCATAAAACTCGTAGGCCTCCACAAAAAGGTTTCACCTTTCTTTGGAACATCCACCCAAACTCTAATTGCGTTAGGTCCGAGAGGCATATGATGAACAAGTTCATTTGGATCACTCGAAGACCAACGTCCTTCAACAACTACTTCCCCTGTCCCCCTCCAATCAAGCAACTTGCAGCTGTGGCTATTAGGGGTAGTGGTAACCCTCTTTAGCAACAAGGCAACAATGTGCAGAATCAGCAATTTTTATGCAACGATGTAAAATACGTAACTAAATAACGATGCAGATCAGCATTTACAGATCAGTTATGCTATTTTTTTCGGAATAGGTAACTAAATAACTTCTTACCGAGAGTAGTCAGAAATAAACAAACAAATTGTCATTACTGAAAGTAGTCAGAAATATCCACCACGGAAAGAAAATGGTAAAGTACTTACTTGATTTTTCTTTAACTCATCAATTGTATCTTGCATACGTGCCACTTGAGACTTATACTTAACATTTTCTTCATGCAACTGAGCTAGATTGCCACTCATTTGTGATAATACAGATAATTTTGTTAGTGTGACTCCTTTTCCAAATGTTCTTAAACGACCATGCTTCTCGGGGCCAAGTACTTTACAAAGAGCATCTTCTTTGAGACTAGTTGAAGATGACTTTGGTGTTTCCCGTTCAATTTTTTCCATTAGTGCCTGAAAATTGCAATATACGAAGTCAATGTAAATGACTAATGTGAGATATGAAACAAATAAAACACAAAAATTGAGAACGAGCATTGGCCGTACAATCTTATCTTCAACTTTTTTGTTTGCGGGATGACCAATCTTTCTCTTATGTCCATCAGCCCAAACAGCGACTCTACTTGTGGATTTCTTTTTTTTGTTTCTGGAGTAAGAACCAATACACTCGTGGGTTTTAGAACACTGCTCATATTACAGTTTCATAATCTAGCATGTGAGAACCAGAATTAGAGCAAGCAAACAGTTGATGCTTCCAACTCAGAAAGAAGGGCAAGAATGCTCTATTTAGACACAGACCAACAGTTCAATAATAACAGCTAATTCTAAATCCAGATAGTTACCAAGTTTAACTCCTCAGAAGCAAACCAAAAGGGATAGATGAATGTAGGTTTAGAGTAAACAAAATCTAACTAAACGATGTACAGTTTTCATTCATTAATTCTCCAGCGTATCACATGCACTCCGTAAGTACATGAAGCCCCAAATTAATTGGTAATTCCGTCAGGAAGCAAATACCAGTTATGACCTTTCACAACTATCTCCCCACACTCACAAAGCTTCTGCAGATGATGATTTAGGCCATCCGTAGTGGTGGTGTTAAATCCACAAAATAGTCAGTAGCTAACCCAGTTAGCTAGCTTTTTCTCTTTTTTTGCTTGTAATAGTGTAGTTAAATGGCGGTCAACTTGTGTCAGGAGGGAAGTGAACTAGTGCAGATGTGAACTGTAGTTCCGGCACTAGCAACAGCCGAGAGAGGGGAGAGAGGAGAGAGAGTGAGACAAAAGGCAAAAAGGGGGACAGAAGGGAGGAGAGAGAGTGTCAAATGGATGGGAATTGCCTGGGATGGAGGAGAGAGGAGAGAGAGGGTGAGGGGAAAAGAGGGAGGAAAAAATGGTATCCAATCAGAAAAAAAATACTATGGGACCCATTTAACACAATGCTAGTTACACTATTGCAACAAAAATACATAAGCTACCTAACAACAACTTAACTCATATAATTGGGTCCCACTTTTGTGTCATATAACAACACAAATTTAACTCCACCACTACGGATGGCCTTAGTAAGGTGGAATGACACCAAGGCAAATCATCGTAGTTCCTCCTAATAAACTTAGAAATAGACTCCTCAGTACAACCCTCTGGTTCCTTTAATTCCCCTATTGCTCTATCTATCATCTGCATTGCAAGGGGACCATAAAAGGCAAAAACTTAAGCAAAACAGAGAATTTTAGAGAAACAGCACGACAGGGAAGGGCAGAAACATAACAAAACATACACCCAAAAAGCATAAGTAATATTCAAAACACATAAAAAGTAACTATAAAAGTTGCAGCTATGTAGATGGAGATATGAAAGTACTTCAAAATTATTCGATAAAAAGAAAAGAAGAAATAAACTCATGATATTATTTCTCACCTACACTGCCAACGACAGTATGTGGGCTGCAAAACGGATCAGTTTGTTCAGTAGGTGATGTGGGGAGCTGCAGAGCTTGGGTTACTTTGAGGGGGCTGCTACCTTTTTCCTGGGCAATAGAACCACCATTCTTCTTTCCAGCAGCTGTCCTTTTCACCTGAAAAAAGTGAACGACAAAAAAGGAAGCAACAAATTGCAAACTTGATAGAGAACAACAAATTCATATGCATATGTAATTTCAACAGGCATAGGAAGAATGAAATTGCAAACTTGACAGAGAACAACAAATTCATATACAAATTCATATGTTTTTTCCTGAATCACTTTTTGGAGAGGTGTTTCTCTACTGCTACTGTCTGTCTCTCTATTACTACTGTTGCTGCTCCTGAGATGTGTTATTTACTGCTGCTGTCTGTCTCCCTATTACTGCTGCTGCTGCTCCTTTTATTAATGTTTACTCTGGAACTTTGTTGTGTTGCTGCTATAGACTTTGGTGCTGGTTTTGGATCGACTGTCGAATCTACTACTCTTAATCTGCTATTGACTTTGGTGCCTAAAGATGTCTGAAGTTTCTCTTCTATGGAAGCCTTAAAGTTTTTCCTAATGTTGCTGCTAAAGAACTTGAATGGTTTCTGGGGATGGCTAATTTTGGAGCTTGTGTCGTGGTGTCCTAATCTTGATATTCCTATTTTGGGTTATTGCTACTACTGCTGCAGCCTGCATTTTGAAGTCGAAGTTGCTATTTTGTGAGAGGACTAGATACATCAAAGTACTTGATAGAGAACAACATTGTGATTTAAACATGCATGTCCCATTTATTACAAAGCAATTTACTCCTATAAGAGAACTTGTAGACAAAGGAAAAAACATATTTGGGTAAGAGAGATAAACCAACAGACAGCATCTATTACCTTTTTCGCTTTAGACCTCGAGGAATCATCACTGTCATCATCATCACTCAGCCCTTCTTCACCATTGAATGGTTCATAGTCTTCATCACCATCTCCACGCCCAGTCTGGTTTTTTCTCTTAGCAGTACCTTTACTGTTACTTTGTTGAATTGACCTAAAAAAGAACTTTGCAGGGTTCTCGATTCCAGCAGCACGCAGCTCGGTTATGAGTTGTTTAATTGTTTCTTGCTTGTCCTTTTCAATTCCTTTCACTTTCTTGTTCAAGAACCCCGGCGCAAGCATGCTGACTGCATAAAATGAAATTGCAACATAACATATGAAAAATAAATTTCTGTTCTCTGCATTTAGTCACAATACTGAAATCGTCAAACTCACATAATCATTTCGGTTCTGACCACCTTAGAAAAAGCCTTCTCTTATTGTATTGTCGGTTTTTTTTTCTACGTTCTTACCAAAGTGCATGTTCAAATGCTTACAAATCCTGATTTAGGCTTCTTATTCACCTCACAAAAATGGGTCCGACCTCAAACTAGCTTCATGTAACAACTCTTTAGTTTGCAAACTCTATTTCGTGGTAAACTTAGGTTGACACTGAGTGATTAGGGTATAAATCTTACAAGTGCTTGAGCCCACCAAAGTACCAGATTAATTGAACTAGGCACTTTCACTGTCTTGTTAGTGGTCCCAGCAGCGCCGACACAAACCTAAAAAGAGCTCGCGGCATTGGCTAGATCTTGGACGCATGAGTCAACTCTTTACAACCAGCAGATTGCAAATTGTTGCAAAGAGGGGAGTAATTAACTCGTGGGACCAAAATCCAGCCAATGCCACGAGCTCATTTTAGGTTTGTGTTGGTGCTGCTTGGACCACTAACAAGACAGTGAAAGTGCCCACGAACTTCACCTTTGAGAGCACTAGGGGCCAGTTATACTTGTGGACCCACAAAAATAGTCAAACCCACACAATTCAAAACCTCAGATAGAAGGAGAGTGACTAAAAGACAATCTCAACACTGAAATCAGCAATTCAAGCAAGTATACCATCGATCCTGCTACAAAGGTTCAGTTTCAACACATATATCAGCACTTCAAACTAACTTCTATCCAATTACAAAGGTAGCTTGAATGCTATACTGAATAATTCTTCGGTGAGAAGACTTAGGCTACCTAATTCTTTTTAGTTTTTATCCATTTTGCAGCACCAGATTCCAAAACCCAAAGCAATGTCATCGGGAGTCCTGAGCAAGGTGCGATAAAATGTGGGAGTTCACGAACAAAAAATAAAAAAAGCGTATCCTGCATTTCCATTTGCATCACACTTGACTAAAAAAAGCTCAATCAAGCAATATAGAACTTAAACCCACTCAAACCAATCAAATTTTGCACCCTAGGTATAACAAAGAAAGAGGCATGAAATCATCTTCAAATTCACAAAATCAAGTCACACCGACAAACATCAACTGTTATGAAGATGGTAGACTTAATTTCTCTATGAAAAAAAAAAAAAAAAAAAAAAAACAATCTCATTCAAGATAAGCATGATACCCAAAAACTGTTTGATCATTTTGGATAGAAGTTAAGTTTGTTATTCGATTTTGTGGCTTAGGACAATGATCCTCCTAGACCGAGAGAGGTTGACAACAGAGTTGAAAAAACAAATGACTTTTGAGGATTGGAACTCCTTCATTTTAGGGGAAGATATAGATAGAACTACTTCATTTTGGTGGATGAAAATGAAGCTCTCACTTTCGGTCTCCACTTTTTTCTCCCAATCTATAGCTCCTCCAAAAAGAACGGAGCCAGAATCTTTGGATAGTGCTAATGTCAATAACTTATAAATGTTTAATAGTCCTTTCAATTTTCACGTGAGAATTATTTGGCCAACAAGGTCAGTTGATCCCATTTGTGTCAATGTAATTGCCCCCGAAAAACGTAGCAAAATACTTTTTGTATGTGCAAGATAAAATTCTCAAACTCCCAAACTCGTCTCAGGCCTCCAATGAGATTGGGCCGTCCCTGACTGCTTCAACAAAAGCATAACAAGAATAACTTCCGTATAGGGGTTTGAAATTTCCTTCATATTTAACGGTGCAAATATCAAGGATCGAGTCACACTATATACATCTTTCACTTGTTTCCTACAACAATAAGCATTGCATACATGTCTTTATTATTTGGTACACTAACCAAACTGGCTTTTGGCTTGGTTTGAGTTAGGGAATTGGGAACGTTATTTTGAGAGTAGGCAGAAAAGCCATCAGATCTTGGATATGGATTTTCTATTCCAAGCCAACCATCAAAACAATGCTTTGATGTCAGTCCATGGAAATAAACCAGTCATGGGCATGATACTTTTGAGAAAGATAAGAAAAGAAAAACCTAAACATCCCCTGCCCTTCCCAATGTCAAACACTTTTGTTCATGCTCTATAACAACTTTGCGATCAAGGACAAGGCATAGGCTCATTAAGGGCTATTGTCTATGTATTGTTCGATTGGAGCTTTTGCATCAAACATTGCTCCAGCGTTATAAGCACCGGTTGTGCCCAAGACTTATCTTCATAAAGGAAAGTTCCACTTGCACAATTAAAGATCCACGATGTTAACCTATAAATAGAGATACTTGGACAGCCATACAAAGGAACAACTTGAACTGCGTTAATTCACCAATAATTACAGGCTACAAGGAACGAACTAGGCCAAAAGTAGCACCCGAGTGAGATAAAGAGAGTCTGAATTGATAGGCTGCTAAAAGCCTAAAACACCAAAGGAAATCTTTTCCACAAAAGCGACCAACTACTTTGTAAAGACAAAATTAACAAGGTCTTCTTCTCCAATGAAAAATAAAAATCTCAAGAGGGAATTGTTAAGTCCAATCCATCAATTCAAAAGGCCACTTAAAGAATTTTTGTCCCCAATTCTAAAAAAGAACTATATCCTCCAAATAAAAAAATTCTCCATTATAAATGGGTTTTATATGCTTGCAACATAAAATCAAAGCATTTCAATGCAATAGAGTATACTTTCAGATGAACAACCTCATTTTGCAACAAAGTATCACGGTGGCAGAATACACATGGAGAAATATGATTCTAACTCATCAGCTTAACTCAAACACGTGGTCTTCAATAACATAATTCAATCATGGAGAACCAAAAGCCCAATCTCTTTTTTGAAACAAGACTGACACCCCAAATAAAGTAAATCCAAACCCTTTAAATTTATAATCTGTGCAAATCCTCAAATGATTATCCCAAGAGTACAACCCTAGCTTGTATTTAGGAAAGAATTAAAGAAATCGACTGATTAGAAGTGAAGTAGAGGTTAATCGATTAGATATTAGGAGAACTGGCGGAAAGGAACAAACCTGCCACTGCCTACTCAAGATTAAAGCCCTAGAAAACAAGCCCTAGCTCCAGTTCAGGTTCTCTTTGCCTCAATGGTGCAATAGGTTTGATTCTCCTCATACTACAGAACAAAGATGAAATCGGAGAGAGAATCATCAATCAGCTAGCAGGAGAACGAGAGAGAGAGAGAGAGAGAGAGAGAGAGAGAGAGAGGAGAACAAACCTGTCAATTGCATGCGAAGCTAGGAGGTTCGATTGAGATGCCACACGGAGTAAAATCAGATCTCTTCAACGATTTGGTGCCGCACAGAGTAAGATTCTGGCGGGTGTGGTGTGCGATTGAGAGGCGTAGAGAGAGAATGAGGGATCTGATTTGAGCGCCTGGAGTTTTGGGATTTGAGAGAATAAAGAAATTTTTTGGGGGAAGGAAGGATTTTGGGCGCGAATTTCTTGGCGCCTGGATTGGATTTTGGGATCTGAGAAACGCTATGTTTCTTTGTTTTTGGAAGGGGGAAAGGTGTATTTAGGAGAGAATGCTTTATTTGTTTGGTTAAAACGCTATTTTTGAAGGCTTTAGGATTTTTCTTTGTTTTAACTTCAAAAAATGCTATAATTACTTATCTATTATAGCATTTTTGAAAAAATGCTATTAAATTATGCTATAAAAGGTCATATTTAATGTAGTGGAAAACACATGAGAATTTTCAGATTTGGTTAGAGCATCTCCAACACCCTGCCATTACCATTTTTGGCACCCCCTTCACTTCCAACACCCTCCAACGCCCTGCCATTTCACCCGGCCAATAATGGCCTTGCCATATTTCTAGCCACATCAGCTTTCCCTCCCCATTCTCAACTACCAAACCCAACAAAACGAAAATCACAAGATTAACAGTTCTCCAACATTGAAATACCCAATTTTTGACAAATAAAATTTCTGATTAACAAAAAAAACTAGCAAATTGTATTCATAGCTTGGGTAGAGCTTTGCAAGCTAAAGTAGCTTCTATCATTGTGGATGGAGGTTGGATATGGCCTAGGGGCAGATCTAGTGTGAGCAGGGAACTCCTAGCTCATAACCCTAATACCTTTCTCTTCCAGGTAAATGCAGCAGATTCAGTGAAGTGGACCTTGGGCAAATCTGGTATGCATTCTGTGAAAACTGCATGGAAAGCCGTAAGGCAGCATGGACCTGTGGTTCCACGTAATCAGGTGTTGTGGTTTAAGCATCATGTCCCAAGGTGGACCATCATTCAGTGGATGATTATTTGGGTAAGCTCTCAACTAAAGATAGACTTCACAGTTGGGGAGCTACCAATGAGGAGTGTGTGCTTGGTTTGTCAGGCAATAAGTGTTATCTTATTGCAGATTTTCCAATAGAGTTTGGAGGCATTTCTTGGAGCAAAATGGGATTTGCAGACTTCTCCTTCCATTGGCCCACCAGGTGGAATGGTTTATCAATCACAAAACGGGTGGTAGCTTGTATCATCTGGTTCCTAAGTTGGCTTTTGCTGCTGTTCTTTACAATCTATTGGAGAGCAAAGGAATGGCGGAATTTCGGGGCAATTCATAGTGATGAAGAGGGTGTCAATGCTATTGCTACTGATATTAGATCCTATCTTAGCTCTTGGAGGAATGCAAAGAAAACTGATGTTAATAAACTTTTCAGTAGAAAGTGACACATCCAGGAGAGAGTCTTTGCACTGCCATGAGTTCCTGCTTCTGTGATAGTAGTTTGATCAGGTGCTGGTTTATGCTTGTGTTGTGTAGTTTGGCTGTATTTGTTTGGTCTGTGGTGGTGTTAAGGGAAATGCCCCATAGTTCTTGTATGAAGTTTGGTCCAATAAAATTAATACCAATGAAAATCTGCAGAATCAATTTAGTACAAATTATATCTGACCTCAGGATTCTCAACATATTTTCAATAACAGTCCGATTTCATCATGTCTATATATGTACAGATATATATCTCTGTATATCGTCTTCCATACACACGTAAAGATAGAGATCAGTAAGGAAAACATATGAAAATTTACAGTACTATTGCCAACGTTTTCTGCCAAGTATACATGTAAGTGTACCTTCACAGCTTAACCTCTACACTCAAACGTCTTGCTAATTGTCTATTATTTGAGAGTGCGGCCTGGTCCTATATTTGATCAAATACTCCGTGATGGAAACAGTACCTGCATTAGCCGAAAACCCCCTTCCAATCATTTCCTCAAGGAGAGAAAAAAAAACCTCAAAAGAACTTCAAACGTCAAAAAATCCCAAAATTATGAATGTAAGATACATCATTCCACAGGCAACAACTTCGTCAACCAGGCCTTCTTCACAGGACCTTGCATCATAGCAATGAGGTCCTAACATCCTCAAGTTTTGGAAGGAAGTGTAGTGAAAAGTTCCCGTGCATTACCAAATTTTTTATTCTTGCAATATGCATCAGCAAGGATATTGTACTCAGCAATATTGAAATTTAAACCCTTGCTTTCCATAATGTGAACTAAGAACAATGCTTCATCAATTTTTCCACATTTACAAAGGCCATCCAACAAGAGACCACAAGTATTACTATCGGGAATTAGACTCGCAACTTGCGTCTCACTAAGAAGTTCTTGAGCAGCAGTATATTTACCTATCTGAACCAGACCCTGCAATATAGTTGTGAAAGTAATGTTGTCACGTTTCAAACCCCGTAGAGGCATTTCTCGAAAGAGGTGCATGGCTTCGTCTAATTTCATGTTCTTGCAAAATCCATTGATCAAAATGTTGTAGCAAAAAGTGTTAGGATGAACACCCCTATCCACCATGGCATTTAACAATCTCATTGCTTCGTCCATCCGGCCATGCAAACAATATCCCTCCATGAGACTAGAGTATGTGACTATATTGGGATCCAGACCAATTTCTTCCATGACTTCAAATAACTCCTCTGCTTCCTTTGTCTTCCCTTTCTTGCTAAGTGCACTGACCAGCACAGTAAACATATGAACATCTGGTAAAATACCACTTTCCAACATTTCTCTTAGCATTTGTCGAGCCTCATTCCACTTTCCAAAATTGAAGAGGCCATTAATCAATGACGTATAAGTGACAACATCTGGACGAACTCCTTTTCCTTTCATTTCTAATAAGAATTTCATAGCGTCATCCATCTGGCCTCGCAAGCAGTATCCGTCCATGAGATTATTGTATGTGACTATATTGGGATCCAGACCATTTTCTTCCATGACTTCAAATAACTCCTTTGCTTCCTTTGTCTTCCCTTTCTTGCTAAGTGCACTGACCAACACAGTTAACATACGAACATCCGGTAAAATACCACTTCCCAACATTTCTCTTAGCATTTGTTCAGCCTTGTTCCACTTTCCAAAATTGTAGAGGCCATTAATCAATGACGTATAAGTGACAACATCTGGACGAACTCCTTTTCCTTTCATTTCTAATAAGAATTTCATAGCGTCATCCATCTGGCCTCGCAAGCAGTATCCGTCGATGAGATTATTGTACGTGACTATATTGGGATCCAGACCATTTTCTTCCATGAATTCAAATAACTCCTCTGCTTCCTTTGTCTTCCCTTTCTTGCTAAGTGCACTGACCAACACAGTTAACATATGAACATCCGGTAAAATACCACTTTCCAACATTTCTCTTAGCATTTCTCGAGCCTCGTTCCACTTGCCAAAATTGTAGAGGCCGTTAATCAATGATGTATAAGTGACAACATCTGGACGAACTCCTTTTCCTTTCATTTTTAAGAAGTTGAGAGCGTCTTCCACCATCCCATCCTTGCAAAGACGGTCAATGATAATGTTATATGCCACCGAGTCAGGTATCATATCTCCTTCTTCTGCTATCCTCACAATCCGAATAGCTGCTCCCGTGTCTCCCATTTTGCAAATTCTGTTAATAAATGATCCATAGGTAGCCACTTCGAATTTGATTTCTCCTTTTTCAACTAGTTTTTCAAATAATTTCACGGCCTCAGCAGTTTTACCTTCTGTAATAAGTCCATTTAACAGAGTGGTGAAGGTAACCACATCAGGTGTGTAACCATGCTTAAAGATGCTGCCTAAAAGAGACAACCCAAAACAAACTCGATTCTTGCGACAGTAGCAGTTAATTGCAACGTTGAAAATATACAAATTAAGTTGAATGCCTAGCAACTGCAACTGGTTAAAATGAGAAAGAGCCTCCATGTAATGACCCGCTCTCGCACAAGTCGTTAACTCTCTAGCTAATTCACCTAGTCGGAGATTATAGGGCCCCACATAGCGCTGATTTCGCGGCATGGATTGGTGTTTTGCTTGATTGGAGATGGTTAGAGGAGGAGTAGAACTAGGGTTTACAGTGTTAGAACGACAGCGAAGGGCAAAAGATGAATGGTGAGGGGGAGAGAGAAGATTACCTTTCCGGAAATTAGCAGATTCCATGGGAATGATTGTGTGGAAAGCAGCAATCTGATGAGCCATCTTCTTCTGCTCTCTTCTCTCTTTTCGGACGAGGATAAGGATTACGGAAATCTGATTTTGGGTAATGAGTTTGGAACTCAAGGTTGTTGGAGGTGGAAACCAATTGGAGCGCCAATTTGGTTGGGGGAGGTGAAGTGGCATTTTTGCCCCTTTTTAATTTGGAGAGATGAAGCCTTTTCCGTTCAAAATAGTCGGAATGTTATCAATTGGATAAAATGGAATAGTTAGGCCCTCTTCTCATATAAATTTTAGGTGCATTTTATGAAAATCTTATAAAATGAACATTTTATGGGGGTGTGATAAAATAGAATTGTTTTTCTAATTGATAAAATATAGTAGTTTTCCTATAGATTTTAGAAGGATTTTATGAAAATCTCATAAAATGAACATTTTATAGAGGGGTGATAAAATGGAGTTGTTTTCCCAACTGATAAAATGTAGTGGTTTTCCTACAGATTTTAGGAGGATTTTATGAAAATCTCATAAAATCACTTTTACATTTTATGTGTTGAGATTGAAGTGCCATAAAATGTGAGATTTTATGTCCCAAAAATTTGTTGAAGAACAACACACCCCAAGGATGAAATAGGTGCAATTTCAGTTTAGGGACTGCATAAAAAAGAGTGCATAATTTAGAGGATAAAAGCCACAGAAAAAAAAAAAAAACTCTTTTGTGAAATAAACACCTTGTTTAGTACACAATTTTCGACCCAGCTTTGAATTAAACTTGTGTTCATTTCTTCATTTAGAAAATTTGAAAAGCTATAGGTGAAGTGATAAGTCCAACTAATGAGGTTTGTTATATCCACAGATAGCGCAAAGAGTGCTTCCTGGAGCTCATTTCAGGGTCTTACGAAAATAATCCGAATTATTTATTGATAAATACGTTCTAAATTGGCCTGGAAAAATATCAACTAAATTTGACAACTTCAAATGCTTGATCCAAATATTTTTTATTTTGATATAGTGTTTAGAATATTCCAAAAATAAAAAATTGGATCAAGCACTTAGTGTCATCTGAGTTATCCAATTGAGCTAATATTTGAAAGAACCGTTAGAAAACGTATAGACAAATAAATTCAGTTGGAGGTAAACTAATCTTTGACTTGTAAATCTCGACATTTCTAGCCTTTTTCGAATTCAGTCATACTAAGACAAATGAAAGGTCATGATTTGTTATCAAACCTTATACTAGTTTTGGTTAGAAATAATGAGAAATAAATTGGACACCTGTTCTCAAGATTTGTGGATAAAAACAGAGAGATGAGAGGAGTAAGAAGAGAGAATGAGGAGTCACAGGATCGAAGAAGCTCGACCATATTTGTGGATAATTTACCATTCAGAATCAGGAAAATCTGGATCTACAATCTGTTCTTAAGATTTGGGAAAATAAGTGATGTCTTCATTCCAAACAGTGATGTCTTCATTCCAAACAAAAGTAGCAAACTAACAAAACAGAGCTTTGGCTTCGTCCGATTTCATAATACCAATGAAGCTGTCTTAGCCATCGAAAAGATCAATGGATTCTGGTGTTGGGGTCAAAGATTGGTGGTAAAGTTCGCAAATTTTTTAAGATATCTCTAGCTATCCTCAACACAGATATGATACAAACTCTCAAATCTCTCGATTTCAATCCAGGAGCCGAAAACCCCATATTGATGACAGAGGAGGAAGGAATGGGTGGGTGGTCGTTTTTCACACCAAAAATAATTAATAAAATAAAATAATTACTACTCAAATGAATAGTGATAAGTAATCCAAGTATCGTCCTCAGGGATTATAAGGCTAAGTTGCAAGTATTTCAATTGATTTCTAAATTAATTCGAGAAAAAGTGATATGAGTTTGAGTTTTAAAATTATCTAAATGATTAAAAGCTAGAAAGATGGCGAATTAAATATAAAAACAAAGTTACTCGGTTAGGGTTTCATCTACACCCTAAGAAGAGGATTAGTCGCTCATGGAAAAGAGATAAGTAGAAGATATTGATTAAATCTCCATATCGAAATCAGCTTAAGAATTTTATTAAATATTGGGAAACTCTTCTGAACGCATATATGGTTGTTTTCGATCACCGGCTTTCAAGCTCACGTGAAAACAACTTAAGAATTTTATTGATGACACTACCTATTACAAAGGTGACTCCTAACAAGATTGTGGGCATCCCTCATCCAGCGGTGTGTAGTGAAGGGGCTCACTACAAGCGCTCACTACATGCGTATAGTGGGCTCCCTCGGCTATTTGATTGGCGATAAATGGTCCGGATGAATTGGGGTTAAAGTTATATAAAAATGTTTTTTCAAAATGTAATATGATTCGAACTGTTGATCACAAATCGGACGGCCGAGGGACTCACTACACGCATGTAGTGAGTCCCCTCACTACAGGGCCCCCAGGTCCAGCCTTCATTCCATAAACACAATTAAAAGTCAAAACCAAAATTTTGAAACCCTTCCTAACGTCCCACCAGAGAGCTTGAAGCATAGCTAACGCTTCCACCATGGTCGATGACTGTGCACAAAAATGGGCGTACCCCTTCCCATCTTCCCCCAACATTGTCACCATGTTCGGTTGGGTTTTTGAGTACCCAGGTTCTACTTTTTAAAGTGGCCCCCTCTCCATTTTCTCTCTCATGTATAATTTTAGAAATACTACTCTAGTGTATGTCTTGTGCGAGATGGATCCGTGAGGCTCACTTCGAAGTCCTGCACAAATGATCCAAGCCGTTCATTCATTTTTAAAATAAATTTTTGAGTCACTCCTAAAAAATCAGCTCATTCGAAAAACTATAAGTGGTTGATCCATCTTCTAATTATTCATTCAATTTAGGATCCTAAATTCTGACAGAAATTTGAAAGAAAGTTAGACAACTGGATCAAGTACTTAAAAGTATACGATTAGCCTGATTTTTTTCTTTTTGGATGGTTCAAAGAATAATTTTTGAACTAATGGACGGCTTAAACCATTTGTGTAGGTCTTCGAAGTCGGTCCCACGAACCCATCTCGCACAAGATATGGACTAGAGTAGTATTTCCAGAAACGTAGATGAAAGAGAAAATAGAGGGGGGCCCACTTCAAAAAGTGAAACCTGTGTACTCAAAAGAGAATAAGTTATTTCCGCCGGCGGTGGAAACAAACGGAAAGTTGTGATTGATTTGGAGGAAACATTTGTTCCCACCGGCGGTGGAGATAATGTTTTCTCGTACTCAAAAACCAAACCGAGCATGGCCTGTGTTTCACAACACACCAAGCAGCTACTCCGTTCATCTTGTGTTTGACCCATGCCCCATCTATGACAACCTCAATATCATCAACATTTCCAAGACGACGTCGACTAGTATTAGGGGTGCATACAGTCCGGAATGGACCGGTTCTCTAGAAATCTAGTAATCAGACCATTCCGACCGGTTCTAAAAAATTAAGAACCAAAACCTAACAAATATAATTGTAGAACCTGTCCAGATCCAAATCGCAAGACCAAAACGATTTTGGTTCGGTTCCGATTTTACCCGATTAGCGTTGAAACACTTTTTCATAACACAAACTCAAAAGATTATTTAGAATTTAGAGCACCAAACAACTCATAAAAAAATTATAGGATCTTATAATATTCAAAACCAAATATGGCCCACATGATACACAAAGTACTTGAAAATTTACCATCAATAAACAATTCCAAAAATTGATGAAAAGATCCAATAAAGTAGCTTAAACAAATCATGGAATAATTTTAAAATGAGAAAATAAATTTAGCAACATGTCTTACTAGGGAATTAAAATTGAAAATTGCGAATTAATAGAGTCAATAGTTATAATAATATATTAAAGATTTCCTAACAAAATAGATTTCTACTCTTAGACATAAAAAAAAATACCTCATTAGGAAAAAACAATATTAACTTACCAAATTAAGATAAATAATTATGAACACGTATAAATATATTAGTATTATACGGTCCGGTTCGGTTCTGACCGTGGTTCTTAAATTGAGAACCGGTAACCGAGTCGTAATTACAGGTTCTTATTTTTTTAGAACCATAACCTGATCACCTATGAACAGCATAACCTAACCAAATAGAATGGTTCGGTCCAGATCGGATTGGTTTAGCGGTTATATCGGTTTTCTAGTCAGGGATCCCTCTCATTCTCACATTTTTTATTGAATTTTTATGATTCGAGCCGTTCAATGTGTTTTAAGGGTACCCGTGAGGAATCATAAAAAAAAAAAAAAAAGACCGGGAATGGCTCTTCATCCGAGTAGACTGTAGATATATATTTTATGAAAAACTGCTCGGATGAAGAGCCCTTCCCCGCCATTTTTTTTATGATTCCTCGCAGAGACTCTTAAAAACACATTCTAAACATTTTAGACGGTTCAGGTCATCAAAATTCAATCGGGAAAAGTGAGGTTCTAACTTTAAAAAAGTCAGGAATCCCTGACTAGAAGTTATATATATATATAGCTCAAACTTCTTATCCACACTCCCGGATTTAAGGAAAAAATGGGGTTTTTTTGTGTTGCAAATTTTTTTTGGAAAATCTGATCCGTCCAATGTGTTCAGAAGGTGTTTTCAAGGGTCAACGCAGAAAATCTTCAAAACAAAATACCGGGAAGGGCTTGATCCAAGCAGTTTTCGCAAAAAATGTAAATATATATTTTTTGCGAAAACTGCTTGGATCAAGCCCTTCCCGGTATTTTTTTTGAAGATTTTCCACGTGGACCCTTGAAAACACCTTCTGAACACATTGGACAGATCGGATTGTCAAAAAAAATTTTCTCATGAGGTGCGGAAATTAAAAGTCCGGATGTGAAGCAAACCCTATATATATATATATATACTAGTAGACGCCTCATTGCATGCACGAAGTCTCGTGCTCGTTCTCTTCTTCATTATCAATTTTGGCATACAAATAGTTACCATTGTTAGTCTTCACCAATTTAGGAGAATGCCATGCAATAATATCATTATCAGTAAATACGTGTCAAATCAGATAACAAGTTTAACTTTAGATAAGAGAGAGAGGGAGAGAGAGAGAGAGAGAGAGTAGCAAGTTTAATGTAATCCCTCCCATAATATGTTAGAATAACATTGATGAATGATGGTCCAATAGGAAATCAGTTGTACAAGGCCAGTTATACAAGGCCAAAAAGGGTTAGTGTTTCAATAAAAATCATAATGGGTGATAACCCTGTGCCGCAAATTGACTCGAGAGGTAGTTGTCCCTGCGATCCTCAGCCTCCTTATTTTCAGTTTGAAGGGATTTGAATCAACCAAATGCCTACATTCAAAGAAGAGAACAAAAGAGACAAAAACAATCAGAGAGTAAGTAATACACACACACACACACACAGAGGCCTGTCATAAATCGTAGCCGGAGCTGTCAATCGTCGCTGCATTTGCTGAGCTTTATACGAGGTTAAGGTGCATGGTTCGAATCTGACGGTTAACAAAAAATACATAAACAATCGTTAGAGTGTGTGTGTGTGTGTGTGTGTGTGTGTGTGTGAGAGAGAGAGAGAGAGAGAGAGAGAGAGAGAGAGAGAGACCTCTTGTTAATCATAGCCGGAGCCGCCGACCATTGCTGGATTTCTGAGCTTTATATGATTCGAGGTTGAAATTTTGGGGTAGTTCGCATTTGATCGATTAGTAATCTAGGGCATTCTTTTGAGATGTAGATGTAGTAGGAGTATATGAAAGCATCAATGTACATGGATGGATAATTAAGAGAGAGTTTCTGTAACACCCCAACTTTTAAAAACAAAAATAAAATAAAATAAAATGAAAAGAATTATAAAATAGAGTTAATTGTAGGAGACCCGCTGACCGTTAGGATTAAGAAATGTATTTTTAGGTGACTTAAAGACTATAAAATAGAATACCATATTTTCTTTGGGCATTTGTTTTTTTAAAAAACATTTTAAGTTGTTATTTTAGCCCAGCAAACAGCGTCGCGACACAAGAATGCGGCACGAGTCACTGCAAAGCGACTATGCTTGGGGACCAAGTAAAGGGTTTCCGGAACCCATGAGATGTGGCATTTAATTAGTGGATACAATGAATGGGATTAGATACACTTGGATTTTAATTAGATTCTTATCAGATTATATAAGATATTACGTGATCATGTAATTAATATAGGATTGTTCTGGATACACTCCATACTCATGGTATAAATAGCACTTTTTTCCCCATGCATTAGATACACCACAACACACACAGCACCTCCACGAAAAATTAGGGAAAGAAAAAAAAAAAAAAGAAAAGAAAAAGAGAGGAAAGAAAGGAAGGAAAATGAAGGGTGCAGTTGGTCAGGTGAGTCTCCACACCCCTCCTCACTTCACTTCTGTACATATATGCTTGCACTCATAAAAATCTATTAGGAATTAAGGAATTAGTCCTAACCGATTGCACTAACAGGAAAAGAAAGGATACCACGGCCCTCACTGTTAACTTATGGTTGTATATCATGTAGGCTATTAAAAAAAAAAAAAAACTGCACACACATGCACTTATCCTCCTACTCACACGTGCACTTCCATGACAAGCTTATGTGGGTTAATTTTTAATTTGTTAAAAAGAAGAAGAAGATATACTCTATGTCCTGATTCTTGATCAGTTAACTAGTGACCGTCAACGGAGAATTAGAGTTTGGAAAAAATAACAATAAAAATAATCCGGATCAGGTCAGGGCACCCTGATATAGTTTAGGTCCGAAAAAATAACAATAAAAATTTACCAAACATAATCCATTATAGTTTGTTAGGTTTAATTTAAGGCTGAGTATAGATTGAGCTACTAGCCCTCACTTCATAGTCGGACCGAACCTGAGCCCAAATTTTAGGTTCGTTTAGGGATATCCCATCAAGCATTTTAATGATTTTCGGCTTGAGATGGTGAATAAGGGAGCAAAAGAAAGCATAAAATAAACGAAACATAACCCATTCGAAAATTAGTTGCTGGTAATTAGAACATTATATCCAACCTACGATTCCACTTTGGTAATAGAAGTTCACCTTGAAACATGGTAATTATAAATTGTGGTTTCCTTAACTCTCATACTCATTTAGTTAGAACACGCCTAGGTTCAATGAGGATAGCAGAATAATTAAATAAATTAACCACAATTTTAGTAATCTAACAATTGTTGTGTTATTCTAGGACCCAGTACATTTCAGTAGATTTTACGGTAGATTGCGGAATTGAGAAGGTGAGTTATGATTTATCTCTGTTACATGAGGTTTTTCGCAAAAATTATTTTCTTATAAAATTATGATTATTGATATATGAAATTCTTTAGCAACAAAAATTACCATGGAATTCTGATGTTTTGCAAAGTTTTTGAAAGTAGTATTATCGATACATCCGGGCGATGTCCCTGAAATCTGAAGGACGTTAAAGATATCAGTCGGAACGGTGTTATAAGGACGGAATGAATAGGGGCACGGCCAGGTGTCCGACTGAATTGATCAATTCAACATGTGTTGAGGGTCGCTCCCTCATAGCTGGCATAATCGTCAGATGGTATATCGTATTATTCATGAAATGCTATTTTACGTAAATGTTTATTTATGCTTTTGAAAAATTGATGTTATGGTTTCTGTTTTGTTGGAAGAAAATTCAAATTCCACGGTAAACCGTGTAACTTGATAATTCATAAACTCACACAAGCGATAGCTTACGTTGTTGCAATTTCTCTCTTTTCAGGAAATTAGGGGTAGAAGAACAGGCCAAGTACCAATAATAATCTACGTATTGTATGTAAAATAAATAAGAAGGAAAAAAAAAAAAGGAAAAAAAATGTAATTTATGTAGTGAATAAGGAACTCCAGCGAGTTGTACTTGTAAATATTGTTTCCGTAATATTACGATGTTTCTTTGAAATTTTTTTTTTAAAGAAATGTCAATAGAGGCCTTTGGTGAGACGAGTTCACTGACCGATCACGATATCCAAATCTATTAAATTTGGGTCGTGACAGTTTCGAAGAGAGATTTTCAAAATGTTCTGTGTATTTGCAGATATGGAGAAAAAAAAAAAGAGACGTGCATGAGTTGCTATCTACGTGTCCCATTTTGATCCACATGTTTTTTCTACAAATCCTACTTTTTCCACACATGCTGTTTTTTCCACACATCCATTTGTTTTTTTTTTTTTTACACAAATCCTATTTTTTCCACACATGTTGTTTTATCCTATTTTTTCCACACATGCTGTTTTTTCCACGCATCCATTTGTTTTTTTTCCACAAATCCTATTTTTTCCACGCATGCTGTTTTTTCCACACATGTTGCTTTTTCCACACATGCATTTAAGTTTCACGCTTTCTACGCCAAGTGGTACCAATTATGTGACTATTAGTCAAAAAAGATAAAATATGGCCGACATAAGGAATGCACCCTTAAGCGCATTATTGTGAATATAGAGCTACCTAGGGACAGAAGGGGCATAAAAAAGAAAGGCCGAAAGATGAGTGGGCGTTTTTCCTTTTATTGTAGGTAGGGGATGGATATATATATATATATACGAAATATTTCCAATCAGGTATACCTGATGGGCTTCTCATCAGGGACTCCTATTTGCTGATCAAAATTTCATGATCCGAACCGTCCAATGTGTTTAAAAGGAGTTTTTAAGGGTCTCCGCAAGAAATCAGTGAAAAAAAATACCGGAAAGGACTTGATCCGATCAATTTTCGATAAAAACTATATATATGCATTTTTATCGAAAACTGTTTGGATCAATCCCTTCCCGGTATTTTTTTTTTACTTATTTCTCGCGGGAACCCTTAAAAACACCTTTTAAACACATTGAACGGTTCGGATCATGAAAATTTGATAGGAAAATTGGAGACTTGGAGGAGTCACTGATGGGAAGCCCATCAGGTATACCTGATTGGAAGTGGACTGTGTATATATATACTAGGTACGATGCTACGTGCGTTGCACGATTTATCTGCCCGTGTTAGTTTTGATATGATCTTCATACAATTGTGCAAAAGCATGACAGTCAAGCGTAGCATCATCCATAACTGGAATACCCCAAGTTTGATTCCCAGCTTGAAAGATGACTGTCTCCACATGAAAGTTGTCTATAAAATTCCGCAGGAAAGAGCTAAATGCCTAGAACATACAAAGCAAAAGTTTGATTCAATAAAAATTTACATTAGGTAATGGAGGAATTGGCTATTAAAATCAGTTCATATAAAAGTAGAAATGTAAACTTTAAAAATAAAATGGACACACAATATGCTAACCAGATGGAGTGATGTTTCTGTTGTATACTCGCATACGAATTTGCCAATTGAACCATGCTGCTCAATAAATGATGGAAGGCATAAAGTTTGTAGATCATCTAATGAACCAAATAAAAAAACCATTCATAAATATAGGTTGATAAATAATGGAAAAGATTAAGCAATAAACATGACAGTAAGTTTGTATAAAATAACACCTGGGAAATCATGCAATTGCTGTAGGGGTTCAGCTGGATTGGACCAAGTGTAACGCATTTCATGACCATTTTCGTTAAACATGAACGTGTTAAATATCCAGCGACGCTCACAAGCAAAAACAACATAGCAGCCAACCCTTAACCGATGCACTCTACAGAAATCAGTCCACTTATCATTGTGTATGTTACGGCCAACAACCAAAAGTGGCCAGACTTTATAACCATGCCTTATGAAAATCCACTGAGTTATATTTTCAGCTGCAAAGTATTGTTTCAGCCCCAATGGTAAACCCTATATTAGAAAACATAATTTTTTGATTTAGAATCAAATGCAAACACAATGAGAGAATTTAAATAAGATGGACATGAAATAAGATCATATCAGCACCTGAGGTGTATGAATAGAGTTTATACGATGTAGAAACCAGCAACGTGGGACTCCTAAAAAATAGAGCATTACGTTATCATTATCAACCAATGCTAAAATTGGATCATAGAATAGAAAATTAAAATGATAATATGCATCATACAATACCTGCAATGCTACGATTCAGGAACGAATAGTATATGATGGAGTCCATCCATCTAACAAGATCACTGTGAAATTTCCATTGAACAATATCACCAAGAGGGAATAAATCCCCATAATCACGGATGAATTGTTCCTCACGTGTATAAACAGCAGAACCTCCCCCAGTATCAACAACCCTTGCAACAGCTTCTCTATCACCTCGACCAGTAAAAACATAGTAAACAGATCCATCCTGAGTTATGTCTCTTGGATCTCTCTCGAGACCATACCGGACAAATGGAACATTCAGAACCATTCTATTAATACCTACAAAACTTGAAGTTGTTTAAAATGAATAGGTATATATACACGTAACAGCATTATTCACAAAAGATCCAATTCCAATAGCTGAAGAAAACATCAAACAAAAGTCTCAGAAATTATACATTATAATGATTACATTTATATAATATGTACCTTGCTTCAACACTACCTTGAATATCAGTTGCGTTCACATGATATCAATATAGAAGAAGGAAACTCAGACTGAGCATTATAGTTATCTATTGCAGAAGTTTTGTGCTCATTTTGTGGTTGTTTTGATATCAATAGAAGAAGCAAAGTTAGACTGAGCATAATATGGTATTAGAGTTTGTATTGATAATTTGAAGTATTTTATTTGCCTGTGATATTTTATATTGTTTTGTTAGCATTGCCCTTGGCACCATTGAAGCAGAACACATTCTAAGAGCACAATATTGCTACAAACCAGGATCAAAAGAAAAATACATTATTCCCTGTTTTTTATTTCCATATTTAACTGCCTACCACCAAAAAAAAAAATAGAAATAAAAAAAGGGAAAAAAAAACCTATTCCCCAACAAATCTCACACTAAATTACACATTACAACTCTGCTTTAGTAAATTTTACGATTTTCACGACAAAATACATCAAAATTTAACTCCACAGAAACCATATCCAAACATACTCACCCAAAGAAATTCAGTACTCAAACGAAATCAACATCTAAAAATCGAGAACTTGTTCAACACACAAACAACAACCGAAAGCAGTTACCAGAGCCTACGAAATCTCTTTTTACGATTTTCACGACAAAATACAACAAAATTTAACTCCACAAAAACTATATCCAAACATACCTACCCAAAGAAATTCAGCACTCAAACGAAATCAGCATCTAAAAATTGAACCTTTTACAGTTACGACAAGAGAAGAGGTAAAGAATCCACTTCTTTACAACACATCAACGCATCTAACACCCATCCTTGGCCACCTTCCTCCACGTTATCCTCGTCGCCATCTTTGTAATCATCGACGTAGAGAAAAGGCCTTCACTTGTTCGTCTGGTAGAGGTGGGAGAAACACCAGAGCAAAGAAGACAGAGAATCGACGTAGAGAAACGGCGTTCACTTGTTCGTCTGGTAGAGGTGGGAGAAACCCCAGAGCAAAGAAGACAGAGACGAGAGAGACAGAGGCGAAAAGAGAGTATTTATGGGGATCTGTCTCCGATTTGTTTGCGACGGGAGAGAGAGGGTTTCAGATCTCCAGAGAGAGTGAAGAATTCTGTGGCTGAGAGTGGGAAGACGTGTAAATGGGACTCGTAATTTTGCCCAAATCAGGGGGTAAATTCGTCCAGCAAATGACCAAACAACTCTAAATTGGAGGCCTCTCTTATATTAGAGCATCACTAGTGGTATACTCAAATATGGATACTAAAATATTGTCACATCACATTTTGAGTATTCATTTAATGGGTTTATAAATTTGAGTATCTACCCTTCTACAATGGTTCATTTGTGTCCATAATCAAAAAAATACTATTCACTCTATTTTTATTCGTAAAATGGGCACAACTTTAAATTTGTACATATATTTTTTTTACAATATTATTACCATTTAAAAGATATTCACAATACGTTTAAAATGAGATCAATCTTGAACATATTTTGGTAAAGATTAAAAATTGATAATTTCAATTTTTGGGAGAATGTGCAAAAAAATTGAGTTTTGAATTAAGTATTTGAAAATGGAGAGAGAATGTTGTTACTTTTGATACGGTGTGGTCCTCAAAATTTGGTTATTGAGGTTTGATTATTGAAAAAGATTGGTAGTTTTGAGTATCCAAATGCCAAAAGTTGAGTATTTGTAACAAATGTTGTTAACTTTGAGTATTTATCCAAATACCATTGTGAGCCTCTTTTGTGTATCAAAATACTCATCTTTGAGTATTTTTGTGTTTGAGTATACCACTAGTGATGCTCTTAGCCCTTCGGGTCTGGATATATATATATATATATATATACATACATACATACAAAAAGTTTCCTATGAGAGCTCCCTCATAAAAAAAAAAGTGCGGAAAAACAGTTGTGAGCCGTTGGATCGTGTCAAGGGCATAGGATCTAACGGCCCACAACTGTTTTCCTGCAGTTGTTTTTGTGAGGGAGCCCTCACAAGAAACTCCTTAATATATATATAATCCGGATCTAATCCGGGATCCCTAATTCCGGGACTCATAGTTCCGGATCAAATTTTCATGATCCGAACCATCTAATGTGTTGAAAATGTGTTTTAATGGCCCCCGCGAGAAATTATCAAAAAAAAAAAAAATACCAGAAGGGCTTCATCCAAGCAGTTTTCCATAAAACTGTATATGTGCAGTTTTTGTGAAAAACTGCTCGGATCAAGCCCTTCCCGGCCATTTTCTTTTTTATGATTTCTCGCGGGGGCCATTAATATATATATGTGTGTGTGTGTGTGTGTGTGTGTGTGTGTGTGTGTGTGTGTGTGTTTGTGTGTGAATACAATTAGACTACTATTTTGCAATCAAACGTCTTACTATCTGTATTGCGGTCTCATGGTCCCTAGTTTGTACAGGGCTGCCATGGAAGGCAACATTGATTTCCTTTTGCAACATAAGGACCAATTTGGGGTCCAAGCGATCGCAACAAACAACACTGTCCTCCATGTCACCGTGCTGTTCTAGGACATCATGGAAAACCTGGGAAACCTCCTAAACTTGCAGCCCTCGCTACTATGTCGGGTGAATTCTAGAGGCGAGACTGCGCTTAAAACTGCTGCTAGAAAGGGACGAACCCCTACACGTAACAGTGAACTACCGAACCTTTTCTTCTCTAAAATCGCGGGCCAAACAAAAAATCGAGTCATTTAGACAAAGCAAAACCGGGTCTTTCGACCCGAGATATTTATTTCCCATTTTTCTAAAATATTTGTTTATATGGTGACTTGACACACCGAGAATCATGTCAAGTGACGACTTTGAGTTATTTTCATCAAATTTATTCTGGCTTAGTCACAGCTGTAAAACCCGTATTTTTACAAAACCACATTGCTTGAATATCACTTGGATCACTTGACCATAAACCGTGTTCCAAAACCCCTTGGTCAAAACCCCGGGTGCGACAAAGACAATTGAATTAGCTACTACGAGGTATGTATCCTTCAGTTGAATCGGTTATGTTTTTTTGACTTTCCTGTGTGTCATTTGTCTTTCAGCTGTATTTGCTTATATTTGTAACCGGTAGCGATTTGATTATTGAGAATTTCTCTTTCTCAAAATAATAATAATAACCTAGCTACCAACCTTCATACTACTTAGAAGAGACAAAAACTAATCTCAATGTGAATTTACTACTTCATTGGAAAAGGCAAGAGAACCCCCACAATCCTGAAGCAGTTTTTCCATGCCCGACAAATTGGACTTTTACTTATCAAAACAAACAAAAGACTTTCAAGTTTAAGTCTTGCTGTTGGTGGTCTGTTTTTACAAGGAAACTGTCCAGCGGCCTCCGGAGTCTGGCCTTTTTTTCTTTGGACATAATCGTTAGAGTAAAAGTGAGATAAAAACTTTGGGATGCCCCTACTTTTGGGAGTTTTTTGGATGCTGTAGGAAAGGTCAGCGCGTAGGGTGACGAGGCAGTTGACCAACCAGTAACAGCTTACCACGTGGTTCTCCAAAGTCTCGACAGACACGTCATCAATCAACGATTAATGACAACTAGGGTGGAGCCCCAACACGAAGACGACCTCGCGGAAGAAGATAACAGAATTGAAGATACCCTAAAACAAGGGATGTCCTGTATAAAGGAAACACCACTAAAAGGAGGTTCACCCCTCGCGAGACCCTCAGCGAGGAAGATTGACGCGACGGGGAAGAGTGAATGCTCACGGGAATACGCGAATTAGGCTTGCGACGACACTTGATCAAAAGGCAGGGATAGGGAAGTCGATACGAGCTCGAGTTAGGTATTGGCGCGAGCTAAAGGGCTCGCGGCCATGACCAGCACCACGGGAATAGGGGAGATGCAAGTGGCTTGGTGGCTTTAAAGGATTAAGGGTCGCTGCGAGGGAAATGATACACTGGAGTAACCTAATGGAAGCTTCCTAACGGCCAGTGACATCACCCACGTCGCCCAGGTATACGGAGAGAGCACGTGTCATTGTATTATTGGGGAAATGTCTGCAGCCCCATGATTGGGTGCAGAGCCCTATAAATATGGGACACTCATTCACAAGTTCCAGAGAGAGATTCTGATTCATCCTTAGAGCACGGAAATCCTAGAGAGAGAAAGTGACTCAGAGCCCTGGAATCAAGAACATTGTTCTTGCTAGTGCTCGCGAGCCCATCTTTCTTCTAGAACCGTGATTCGAGGACGATGATGATTCAAAGGGGAATGAGCTGAACACTGCTGCCTTCTCTTTCTGTATATTTGGCTTAATCCTTCAGCCCTTTACACACTCTCTTGTTCCTGTTCAATCGTTAGTTATTGCTTGCCTCTCCAAAGTTAATTTTATTTGACTCTAACTAAGAACCCAACCTACAGATGCCCTAGCCCTTGACCTCTTGGGCCTTGGGCCTGGGCCGGCCCTGTTCAAAAGGGACTGGTTTTTAGAGGTTAAAGGGGTGATGATGGTGTAGAAGAGTTTGGTTTTTGGAGGTTAAAGGGGTGATGATGGTGCGGAAGAGTTTTGTCATATCAAGCTCGAGGGGGTGGAAAACTGGGGCTGTGCTAGCCATTTTGGCTGATGTATTTTACGAACATTATAGTCTTGTAACTAGGTCATGATATGGTTTCGCTCACTACTAACTTAGCCATGTTAGTTAGGGTTGGGTCCAAGGTTACATGTGACTAGATTTTATAGTCACCAAGTTAGACTCTAAAATGTTATTTAGTCAATTAAGTTAAATTGCAATGTAAATCAAATAGTAATTTATAAACTTTAGGGGACCTAAAAATTGGTCCTCAAACCTATGAGTAATTTCGAAATAATTCATGTTTTTCATTGATTATTTTGACAAGATTACCATTAAACATATATCGGAACATGGTGGATATTCAAATTGATCATGTTTCTAACGCTCAAATCAACTGGGTTTATCATGATTAATTTTTGCAAAGAAAATATTAATCAAATGAAGACTATGTTTACTAGGGGTGAAATCGGTTCGGTTTCAGTTGGTTGGGTCTGATTTGTAACAAAACCGAATCGGTTCGGTTTATGATGTTTGGGGACCGATCCCGACCGTTTTGAAATCGGTTCGGAGTGGTGTCGGTCTGGTCGGTTTTTTCAAAATGGGCCAACTTGGCCCAATATTTTCATTTGGGCCAACCAAAAATAAAAAACCTATTATTTGGGCCAATTCAGGAATTTAAAACAGTTATTTGGGCCAACCCACACAATAAATAATTCAAAAATGTCTTAAAGTAAACCAATTCAAGAATTTATTTGGGCCAACCCACCTAAAAGTCTAAAACAGTAATCCAACCCACATTCTTTGTATATCCCCATTCTTTTGGGAAGTTTCAAACTTCTGCCAATTGCCAACAGCAAAACCATTACTATCCCAATTCCAAATATACCACATAATCAAGATGAAAAACGCAAGAACAGTTATCGGGTGACAGTAAATTAAACATTACAACATGATCTGTTCTAAATTTCAAATTCAACCCATCTGAATCGACACAACAAAAACCCATCCGAGTAGCATGAGTATGGACTTAACATGTTGTAGAACAGATAAATTGGGGAAAGTTGACTCCACAATACTGAGCTAATGAAAGATCTAAAACAGTTATTAATCAAATGAAGACTATGTTTATTGTTTACCACCATCAGTCACTTTTCATGTTGCGAATTTACGATGTTCTCATTTTAATAACTTGACACGAAGTTGGTTTGATGAGAAATCTACAAATGTATCGAATTTGCAGTATTTTTGTGAAGAACACAAATTTATAATAAAATTTCCGAACGATTGTGGTAAACATAATAAATTAGTTTCCCATCATTTTTGTTAAATGTAATTACAGTATGAATTAGGTTAAATAAATCATGAATCTTTACGTTAAATAGCATGAGAATTCCAATTTACCATTTTTTTAAAGCTCAATAAATTATATTTACTATGCGAATCACCTAACATCGTAAACAAATTAACCATGAGTGAAAAATCATGACATGTATTTACATGAGTAACAAAGGTAAATCTGGATCAAGGGGAGAAAGAGATACAAACAAATCTGCGACCTCCAACAAACACGGACATTCATAACCGTGGATGGGTTGACAGTGATATAACACCATGGGGAGAAATCCAGACGCTGGTGGGAACGCCATAGGTGGGTCCATCGTTTGGATAAAACCCTGGCTTGGATGATGGGTTTGAAAGGGATAGGGAAAGAGAATATGTGGTCTAGAAGTTCGTCAGGTAAATCAATGGTTCCATCGTTTGGCTCATGATTTAATTGTTTGTTCTTCTTCTAGTAGTGTTTGTAACTTTCTATTTAGGGGGATCAAAGTCTGTGTTGTGCACCTAGTGGACAACACGCATGTTGTGCGGCCCATTTGGAGCCCACCTCGTTTCCCATTTTTTGATCCATATTGTTCATTTTGTTTGTCTTGTCAAGTATGTATTTCCTTGTAAAAATTCATGTTGATCGGACATCGTTAACTATTTGATCGGTGACCATTGAGCTTATTGTTTTGTAGAAATAAATCATGTACAATAGTTTCATTGCATGTTCCGTTTTGAAGAAAAATACAATCTAAAAATATAGTTAAAGATCTCCGATCAATATGAATTTTTACGTGGACCACATACTCGACGAGAAGAACAAAATGAACGATTCGGATAAAAAAAAAGGGGACCCGAGGTCGGCCCCAAATGGGTCGCACACGGCACAACACATACCCTTGACCCCTATTGAGTGGTTATATGGGTGTAATTCAATTAGGTATTACAGGGAAATGGGTATAAGGGTATTGATGGTTTTTTTCAAATTTCAAGATAAAGAACATATAATAATTTAAACCAACTAGGACGAGAATTTAAGTAGGGTAAACATGATTAAATAATTTTTTTTTTCATTTTTCCATAAGAAATTCGGAATGTCATTCGGTAGCTTTCACTTGTCAAAACAAATTGATGCGGAAAAATAGTTCCTGAGAAACTATTAGTGAAGTGAAGTAATAGAAAATGAAAAGCTTTTTTCTGCAAGTGTTCATTTCACAAAAGCAATAGTTTAATTGTATAAGAAATGATTTCAAAAACACGATTCCTACAAAATCTTGATGCTTTGTTCGGTTTGGGTTTTGAGAGAGGGTTTTGGGGGTAATGTAATGAGTAGAGAGAGATAGAAAGAAAATTTTACTGGGGGCCGTGCTGGGTGGGTCTTGAGACCCAAACCGAACAATGTGGTCTTTTCTGCTGGCAGTACTGAGGCAAAAACCAAAAACTAATCCAAATGGAAAAGTTAGAGATGTAGGTGCTACAATATTTTTGCTAGCTCATCCCCACAAAATGCACACAAATCAGACGTTGCCCATACTTTCCTTTCTTTCCCTTTCAAATGAACGGGCCTTCCAGGAGGCCGGCCATGTGATAATTACTTGTAACGTTTTGCATCATTGATATGGTAGCAAGGAATTAGTCCTAAATGGAGAGGAAGCTCATCCATTTTGAAGGGAAAAAACGACAAGAAATGTGAGAAAAAAAAATGAAAAACAATATCCTAAGGGTATCTAGTTCCACTCATTCGTACATAACTTATTTCTTCCTGTGAAACACGAAGGTGTTGTTTGATAAAACTGAAAACTGAAAGCTGAAAGCTGAAAATTAAGTACTGAAAACTGAATGCTGAATTTTTTAAGCTGAAAAGCTGTTTGATAAAACAAATTAAGCACTGAATTAAATATTTTTTTTTTTTGGGTTTTAATTGTCTCTTAATTTTATTAATGGTCATCATGTATTTGTGGTAGTGGTGGAGTGGTGATTGGGAGGTGGTGAGGGTGGTGGGGAGGGTGGTGGCGATGTGGCGATAGCAGTGGAGTAATGGTGGTGGTGGAATGATGGTGAGTTGTGGTGGCAGTAGAGTAATACTGGTGCAATGTTGGTGGTGTAGTGGTGGTAGTGTGATGGTTATGGCGTGATAGTGGTAGTGGTGGTGGTGGGCTGGGTGGAATGCTAGTGGTGGTGGTGAAGTGATGGTGGTGGCATGACAATAGTAGTGGTGGTATATAGGTAATGGTGATAGTGGTGGTGGCGGTGTGGCAGTGGTGGTGGTGGTGGTAGCAGCATGGCGGCGGCGCAATGGTGGTGGTCATGGTGGTAGCGGCATGGCGGTGGTGGTGGTTGTGGTGGTGGTGGTATATGGGTAACGATAATAGTGGTGGTGGCGGGGTGGCAGTGGTGGTGGTGGTAGTTGTGGTGGTAGCGGCATGGCGGCGGCGGCGGTGTAATGGTGGTGGTTGTGGTGGTAGCGGCATGGCGGTAGTGCAATGGTGGTGTTGTGGTGGTGGCGGCAGCGTGGCAGTGGTGGTGGTGGTGGTAGTGGTGGTGACAGCGGCGGCAGAGGTGTGATGGTTGATTGTAAGCACATAGGAATTCAGCCAGAATTAAGTAGCTCAAAGCTACTTAATTTTTATCAATTTTTTAGCCTACATTTTAAGTGGCACTTAATCTGTTAAGTAACATAAAATGTGGTTATCAAACCTACTTAATGACTTATTACTTAACTGATTCAGTTTTAAGTGCTGAATCTGTGTTATCAAACAAGGTCTAAGTCTAGGAAAAGCTCATTGCAAAATACTGCAAAATAGCTTTTATTTGTTTTAAGTAGAGATTACCTAATGACTTAATCTATATCTAAATTTTTTCAGGATTGAGCTTTGACTTCTTATTATTACTAATTGCTATAATTTGGCTATACTTCAGCATCAATAGAAGGAAGATAACAAAACTAAGGGAGAAATTCTTCCAACAAAATGGCGGGTTACTAATGAAACAAAAAATAGCTTCAATTGATGGAACAAATGCAGAGTCAAAATACTTCACAGCTGAAGAGCTAATGAAAGCCACTAATAACCATGCTGAGAGCAATATACTTGGCTGTGGTGGTTATGGTGTGGTCTACGAGTTAATTACCTGAACAACGTGTAGTTGCCATCAAGAAGTCCAAAGTAATGGATGAGAATCAAGTAGAGCAGTTCATGAATGAGTTGTTGATCCTAACACAAGTTAACCATAGGAATGTTGAGAAGGTCTTGGGGTGTTGTTTCGAATCAAATGTTCCTAAGCTTGTCTTTGAATACGTACCAATAGCACGCTATACCACCATATTCATAACATATCATCCTAGTTAACATTGGAGCATCGATTGAAATAGCCTTAGAAGCAGCTGGTGCACCACTTTCCTATCTTCACTCTCTGCCGCTTCCATTCCAATCATTCACAGAGACGTCAAATCTGCCAACACATTAGTAGACGCTAATTATGTGGCAAAAATGGTATTCGGTGCTTCGAGATTAGTCCCCTTGGACCAAACTCAAGTGACTACACTAGTACAAGGAACTTTAGGTTATTTGGAGCCCAAGTACTTGTTTTCTAGCCAGTTAACAAAGAAGAGTGATGTACATAGTTTTGGAGTGGTTCTGGCAGAATTAATGACCAGGAAAAAGCCTATTTGTCTTGGGAGGTCACAAGAGGAAAGGAACTTTGGCAACCTGCTTTGTTATGTCAATGAAGGAAAATAGGTTGTTCCAAATTTTGGAACCTCAATTGGTGAGGGAAGGGACTTTGTAGCAACTCCAAGCAATTGCGGAGCTTGGAAAGAGATGTCTTTGTTTGAAAAGTGAAGAGAGGCTTACAATGAATGAAGTGGTTATGGAATTAGAAGGTTTTAGGAAGTATAAAAAGAATTCATGAGTTATTCGAATTCATGAGTTAATCAAAAAAGTGTTGAGAAGAGTGAAAGTTTGCTGAGTGAAGAAGCACTAACAGACATTTACCCTATGTCAATAAGTCATTCTACTAGTGCTAGTGACATAGTTGGGAAACTTAGTTTCAAAATGCAGCATGACATTTCCACTTAATTAATATGTCCTTCGAGCACTAGTGACGAATCTAGACAATGGGTATACCAAGCTAATGTCTCAGGCTTTCTAACCGCATCGTGGTTTCCTATAGACAAAAATGCTTTGCAAATATACAATGGTCAATTGTGAAATTAGATTGTTCTTCTTTTGGGTCTGAATTGTTAGTAATATGGTGAAGATCTAGTTTGCCCATGTTGAAGATGCTTTGCGAGTCCATTTTATGGGTTTGTCCCATGATTTTTCTTGTTTACAAGTGTAGTATGGTCGTCTGGTGGTGTTTTTTAGAATGTAGTGTCGATTGTTTGGAAGTGCAAGTTCCAACTTCGTCGAATTTGAATAATGCAAGTGCCATATTCTACATATATAGTCGGTTGATATTGTGTGAAAGGTATTTTTTTCTAAGTATTTCAGGAAGTACGATGTAATAAATAAGGCGTTCGTGAGAGTGGGGATAGGTCTCGGAGGCCCAAGATCCAAAGGTACCAAGGATGGGTCAAGGCCAAGTCCTAAAGCCATTAGAAGAAGTCCCAGAGCGAGCAAGGAAGACGTGAAGTCCAGAATGAAGGAAACAAGAAATCTGAAACCTTAGCAGTTCTAAAGGTAGAAGCATCAATTTTACCAGTAGAGATATGATTAGTCTGCCCTTTGAAGCCTTTGCACCAACAATGCTATGCGTAGACCACTCATACACACCAGAAGCACACTAAGCTGACTCTTACATGGAAGAGTTTAACTCTTACGTGGAAAAGCCTAACTCTTCTACGTAAGAGTGAGCTTAGTGTGCATTTAGTGTGTATAAGTGGCGTACTCATAACTTTTTACTCTTTCTACTGGTAGAAGCTTTAATTTGGTTTTTCAGGTAGACCCGCTTTTTTGGATTAAAAAGTTGACCAAGTCTTAGGGTGTTTCTTTGATAATATCATGGCCATAACTATACGCCAAACTTAGGAAATATTATTCATTCTCATCGCTACCTCCCTTAGTTCCCCTCTAGCCTTTAGCATAATTTTCCCTAGCTTTTGGATAATTTCATTTGCTTATTTTCGTCTATGTCCTATTTGTTTTCTTTTTTTTTTCTTTTCGTCTGTCTGTTAGTAGTTGGGAAACCATTAGGTATTTCATGATGGGTTATAGTTGATCTTCGATGTGGTTATTAATTCAGCTTAATTAGGAAGAGAATAACAAAATGAACAAAAGAGAAAAGATTCTCAGCTCAAGCGTGCACAATTGCACCATGAACTACTATTTGGTTTGGTATCACAATCACAGTTCTCCACAAAAAATAAAAATAGTAAATTTTTTTAGACTTACCTAAATCTTTCATTGGATAAGTGTTTTTAAAAAAATTTCAAAAAAAGAAACATAATTTACATTATAAAAAATTAATAATCAAGCAGCTCATCCTGACAACAATGAGCAATCGGCACATATCGTGCCTCTATATTACAAAAGGTTGAATTATCTATTACAAAAGGCTGAATATCTGCCAACTTGGCATTATATTACAAAAGGTGTCTTTCTTCGACAAGGACATAGTATAAGAGTTAATCATGGAAATAGGACACTAACTAAATTTTTAATGTCAAGAGAACAAATCACCTAAACATTCCAAAAATGTCCCTGCTAGCCCATGAAAGTGCCTAAACCCCTAAAATCCTATGAAAGTGCCTAAACCTCCAAACCTAATGAAAGTGCCTAAACCTAAACTCTAGGGTACCCTATGAAAGTGGTTAAAACCCTAGGGTACCCTATAAAAGTGCCTAAAATCCTAAGGTACCCTGCCTAAAATACTAGGGTGCCCTATGAAAGTGTCTAAACCACAAAAATCCTATAATTGGAAAGTGCACCCTAAACCACAAAAACCCTATGAAAGTGCCTAAACCCAAAATGCCTAAACCCAGTATAACCTACCTCAAAGAGCCTAACCCCCTAAAATTGAACTAAATCCCAAAATTAAAGAGACAAAAAATTAATTGAAGTGATTGACCCACGCCTTAGGAGTGCTAAAAAAAACCTGATATAACCGTTAAACCAATCCGATTTGGACTGAATCGTTCTATTTGGTTAGGTTATGCGGTTCAATGGTCTGGTTATGATTTTTAAAAAATTTAGCACCAGTAATTATGGTTTGGTTATTGGTTCTCAATTTAAAAACCACAGTTAAAACCGAACCGGACCGTATAAGATTAATATAGTATATACATTAATATTTTATACGTACATATAATGTATCTTGATTTGGTAAGTTAATATTTTTTCCCCAGTAAAGAAAATTAAAACTAGCTACGAATCTTCATAATAATTACTGTAATAATTAGAAGAGACAAAAACTAATCTCAAAGAGAATCTTACTACTCCAATGGGAAAGGCACGAGAACCCCACACAATCCTGGAGTAGTTTTCCCATGCCCGGCAAATTGGATCTAGAAAAGGGAATTAGTGAGGCCTGTAGCGAGTGAGGGGGCTTATTACTGGAGTGTAGTGAGTTCATCCGGCCGTCCATCTTGATAATGAACGCTCGAATTTGAACCTAAACAATAAACGGTTCGGATCATTTGAAGTTCGGATTAAATCTGAATCGTCAGTAGCAAGATATGAGACTCAGTACACTCATCATGTAGTTAGTCCACTTACTACTGTTAGTGGTCTGTTTTTACAAGCCAAAAGGGTTGACGTCTGTCCGGCCTTATTATCTTTGCGCGTTCAGTCACATCGACTTAATCAGTTAAAAAAAAAAAAAGTCACATCGACTTAACGTCTCCTTGGGGGCGGCTGTGGAGTATCCCAATCCATACTCTATATTCTTCATATTTAGGATTTGGCTTCATTTATTTATTTTGGAGGGAAAATGGAGCCCAATCCATTTTTTGTCTCTCTAATTGAAAGGATGGAATTTGATACTCTATATTTGGAGTATGGGTAACGAAAAGGGTAGATCCTCCAAAGCTGCTTGTGAATATAAAAAAGAGAAGTATTCAAATTAACATAATTGCACAATCATTAGAGTACAAGTGAGATAAAATTTGAAATGAAAATGAAAAATAGAGATAAAGAGATGTTTGAACAGCACTTTAAGTTCACTTTTTGAATGTGAAATTTTAATTTTGATAACCTTAAATAGAGTTTTAAAGGAAATTTTGGTCGGAGATGCTCTTACAAAATTACACATGAAAATCGTCTATGAGTCACATGATAAATTGTCGGGTTGTTGTATTAAGACGATAATTCATAAAGATTTTCCTACATCAATATTTTACTATAGAGGGCTTGAATCTTCTAAAAATAGCGAGATTTTCAAGCCACTTCCGGATTAAATTGCCTATTAATTGTAAGTCAATAAAATCAAACCAGGTAGTTTCTATTTTTTTTCCATGCCACTTCCTGATTAATTTGTCCTATTTTGCTATTGCATTTGTTCAAATTAGGGCTGCACATAGTTTGCGTTGGCCCAGTCTCTTAGAATCTAGTAACCGGATTATTCCGAACGGTTCTAAAAATTTGAGAACCAAAATCTAACCAATATATGTGCAGAACTTATTCAAATCCAAAATGTAAGATCGGTCCGGTTTTGGTTCGATCCGAATCTATGAAGTCCACACCAATAGTTGGTGAGGGATCCCTAAATGGATTCGCCCTGTATATAAGACAGACACATGAACTTTGTTGAAGTGCATTCTGTTCCAACTAAAATTGAATCCCAAAATTGAACTCAATCCCAAAATAAAAATAGACAAAAAATTATTTAAAGTGCTTGACCCACGCATGAGTGAGAGAGAGAGTGACGGGTCGTAAGAAAAGAAAAGTGACGCAGAGTGATCTGTCACTTTAAAGGTTTAGTCGGTCAACACTCACCAGCAAACAAAAAAGTAACAGGCTATACCGGCCTTTTTTTGTAATTCTTTTTATCATAAAAGGTATTTTTATTTAGTGTTGTCCTTGAACCATCAAACATTTTACATGAATGTATTGAAAATTTAAAATAAATTAAGCTGGACTAAACAATTTTTAAATCCTCAAACTTGGCCTTTAAGCCAATTTTTTTTATAAACAAGGCTGAAATATCCGCTATTAGATAATTAAACCTAGTTACGAATCTTCATAATAATTACAAGAGAAAAACTAATATCAAAGCGAATCTTACTACTCCAATGGGAAAGGCACGAGAACCCCTTACATGGGCCCACGCACATGGGCTAGCTGGCAACTCGAGAAAATGAGTGCTTTGGTGCACTCAATTCAGAATTTTCGGAACACATCATACGCCATGTGCAAGCTGTCCTATTTAAAATTATGCTGCCAACATCCATGGAAGATCCTCTGCCCTCTTTCCCTGCCCCCCTCCTCTGCCTCCAATTTCTCAACCGTTGATCTCGGCAACCAACAGTCCGGATTTCATGCCGGCACTTTTGATCTGCACCATCCATTACCGAGTAAAATCTTGACTGCTGAAAATGGGGGGCAGAGGACGGGGGCAGGGAAAGGGGGGCAGAGGATCCGGTTTCGCCAACATCTGCCTTTGTGGGTCCCTTGTTTTCACGCATGGAGGAAGTTACAAAAGGTTGTATGCCTTTAACCTCATGCCTTTAACCTCACCTCACGCATAAGGCAGTAACCTTGGATTTTAATTGAGTTAGGTGGTCCCCACATCACAAATTTGGTAATTTTTGAGTTAAACAGCTGTATCCCCATATCAGTGAGTTGTGCTGTTTTCATATTTCCTATCCCGACGGGTTGTGTTAGGGAATGCGCAATTTTTTTCTTTCTTTTCTTTTTTGTTTTGTCCTCTCTGGGGTTTACCCCTTGTAGGCTGTATATTCGCTTAACCCTTTATAATTTCAAGCTAAATTACTACAAAAAAAAAAAAGAACCCCCCACAGTCCTGGAGTAGTGCCCGGTAAATTGGACCTAGAAAAGGGAACAAGAGGTCTATAGTGAGGCCTGTAGTGAGTGAGGGGCTCACTACAAGGGTGTAGTGAGTTCATCCGGCCGTCCATCTCAATGATAAACGCTCGGATTTGAACATAAACAATAGACGGTTTGGATCATTTGAAGTTTGGATTAAATCCGAGTCGTTTGTACCGAGATAAAAAGTCAGATGAAACTCACTACACCCCTATAGTGAATCCCCTCACTACAGCCCACAAGATAGACTCGGACTTTTAAGTCTTTCTGTCAGTGGTCTGTTATACAATCAGGCTTGGTTTTTTAATAGATTTTAGGGTGATAAAATTTGAGATTTTATCTCCATCCTCTACCAATTCCTAGTTTTCTAAACAATTTTAGCAACCTAGTTGCTAAAATCAACCATGATTTTAGCAAATGAGTTCACCAGGTGCTAAATTAATCATGGTATTTCAAATAAAAAAATTAAGTATTTCCGTGTATTATTTTTTGAATTTTCACACCGAATTAATGTACACGAGGAATACTTTAATTTGGTGCCAAAAAAAAAAAAAATCAAAAAACGGTACACGGAACCACTTCATTTTTTTATTTCAAAACCATGATTTTAGCACCTGGTGAACTCATTTGTTAAAATCATGGTTGATTTTAGCAACTAGGTTGCTAAATTTTTTTGGAAAACTAAGTGCAATAAATAAAATGAAGGAATGATTTTATCTCCCTTTTTGTTAAAACCATTGCGGTCCCCGTGTGGCCCACCCACAAATGACATGTAAAATTACCATTTTAACCTTTACATAAAATAGGACAACTTGTAGATGAAACAAAAAGAAGGGTAAATAGGTAAAAACGGCATTAGTGGAGATTTTATCTTTTGGAAAAACAAAGAGATTTTATCACTCCTCTATAAAACACAAACTTAAATGAGATTTTTCATTTTATCTCATAAAATCCATTAAACAAAGTGAATTAAAGTATTCGTCAAGCACTTTAATTTGGTGCGAAAAAATTCGAAAAATGATTTACGGAAGTAGTTCATTTTTTGATTTGAAAAATGGCACAACTTTTCGTAGTGGAACATTATTTTGGAACGGAGAGAGTATTGTTTCAATTATTGGTGTGTCATCTTTAACCTTTTTTTTAGTACTGAATGAACAAAAGAGAAAAAATGATCTCAGCTCAACTATGCATAATTACACCATGAACTACTTTTGGTTGGGTTTAACGATCACAGTTCCACAAAATGCAATTGTATTCTAGACTTCCCTATCTCTCTTTGTACGTTTTTCCCAAAAAATTTCAAAAAAAAGAAACGTAATGTATATTAAAGAAATAATAAGCAGTTCATCCTAACAACAACGAGTACGCGGCACGTAGCCTGCCGCTATATTACAAAAGGCTAAGATATCTGCATGGTAGAAAGGTCACATAACTTGCCAATATTACAAAAGGCCAGGCTGAAATAATCCTGGAGTAGTTTTTCCTTGCCCGGCAAATTGGACTTTTACTTGTCAAAACAAAGAAAAGATAGACTTGGACTTTTAAAGTCATGCTGTTAGAGCAAAAACAGCAGCTAGTCTAAAAATTTGGCCAAAATACCTTGTGTACAGTGCATATAGCTACCCTGTCACCATCAACACTCCAACAATTTATCCATTTTACCTTACCTCTCATTAAAATATTGTTTTTCGTTTTTTTAAATAAATAAATATATATATACAGATATGTATATCGCCATACACCTCGCCGTCGTTCATCGCCGTCGTCCATACCCATCGCCGTCGTTCATCGCCGTCCGTCGATCTCCATCTCCGTCTCCGTCGATCTTGTTCTCCATCTCCGTCGATCGTCCATCTCCGGTCGAAGAAACCCACTACGATCGTCGCCGTCGCCATCGCCCTTGTCGCCATCGATCGTTGTTGTGCCCTCGTCGCCGTCGATCGTGGTCCAGCAGTCGGGTAGGGAGAGAGAGAGAGAGAGAAACAAATATTAAAAAATGGGATGCTGGTGAACAGTGCCAAGCTACATTTACCTTAGTACTGTTCATATATGGATGGGAAACAGTGTTTTGGCTTAGCTGCTGCAGCACCCTTTTTCTTCCTTCTCTTGTCTATTTTACCCAAAAATGGGTTTTACCCATTATGCTGCTGTTGCTCTTAGTGGTCTGTTTTTACAAGCAAAAAGCGTTGACGTGTCCGGCCTTAGTTTATTTGCGCGTCTGAGTTATATGGACCTAATCTTGTTTGGTTTGGTTTTGGGTAATGATTAAAGAGATAAATTGAGGTATAATTAGAAAGAAGGTAATGATTGAAAAGATATTAAGAGATAAGTGAGGATACTAATTAAAAATAAGAGCAAGGGCAGACTCAGGATTTTAAGTTAAAGGGGTCAAAAATAGAGATAAAGAGATGTATGAAAAACACTCTAAATTCACTTTTTGAATATGAAATTTTAATTTTGATCCCCCTAAATAGAGTTTTGAAAGTTGTCTACAAGTCACATGGTATATAAATTGTCGGGTTGTTATATTCTAGAGAGGATAAGTCAAAAAGATTTTTGGGCAAGGAGGGAGCCGGATCTGGGGTTTCCAGATCTGAGCTTCCCGATATTGGTGGTAGCAGTGGTGACAGCGTGACAACTTCTCCGGCGGCTCCCGCAATTTTTCCTGTATTGTTGTTTTGTTTTTTCTTTTTTCGTTTCCCTGCATTTTCTTTTTCTTGTTCTTGTACCTGTGTTTAGTTTTAATGAAATTCTTTGTATTTCTCAAAAAAAAAAAAAAAATTATTTTTGCATCGGGATTATACTATAGAGGGCTTGAATCTTCTTAAAAGAGCGAGATTTCCATGCCACTTCCTGATTAATTTGTCTATTGTAATTCTATAATCCGGTGCTTATTTTTGTATGATCAACACCAGGTTGTTTCTATTATATTTCCATGCCACTTGTTGATTAATTTGTCCTATTTTGCTACGGCAGTTGTTCAATGAGCCGTGATTACGTGCTACGCGTGGCACGTTGCCTAACACTAGTTTTAAATGACGTAGTAGAATAATCTATGAATACTAAAAGTCTACGAAATCGGCCTTACATATTTTATATATATACACGCAAAGAGAGAGAGAGAGACACACACATAAACTTTTGTTGAAGTGCATTCTGTTCCAACTATGCGTCCATCCTTTAACATGTATCTCCATGTACTCTTGTTTCTTTCATGGCTCCTATTACCACAACCCACATTTGGAATAAACACAACCCCCAACTACACCGCCAATGCCGCCGCTGTAACCAATAACACCTTCTTCATCGCCAAGCCCGGCTGCAGCCGCACATGCGGCAACCTAATCGTACCTTACCCGTTTGGCATAGGGGTCGAGTCGGGCTGCTCCATAGACCCGGAGTTCGACATCACCTGCAACACTTCTTCTGGCCTTCCAAAGGCCTTCATAGGCACGTCGAACATCGACCTCCTATCTATCTCGCAAAACCAGGTCAGGGTCGGAAACTCGGTTGCTAGTGCGTGCTACTACAACAACGGGTCCGTGACCGAGTCTTTCTGGGCTTCGTTCCAATTGGGGGACCCGAGCGTGTCCGCATACACGTTTTCGGACGTGGCGAATACGTTCACGGTCGTCGGCTGCGATGACTACGCTTTGATCTCGGGGACTTTTGAAAACAACAACCTCAGTAGAGGATGTATGTCCCTATGCCAAAAGAGAACGGAGGTGGGTAATTATACTGGATTTTGCCAAACCGATATTCCAAAGGGGCTGACGAAGTACAATATGACCCTTAGTAGCTTTAACAATCATAGCACCGGCCAGGTTTGGATTGTTTTTTCCCCTTTCTCTTGAAAACCAATACGTGAATAATAATTAATAAACCTATAAAATAACTCACTTAATTACCACAAATTATTAGGTACTCTGACCGCCACATAGAAAATTCAATTTTCACTACAAACTTTTGTATGATTGTGGCAGTGCCCCAGACCCAAGGCCACCGAATAATTACGCAAAACATAAGAATATAATCAATTTTTTTTTCGGACAACATAACAATCTTGTTAGATTTTCAAAATGGTAATTTTGCAAAGAATTTAAAGCTATAAGATTATGAATGAAACAAGAGGTAATACACGTATAGTTGGATTCAATAATTAATTAGGTATACCAAATTAGATAATAAATTAAGATGAATGACACAAACGAGAGGAAAATAATTCTCTATCGACAGATGTAGAGGGAGATATCAAGAAGAGGGGAAGGATTCATTGAAGTTATAAATAAAAAAAAAAAAATACTCTCATAGGATTCGCTAATTTCCCATCATTAGATATATAATCAATTAAATACGGAACGCAGCAATACATGTTCCCTTTTTAATCCAGTCAGCTTTCTATTGGAATCAAATTTAATTCAGCTTTTTTTCGAATGTGTTTTCAAAGGTTTTGATTTTATCTCTGCACTTTGCGAATCCGAGTCGTCCAATGCCAAAATAAAATCTAAGCCATTGTTTAACCGAGAACAACTGCGCGCTCAGGGGCGCCCCTGTAGCACCCCTGGATCCTTCTTCCAGAGCCTAGTTGCCATCATATTCAAACAAGTCTTTATTGTTAAGATAAAAAATAATAAGCACTAGAAAGTCATTCTCTTGTATCTTAGTTCTATGCCTATTGCAGGTTTCGTCATTTAACAACTGTAGCTATGCATTTCTGGGGGAGACGGATATCTTTAAGTTCAACGGAATGTCAGATTTTGAGGACACCAATTTCCTGAACCGAATTGAGGATAGCGTCCCCATAGTACTAGATTATGTTGTTGATCGCAACAAGACTTGTGATGAAGCCCGGAACTCAAATACATCGTTATGCCTGGATAATACTTTGTGTAATAATTCAGATAGTGTTTATAAAGGATATATTTGCAGCTGCAAAGAAGGTTACAAGGGCAATCCTTATCTCAGTCCTGGATGCACAGGTTTGGTGTTGGTTGTTTTTTCAATTCATAATGCTCTGTGCTAAGCACATAAGTACTTATGATATTTTTCACCAAACAATCTTTCCTTTATTTATTTATTTATTTATAAATCGAACTAACAACAATTCCCTATATTCGAAATTGAGATTGATGGACCATAATGATATTGGATGCGACCAATAATCACGTCCATTTTAAATTCATTCCCCACGCATGAACTAGTAGTGGTAATGATTATCTAGAAAATGAGCCATACGCACATAGTTACCCAGATCGACAATAGACTTGAAATAGTCTGAGTTGGCATTGCCTTGCACCTGAAGGTTAAGGGGAGAGAGTCTTTCTGCTGGGCCAAAGTGATCCATACTCCCTCTGTTCCATTTTAAATGTCCACATTTCTATTTTAAGATGTCTCAAAATAAGTGTTCGCTTTCTATAAATAACCACCAAAATATACCAAACTTTTAATTTTACCCCTAAAAAGTAAAAAATGCTAAACGCAAGGAAACCTATACCGAATCATACACAGAATGTGAGTGCTTTTTCAAAAATGTGTTTGCAAAACACAACTTCATGTTTTCACATTACATACAATCTATGTATAATTCGGTGTAAGCTTCCTTGCACAGGTTTGTTGTTGGTCGTTTTTTCAATTCATAAAGCTATGTGCTAAGCACATAGTTATTCGATCCAGTAAGATGAGCTATACGCACATAGTTATCCAGCTAGAAAATAGACTTGAAACAGCCTGGGTTGGCATTGCCTTGCACCTGAAGCTTAACGGGAGAAAGTCTTTCTGCTGGGCCAAAGTGATAAATATTTATAATGTCAGTGGTTATATTTAATGTAATATTATTTTGTTAGGCTCACAGATTATTCTTTTGTTGCCCCAAAGTGGGGGTTGCCCCGGGGGACTCTTGGGGAAAACATTCATTTTTCAGGACTCTTGGCATCAGTTACTGCTTTGTCAGCTAGTAGTAAATCTCCACCTTGTGAGAGCGACATTTGAAAATATCCCGAGAGATGACTTTGATATAAAATCATAAATTTAGCGTTCTAATTCGTTAATGATTTATTGGCAGATATTAATGAGTGTGAAGATCCCAAACTCAATGATTGCGATAAAGTGAATGGAATTTGCCACAATACTCTTGGAAATTATACCTGCAATTGTAATCCTCATTACAATGGCGATGGAAAATCTTGCACTAAGAAGGCATCACAATTCCCAGTGACCAAAGTTTCTCTAGGTACGTAATTTCCTACTAAATGAAACCGGCTTCAAATCCAATTCTCATGTTTATCCAAGTCATTCACAATAGCAACTATCAAAAATATTTTTGAGAGGGCTATCCCTCAATCTCGGCTGATGTCTTGCAAACTAGAGCTATAGAAGTTTCAAAATTCCAACATCATCATCTTTTGCCCAATGTTTTAAAAGCTGGACCGGAAAACGAACTGGAAACGGGACCAGGTGGACGGGTCACCGGTTGAACTGCTATCAAAGCGTGATGTCATAAATATATAGTATATTTAAACATGTTAAAAAAAATATGACAAAAACAATTATAAAAGATTTCTAAAACGGTACAGACCCGAGGCACATATATTGTACTGATTTGAGTGGAATGCAAATGTGGAAAGATGGCCTACCCACTCTTTTAATTTTCAAACCAAAATGCTACTTTGTACAACAATTTCGGCTCCAACAATTTACAACCGCCTCACATACACGTGGGGTCTACACCCATAATTGTGTGTGGGCTCCACATGCATGTGAGGGGTTGTAATTGGTTAGAGCTGAAATGGTTGTACATGTAGTATCATGTTTTCCCCAAAAATCGATACCTCTTCTCTCCGCCACCACCATCGGCGTCATCAACATCTCTCATTCCAGAGAATCGCTACCGCTATCTGTCAACGAAGCGGGATTCAGATTTTAGAACTCCATATCAATAAACCAACAAATTTGCCTTCTGGTGCAGCTGTTCATTGTGTTTTATGTTTATTCTGCTCAATCTTTGGGCACTTGGTTGTTTCGATCGAAACAACAATCATGTTGTTTGTCATTTTTGTATATCTGAGTTTTTTTTCATCATTAAAACCCGGCTGGTTCGAACGACTCGTAAACGGTTCGTCGGTTGAACCTCTAGGTTGATCCAGTTTTTCATTTTTGGAGCGGTTTTGAAATGGGAATGGTTTCGGGGGTTGACCGGACAGTTGCCTAGTCTGGTTCGTAGTTCAAACGGCCAGGCCGGGCCGGGTCGGGTTTTAAAGCATTGCTATTGCCCTACCGGTAAGATGTTAGCCATTTTTTCATGGGACAATTACCACTAAGTCCACTTTTGAGAAAATAATTCTCACCGGGTCAAGTTGGTTTTTTTTTTTTTTTTTTCCCTTTTCAAAGTGCTTAATTTCCCTAAACCCTAAACCCAAAGTACCTAAACCCCAAATCATATGAAAGCGCCTAAGCACCATAATCCTATGAAAGTATCTAAACTTCCAAAATCCTACAAAACTGTATAATATCTTACGTGCCTAAAACCTCAAAAAAGTTGACCAAAGAATAATGAGCGTGATTGTTTCGTTTTTAAAAACCAATATTTGCAACAGAATCAAAAACCAATATTTGCAATAATTGTAAATCTACTTTCTGAGATTTCTAATTCACTTACTAATATCAAGTGAGATAATTATTTCTAGATAATTGGGAGTAAATGAATTTGTAAGATTGGGCCTAGTCCCATGTTCATAGAGGAGACAGAGTGAAATCATAAAAGAAAATAACCAGAACTCTGTTTCTGTGCCCAACTACTGATTTATGCAAGCCCAACACGTAATATTTGGATTCGATATGGGTACCTAGTTCCACTCATCCGTACATAAGTTATTTCCTCTTGTGCAACACGAAGTCTAGGAAAACCTCATTACAAAATTCTGCAAGATAGCTTTTATCTGTTTTAGTAGAGATTATCTAATGACTTAATCCTAAATTTTCTGTAGGTTTAAGCTTTGGCTTCTTGTCATTACTTATAGCTATGACTTCGCTATACTTCATCATCAATAGAAGGAAGATAACAAAACGAAGGGAGCAATTCTTCCAACAAAATGGCGGATTGTTAATGAAACAAAAAATTTCTTCAATTGATCGGACAAGTGCAGAGTCAAAATTCTTCACAGCTGAAGAGCTAATGAAAGCAACTAACAACTATGCCGAGAACATGATACTTGGCCGCGGTGGTTACGGTGTGGTCTACAAGGGGATTTTACCTGACCAACGTGTTGTCGCCATCAAGAAGTCCAAAGTAATGGATGGGAATCAAGTAGAGCAGTTCATCAATGAGTTGTCGATCCTAACACAAGTTAACCATAGGAATGTTGTGAAGGTCTTGGGCTGTTGTTTCGAATCAGAGGTTCCTGAGCTTGTATACGAATACGTACAAAATGGCACGCTACACCACCATATTCATAACAGATCATCCTGGTTAACATTGGAGCATCGATTGAGAATAGCCGTGGAAGCAGCCGGTGCACTTTCTTATCTTCACTCTGCTGCTTCCGTTCCGATCATTCACAGAGACGTCAAATCTTCCAACATATTGGTAGACGTTAATTACGTTGCAAAAATGGCAGATTTCGGTGCTTCGAGATTGGTCCCCATGGACCAAACTCAAGTGACTACACTAGTACAAGGAACTTTAGGTTATTTGGATCCTGAGTACTTGTGCTCTAGCCAGTTAACAGAGAAAAGTGATGTATATAGTTTCGGAGTGTTTCTGGCGGAATTACTGACAGGGAAAAAGCCTATTTGTCTTGAGAGGTCTCAAAAGGAAAGGAACTTGGCGACCTACTTCGTTATGTCAATGAAGGAAAATAGGTTGTTCCAAATTTTGGAGCCTCGAGTGGTGAGGGAAGGGACTTTGGAGCAACTCCAAGCAATTGCGGAGCTTGTGAAGAGGTGTCTTTGTGTGAAAAGTGAAGAGAGGCCTACAATGAATGAAGTGGTTATGGAATTAGAAGGTTTGAGGAAGTATAAAAGGCATCCATGGGTTAATCAACAAAGTGTTGAGAGTGAAAGTTTGTTGAGTGAAGAAGCACAAACAGACATTTACCCTATGTCAATAAGTCCTACTAGTGCTAGTGACATAGTTGGGCAATATAGTTTCAACTGCAGCATGACATTTCCACTTAATGAGTCTTTCCACTAGCACTAGTGACAAATCTAGGCAATGGGTACACCAAGGTAATGTCTCGAGCTTTCTAATAGCATCGTGGTGGTTCGCTATAGACAAAAATGCTTTGCAAATATTCAAAGGTCAATTGTGAAAGTAGATTGTTCTTTTTTGGGTCTGAAATGTTTTAATAAGGTGAAGATCTTATTTGTTCATGTTGAAGTTGGTTTGTGAACCCATTATCTGGGTTCGTCCCAAGATTTTTCTTGTTTACAAGTATAGTATGGTCGTGTGTGGTTTTGTTTAGAATGCAGTGTCGATTGTTTGGAAGTGCAAGTCTCAACATAAGTCTGTGATTTGTTGAAGTTCAATAATGCAAGTGCCGTAGGGAGTGAGCACCATTGTACGTATATATATATGTAAGTTGGTTGATTAGTTGATGTTGTGTGAAAGGTATGTTTTTATAAGTATTTCAGGAAATACGATGTAATTACGGCATTCGCGAGAGTGTGGATAGCTCCAGGAGGACCCAAGTTCCCTAGGTACAAAGGAAGGGTTTTGGCCAAGTCCTAAAAGCCATTAGAAGAAGTCCCGGAGCTATGCACACTCTAGCAATTTAATTGTTGGTGGTGGTAAGTACCAGTATAATCTCCAAGTTTGTTATAGAATTTGCATCACGAATTCATTTAAAATTCCAAGATTTTCAATTCTTAGTTTAAATTCTTAAAGTCGGATTAAGGTTTGGTTGTGAGTTCTCACAAACTTACTGTTTGTTTCTCATAGCGAATCTGAATCTAAGTTTAGTCACAATTGTGAATCCCATTGAGGTTGAAAGTATGAGTGTCTTTGACCGCTTTGTCGTGTATGTCTTTTTGGTACACATAGGTACCAATCTTATTTAATCACACAGTAAATCGTCATGTGCATAGTTGTTTATCACCTTTCCTTGGCAAGTCCTTGGTCAATGGAGGGGTAGTCATTATAGGCTTGGCCTAGGGTGAGCAGCACTCTAGCGCCTAAGTAGTTCGATGATTGTTTCACCCGTAATATTAATTAAAGTTAGTTTGAGTTTGATCCAAGTTTGTAGCTCTCAATTCTAAAACTCAAGGGTGTTAAGCTTAAATTTTTGAAATTGTAATTTTGAAGTCATTAAAAACCCAACACTGGAAAGGGTTAGCTACGACCACTACAAACCACCACATAGCCCGATAAGGCCTTCCACTCTCGAAAAACTATTCCATTTAGTTCAACCTCGGTCTTACCGAGTATACCAGCACACGATTACATAGCCCTATGCTTCGGGTTATACGTCTAGAATTATAAGAAAACGTCGCAAGCATTTTTGGCGTCATTGTTGGAGAATGGTGTTAATTTGGGAGGATTCGCTGCATCACTCTATATGTCACACTAGGTGTCCCGCCAAGGGGTTTTTGCCGATATATACCAAAAATTGAAATAATTCACCAAAATACCATTTTTGAAACTATTTTTAAAAATATGTCATGCAGCATGTGGCAAATGCGGCATCCTACGTGGCACAGGAACCTCGTATCCCACGTGGCCGAGCTGTCCACCTAAGCAAATGCCGCAGTTTAGATATGCGGCATTATACTTAAAGTGTTCTCAGGATTCATAATTTGGAAGATCCCAACTTAAACCCTTTAATTGGTTGAAGTATTTCATTAGTTGCACAGTCAATGCCGAGATGTTCACACGTGCCAGCGTTCTTCATATTCGTCATTTGATTGGATCAGAGACTCGGACTGACCGTGCATGACATTTTGGACTAATCAAACGATGATTTTTTTGAATTTTGTTTGAAGTAATATTCAATGTTTCCCAAAGTATCCTAACAAGGACGCTGAATTAAGTTGGAGACATGATTCAACAATTTCAAATTTACTTCGATTACTTTAGGCAACTTCTACAGCTTATTTATAAGGTTTGCTAGGATTTTGAAGACTATACATATAGGAGAGCCGGCTCAGAGCATATTTAAGTTCATGTGACAAGATTTTCTTGGGTGTTTTTCCTTTGAGTATCCGAACTTGGAAATCGAACTGTTCCTAAAAAAAATCAGAACACAAAATATGGTCGCGAAGGGTTATTCATGTCAACATATATTGTGCTCTGTGGATCCAAAATGGGTATTGTTTGTGGCATTGCGTACCCCATATGACAGGCTAGACATCTTGTCAAGGCGGCTCGGATTTTTGAATCACGGATCGGGAGTTGTGCTCCAGTCAAAAAGCTTCGTCACCATCCGAAATTTTTAACAGTGGTCGCGAAGGGGTTTTGAAGTAAGCATATCTTGTGCTCCAGGGATCCAAAATGGGTACCGTTTGTGGAATTGCATACCCCATATGACAGGCTACACATCTTTGGAAGGCGTCTTGGATTTTGGATTCCTGGACTGAGAGTTATGCTCCCTTGAAAAAGCTTCGTTACCATCCGTATTCGTCTAATAACTATTGAAATAGTTATGGTGGATAAATGGTCCAAACTAGAGCTTCTGTTATAATAAATTATTTTTAACAAAAAATGAAATTAGGAAATTTAATGACATACTTGTCAATATCCAGCACACGTTTTTTTTTTTTTTTTTAATTTGGGTGAATTTTAACCCAAGTTTATTTTCATGAAGTGCTCCAACAAAAGCCATCAGAAATAGTTCAAGTAATTTGTACCCCAAAACAAACCAAACATAATTAAATACAGAAATTGTCATTAATTGAATGGGAAAATTGTTATACAAACAAGAAATATACTTCAAACAAATGTTCTTCTCCGGATGCACGGATATTTCGATCGAGATTTGCACCTAAGTTCGATCAATGTGTCACGATCAACTCGAAGTTGTGTTGTGCTCACCCAATACGACTTGTTTCTTATATTTGAAACAAATGTCCTCCTTCTTGGAAATCTACTCTCCCGATGCCGGATATTTCTTTCGAGCTTTTGGGTACATTATGCAGCTAGCATGGAAGTAGATAGGTTAACACTCATTAAGGTTTAACACTCCTAAATAAGCAATGATGAAACTGTGATTAGGTTCAATGACCGCATCAAATTCAGTAATATGTGAATAGAAACTTCATAGCTATATAGAGAAAAGAACATAAGCACCTTGATCCTGTATGCAATCAGTTGTTATGATATGACCATAAAATGAAAAACCCAAGTCAACAAAACTCATATTGATTACTAGAAGGAGAAAGAGAGAGATTATGGTAAAAACAGAACAGAACCCCATACGGTATGGTTCGGGTTTGGGGCCAAGAAAACATTTCGAGTTTGATTATGGTAATCACAAACTCTGAGGGATGCGCCGATAAGGCAGATTCCCGAAGCCCTGATCCCTGATGTGCCAAAATCGCCTCCGGCAGAGGAGGAACCATCCGAAGAATCAACAGAGCATGTTGAAGATTGAAGCAAACCTCCGGCTGCAACATGACTCTTATTCTCCTTTTAAGAATTTAGATTGCCGTAGCTCCGAACAGTATGGAATTTGACAGCAAACCTCCGGCTTGCTCCGTGCTTCGTGTATTTGTTTGGTGAATGATCACTTTGTTAATGCGGATTCTGTCTTTCACCATAGGTAACCCCTACTTCGGGCTAGGTCCAAGAATACCCTCATTATAGGGCCGATGGTTCAGTAAAAATTTATAAAACAGATTGCATTAACATTGAATACCCTCATTATAGGGCCGATGGTTCAGTAAAACCAAGATGATTCATGCTTATCTGACTAAGAGCCAAATTACTATTGAAGTCGCGGCATGTTTGGGACGACCAAACGGTAAAAATACTGTTTGTCCACCGGGATCTGCCCGAGGCAAATCGCCGAGGTGGCTTTGAACTATTGGTGGGGTTTGTAACGAACATTTAAATGCTAGCCAAAGTTATTGGTATTAAACCGAGGCGCATAATTTTCGATTAATTCATACAAAATTAAGGCTCCGTTTGTTTCAATGTAAAATATTTTACAATGAAAAATATTTTCATGTAAAATCGTTTACATGTAAAATGTTTACCAAACTTTCAATTTCTGGTGTTTGGCTTTAGCTTTAAAAGAAAATTCTTTCTTGAATTTGTCCGGCACCTAGAAGGACAAAATAGAAGCCACAATTCAAAACAGAATTTCACTCTATTGGGAGAGCACGTGTGCGAGTCTGTGACTACTATAAACTTCCACCCCGCAGATCCGTAAAATGATTTACCGGCTACAAAGGGGTAAGTTGTTTTACCCCGTTTCATGTAAAACATTTTACACAAAAAAATCTTTTATGGAATAAAATGCAACCAAACGTCAGAAAATGAGGAAATTATTTTACTGGAAAACATTTTCAGTCCAAACAAACAGAGCCTAATTATCCTTCAACTTAGACAAAAATGGGACTTACCGAAGCCCTTAGATGAGGAACTCAATCTGAAACTATAGCATGGAACCAGAAAAGTGTTTTCCGCAAATCTGCTAGCAGCTGAAGAGTAGCGAATCATTTCTTAAGTTAAGAAAAAGATCAATCTGTCTTCTCCGAGCTCAAAGGATTGCTGGTTGTAAAAATTTTCGGCACTTGGCATTGGAGTGTCCAGATAACCCAGTAGTTCCCCAATCAGTTCCATTAGAAGTTTAAAGCGAGGGTGGCTTGCAAACTTCATGTGTGTCCTTGAAGTGGGAAAGAGGCAAAAACGGAACTGAAACATAACCACGACACACCCGACAACAACAAACAAGAAGACACAAAAAATAATAATGCAAAATCAATAATTGGAACTATAAATGGGAAATAGGTCAACAGAGAGCTGATAAGAATGGAAGGAAATACAATCGAAACTACCTCAGTTTTACTGTCAAAGCTAAAATCTAACCGCCGATCATGCATCGCAACGTAGAGGGAGTCGTTGTATTAAGAGCAATCAATCGCCTCTGAAAATCGCAGGAAATGTACTCAACACCGTAGAGCTCCTCAATTATGGAAGGTGTGGAGAAATTTTTTGGGTAAACTGATGTTAATAAACTTTTCAGTAGAAAGTGACACATCCATGAGAGAGTTTTTGCACTGCCATGAGTGTTCCTGCTTCTGTGATCATAGTTTGGTCGGGTGCTGGTTTAAGTTTGTTCAGGGGAATGCCCCTTAGTTCCCGTACGAGGTTTGTTGCAATAAAATTAATACCAATGAAAATCTGCACAATCAATTTAGGACAAATTAAATCTAAGCCTCAGAATTCTCACCATATTTTATAATAACAGTCCGATTTCATCATATGTCCATGTATGTACAGATATATATCTGTGTATAGTCTTCCATACACACGTAAAGATATGAGATCAGTAAGGAAAACATATGACAATTTACAGTAATATTGGCAATGTTTTCTGCTAAGTATACATGTACCTATGTAAGTGTACCTTCACAGCTGAACCTTCTAAACTCAAACGTCTTGCTAATTGTCTATTCTTTCGCACAAACTTCTTTATTCCTTCTTTGAGAGCGCGGCGTGGTCCTATATTTGATCAAACACTCCATCAAGGAAACCGTAGATGCATTAGCCGAAAAAACCCCTTCCAATCATTTCCTCAAGGAGAGAAAAAACCTCCAAGGACTTCAAACATCGAGAATCCCAAAATTATGACATGTAAGAGACAGCATTCCACAAGCAACAACTACGTCAACCAGGCCTTCCACACCGGACCTTGCAGCGAAATGAGGTCCTAACAATCCTCAAGTTTTGCAAGGAAGTGCACTGAAAAACGTCATGCATTTTCAAGTTTTTTATTCTCGCAATATGCATCGGCAAGGATATTGTACTCATCAATATTGACATTTAAACCTTTGCTTTCCATAATGTGAACTAAGAACAATGCTTCATCAATTTTCCCAGATTTGCAAAGGCCATTCAACAAGAGACCACAAGTATTACTATCGGGAATTAGACTGGCAACTTGCATCTCACTAATAAGTTCTTGAGCAACAGTATATTTATCTATCTGAACCAGACCCTGCAATATAGTTGTGAAAGTAATGATGTCACGTTTCAAACCCTGTAGAGGCATTTCTCGGAAGAGATGCATGGCTTCATCTAATTTCATGTTCTTGCAATATCCCTTGATCAAAATGTTATAGCAATAAGTGTCAGGATGAATGCCCCTATTCACCATGGCATTTAACAATCTCATTGCTTCATCCATCCGGCCATGCAAACAAAATCCCTCCATGAGACTAGAGTATGTGACTATATTGGGATCCAGACCAATTTCTTCCATGACTTCAAATACCTTCTTTGCTTCATTTGTCTTCCCTTTCCTTCTAAGTGCACTGACCAACACAGTTAACATATGAACATCCGGTGAAGTACCACTTTCCAACATTTCTCTTAGCATTTGTCGAGCCTCGTTCCACTTTCCAAAATTGTAGAGGCCATTAATCAATGACGTATAAGTGACAACATTTGGACGAACTCCTTTTACTTTCATTTCTAATAAGAATTTCATAGCGTCATCCATTTGGCCTCGCAAGCAGTATCCGTCCATGAGATTATTGTATGTAACTATATTGGGATCTAGACCATTTTTTTCCATGACTTCAAATAACTTCTCTGCTTCCTTTATCATCCCTTTCTTGCTAAATGCACTCACCAACACAGTAAATGTATGAACATCTGGTGGAATACCACTTTCCAACATTTCTCTCAGCATTCCTATAGCCTCGTTCCACTTGCCATGTTTGCATAGGACGTCAATGATCATGTTATATGCCACCGAGCCAGGTTTCAAATCTCCTTCTTCCCCTATCCTCAAAAACCTAATAGCTGCTCCCGTGTCTCCCATTTTGCAAATTCTGGTAATTAATGATCCATACCTAGCCACTTCGAATTTGATTTCTCCTCTTTCAACTAGTTTTTTAAATAATTTCACGGCCTCAGCAGTTTTATTTTCGGTAACAAGTCCATTTAACAGAGTGTTGAAGGTGACTACATTAGGTGTGTAACCGTGTTTAAACATCCGGCCTAAAAGAGAGAACCCAAAATAAACTCGATCCATGCGACAGTAACAGTTAATTGCAATGTTCAAGGTATAAAACTCTACCTGAATACATATCAGCTGCAACTCGTTAAAATGAGAAAGAGCTTCGATGTAATGACCCGCTCTCGCACAAACCCTTAACTCTTTAGTTAATTCAGCTGCTCGCAGATTACGGGATCCCACGTAGTGCTGATTTCTCGGCTTGGGTTGGTGTTTTGCTTGATTGGAGATGGTTGGAGAAGGAGTAGAACTAGGGTTTATAGTGTCAGAATGACAGCGAAGGGCAAAAGATGAATGGTGGGGTGGAGAGAGAAGATTACCTTTCCGGAAATTAGCAGATTCCATGGGACTGATTATGTGAAAAGCAACAATCTGATGAGCCATCTTCTTCTTCTTCTCCGTCCTCTGCCCACTCTCTCTGCTCTCTTCTCTCTTTTCGGACGAGGATAAGGATTACGGAAATCAGATTTTGGGTAATGAGTTTGGAACTCATGAGTTTGTCAGTGCACGTATTTCACCTAAACTAAACTATGCACATTTTTTAATTGAAGTGCATTTTTTGTGAAGAGTTTTTTTTTTTTTTTTTTTTCTTTTATCCCTAAACTATGCACATTTAGTTTGAGGAGATGAAGCCTTTTCCGCCTTTTCCGTTCAAAATACTCGGAATGTTACCAATTGGATAAAATGGGATGGGAAGAAATCAAATAGTTTAAGGATGAAATAGGTGCAATTTTAGTTTATGGATTACAATTTTCGACTCAGCTTGGAATAAAACTTGTCTTCATTTCTTCATTTAGAAAATTTGAAAAGTTATAGGTGAAGTGACAAGTCCAACTTAAAAAAGAAAAAGTATTTACTATCAGAAAAAGCTGTTCAAAAAAAGTGACAAGTTGTCGGTCAAGTGTAGAGAAAAGTGAAATTTTCTAATGAGGTTTGCTATGTCCACGGATAGAGCAAAGAGCGCTTCGTGTGGCTCATTTCAGGATCTTATGAAAATAATCCGAAATGTTTATTGATTGTAAAATACATTCTAAATTGGCTTGGAAATATATCAACTAAACCGGATAACCTCAAATACTTGATGCAAATATTTTTATTTTGATATAGTGTTTAGAATAATCCAAAAATAAAAAATTGGATCAAGCATTTAGTGTTATCCGATTGAGCTGATATTTGACAGAACCATTAGAAAACATATAGACAAACAAATTCAATTGGAGGTAATACTAATCTTTGACTTGCCACTCTTGACATTTCTAGCCCTTTTCGAATCGAGTTATATTACAAATGAAAGATCATGATTTCTTATCAAACCTTACTAGTTTTGGTTAGAAATAATGAGAAATAATGAGAAATAAAATAGATACTATTTTTTTTCATATATTCTTCATCATTTTCATATTTTTATCCAATTTTTCCTTCTTTTTTTTTTTTTTCTTTTCTTTTTCTTATTCACCAAACTCGCCAATCCTAAGGAGATGCAAGCATGTTTTACGTTTGGTATTGCCTCTTTTGGATGAAACATATTACCTTCTCTGAAATGTTATACAAGTGATGATACTATATTTATCGGAATCTAGATGTCTCTTTCCTTTACAATAACTAGTTTTAGCACCGCGTGCTACGCACGAGACCGCGTGCTCATTGATTTCGATCTCACTGATTTGGCATCAATCTTATTTAGGAAAAAGAAAAGAATTCATTTACTATTTGATAGGCAATACAGAAACGAACAAAACAAAATGTACCTTTTAAGCCTGCAAATCAGGACCTGGGGCAACTCTCTCGGTCCTAGAGCGGTATACACGAAATGAAATCAAAGAACCACAATTTTATACCATGATCTGTGGCATTCCATTTCAATTGCAGTGAAAAGGAATGCCGCAAATCATGGTAATATCAAGTTCAATTGTCATGGAAGGAGTTTGGGTGCCTTTGGTGCTGTAGTCTTAAGGAATCACAGGGGAGCATTGGTAAATGGAAAGAAGTTTAAAGTAATGGGTAAATCGATTCTGGTCTACGAAGCAATTAGAGAAGCTTGTCTCATGGAGTGATATAGAGATATACTGTACATAAAAAAAATTATATATTCAGGAAAAAAAAATTCAAGGGATCATTTCCTCTATGAGGAAGAACCTCTGTTGAGACAAATCAAAAAAAAAACTTCTCACAAACCATTGTTGAGACATTTTTTTTTTATATGTATAAATATACTGTACAGTTAATCAATGCTCATCACATTCACAAACCTTTGTTGAGAGATGGACCAGAAACATCAAGGAGCTTGAAAAATGGTTAGTATGAATCCAACATCTTGAGTTCAGCCCACAAGAAAACGACAAGAAAATAAAACGCACAAATCGACGTACAAATTTGAAAAGCACGTGAACACCAGCAGCTCAATCATTTCAATTATATTTTACTTTGACAATTCCACGACAATTACAACACAATTTGATCGTGCAAAGCTTCAAACTTGTAAGCTCAAAATAGATGTCCGAGATACAGGACAATAACTATGGGTTTCGTATATTTATCACGTCCTCTGCACGATCTTGTGAACCAGTATTCTTCGGAATATCCACTTCGCGCCTTTTAGCAGCAAGCCGAGGCAGCAACTACAGGGCATATGAACTTATTAGTGCTATTAGTGCTGATAACTGATAATAAAAACAATTCATACCAAGAGACAATGCCAGAACTCACACATCCAAAATTTGTACACAAGGGCATAATTCAAAGCATGACTGATGGAACTTCCATAACCTCATGTAGAAAAGTAAAACTTGTCATTAACTTAGCACATCAATATAACAAAGCATCTTCCCTATTATTTTTTTTTTGGTACTTCGGAAAATGAGCCACCTACCATCGCATGTTCATATACTCCTTTCTGTTGTTAGGAGGTCTTCACTTACCAACTCTCTAGCCAAATGATGATCAAAATCCTATGTGCAACAGCGTTCTCCCTATGAATTTCCAAGAGAAATCAACCAAAACCTCCGCCTGAATTGGTTAATTTTTTTGTCGTGGTAGTCTTTCTATGATTTTCCATCATTCTTCCATTGACACAACTTTACATTCCCCAGCTTAATGCTACAATGTACTTAATATGGCTCATAAGACTCACTTCTTACAAACCATTGCACACCTTTTCATGCTGTAATAGCCAATAGCACCACAAAATTCACAGCGGATATTGTTTTCTTAGGCCTCACCGAAGTCCCAAGTACCCAAAAAACTGTTAATAAGCAAGAAGTTCAAATTTATTTCGTCCTTGTTCGAAAAGAAAGAGAATGTACCCATGAGCCATTGTGTTGGTAGTGATCCAACATGGCAAAGTTGCACTTTGGTCTCATATGCACCTTTCAAGCTAACCCCAGAACTTCGCACAAGTCACAGGATAATGTTTTTGTGTTGTGACACTTAAATATTTCTCACTTTTCAGCTGTGATTTTTGAATCTTACTTACATCTTCTTCTAATCCTACCATTTGGCACAGAGAGAGAGAGAGAGAGAGTCGCATCTTCGAACATGTCACCAAAAGATTTTACTACAATTAGTGCACAAATGTAATGGTATGAAGTGATAAGTGAGAGTATGCTGACGAAAAATGTTTTACGCATCAGAATTATCAAGGGCCCTGATAAAAAGCAATTACATACCATCTATTTTAATTGCTTCAAAACTTAATCTGTATCCAGCTCCTAAAACAGGCAAATAAACAGGTACAATGGTGAAAAAACCACACCAAAACTATTTGAGAACAACAATGAGTTGAAGGCATCAATCATCCGTCTCTAGAGTACAAGCAAACCTAGCAATTAGATGAAAATACAAACAACACAAAAATAATATAGAACCCCAGCATAAGATCAAAGATAGATGATGAGGCAGTACAGATCCAGAGACGTACAACATGAAAAGTAAAAATAAAAATTACTTGGCGTACAGCACAATCAGCATGAGCTGGATCCCAGAGGATAGAGCAGAAACATTCCCAGCTGTCTGTTTGAACTTCAAAAAGAGGAGCCCTGTGGATACCATTAAGAGCATTGACCCCCTTGATCATAATAAAGTTTCACTCCAAATCCTCTTGGCACAGAATAAAAACTTTTCAAAACATGAAAATAGAACAACAAATGGAAATATAGACACGCAATACCAAAAAAATAAAAGTTGTACAAGATTAGCCTTAAAGCTGCAGTAGAATAAAACAATTTCGGCCACCAACTTGATGTTATGAAGGATGACAATATAGAAAACTTAGCACAATTTCTCTCTAATAAAACCAACAATAGAAACTGGTCATATGTTGAAATAAATTTACTTCCAAGCATGCATATATACCACTGTAATAGAAAATCAAACCCCCATAAGCCCACCAATGTAATCGGCAAGCTAGTATTATCCACTGAAGTACAAGACTTAACTTAGAACCTAGTTTGGCATTCTGTATCCCATGAACATGAACTCCATTTGACTGCGAACAATGAAAAACTTAAGCCAAAAGTAACATGATGATTCCACCAGTAGACTTATTCTCAAACCACCATTCTATATCTTCAATAACCTGGTGAAATCATTTGAATCTCAAATGGAACTCTTTCTATTTATTTCTCCTTTGTCGCTTGAACTTATTAAGTCAGAACTTGCCGGACATTCTTCCCATAATGTACCACAATCTATTGTTCTCCCCAATAACCCAAATGTACATGGAAAGGAACATAAATTGTTCTTTCACAAAGACGTAGAACAGCCTTCGCACCCAAACATAATCAATTTTCACCATAGTTAAGATAACAAAGCAACCAGGTTGTACAAAAACTAACAATACATTATATATATACACTTATATGCTAGCTCCTACTCTTTTAAAATAGAAATGTCGAGTCTTTCTGTTTACCTGTGCCACTTTCCGCAAATAGTTCGATCAACACCTTCTCCTATGCCTTCTATGACTTCTTGGCATTGAAACAAATTACCAATAGAGCTGACTCTAGAAGGCTTGTTGGAATTCCAAATCGAACGGGTGTTGATCCTTCTTACTTTTGCCCACAAATTGGGGACAATAACCCATCCAATTATAGTAATACCAATGGCTAAACATTAGGTCTTCAGAATATACAAAAGGCATCACTTCTTGAACATAGAAAAGCTATGGAGAGAGAAAAATACCAAAACCTAATTTCATCATCTATTCATCGTAGCATCAGGCCCTATTTACCCAATATCCAACACATATAAGCCAAATCAACACCGAACAATGAACATGAAGAATCGGAGTAGCAATGATTAACCCTGAAAATCTAAAAAAGATTGACAAAAGATTCAGAAATATGAGAGAGAGAGAGAGAGAGAGAGAGAGAGAGAGAGAGAGAGAGAGAGAGAGAGAGAGAGAGAGAGAGATACCTGATGAGATAAACATAACCGAGAGGAACCGCAACAATAGCAAAATCTTCACATCTGTTTGCTTTTATACCTCGCGGGTTGAACAGTAATACGCCGTTCCTACAGTATTTGAAGGACATTTCAAGTAGGACGCCATTTCATTATCACCTGCCGCTGGAACAGTAGGACGCCATTTCCACATACAGTACGACGCCATCCCGAAAACCCTATGGGTGTGTACTTCCATGGCAGAGCGAAGAGACTACTGTTTTGGCGGGACGTCGCTTTACCGGAAAATAAAGAGAAGACGAGGAAAGATCTGTCCGCTACACGCAGTTTCTACAGTACCTGAAGGACACTCCCAAGTAGGCAAGTACATATAGTCGCCCTTCTTTTCCGCCCTCACTCCTGTACGTTTGGCGAGAAGATGAATAGAGAAGAAGCGAAGAAAGCTACAAGCCTACAACCGCCTTCACTTCTGTCAAACCACGGTGTTGCCCTTATACTTTTGAAGCATTTCACTCCTGTCCCTGCCCGCTCAACTGCCCGAAAACCTGACCGGCCTTCACCCAAAGGCAAAGTGGCAGACGAAAAGGCTGCCCAGCCTTCTCCCTTATTATGTATAGATATGATAAGTACTGGGGATGATGGTTTCACTGAAAAACCGAATCGATTGACTGAATCAGACAATTTTTTTGTATTTTCGGTTGGTTTTATAAGTAAGTCAATTCGGCTCGGTTTTAAATTTAAAAAATAAAAATTAATGTCGGTTCATTTCGATTTTCCAGTTCAGATTCGGTTTGGCACCATTACGAATGGACTCCAAACATTAACTGGCATCCAACACCAGTTGTGGTGGATTCAAGTGTGTTTGTGCACTTCGAGTTCAATCCATGAATAAAGGGGGGAAAAATCCTTTACATTTAATGAAAATTGATTTTTACATTGCGCTTTGGTTTGGGCATTTGCCTTTAGTCCTTCAGATTTTTACCTTTATGTCTAGGAAAGAGATACTTGATTACCAAAGCTAAGTCACTTTTTTTAGTTACCATTAAGGTAAGTCACTCTTTTTTGCAGTTTAGGTTTAAGGTGTATTTTCCTATTATAGGGTTTTAGTGGTTGAAGCATTTTCATAGGGTAACCTAGTTATCATTAAGGTAAGTCACTCTTTATTACAGTTTAGGTTTAAGGTGCACTTTCCTATTATAGAGTTTTAGTAGTTCAGGCATTTTCATAGGGTAACCTAAGATTTTAGGCACTTTTATAGGGTACCCTAGGACTTAGACACTTTCATAGGGGAACCTAATGTTTAGGTTTAGAGTGCACTTTCCTATTATAGGGTTTTAGTGGTTTAGGCATTTTTCCTATTATAGGGTTTTAGTGGTTTAGACACTTTCATAGGGTATCCTAGGGTTTAGGTTTAAATACTTTCATAGGGTACCTTGCACTTTCATACGGTTTGCGAAGTTGACGAGAGAGAGAGAGAGAGAGAGATTGTGCTCATGTGGGGTTGAGAGAGAGAAAGACTATTATTTTTCATATATTCTTCATCATTTTCATTTTGTTATCCAAAGAAGAGATTAAATTTTTCCTTTTCTTTCTCACCAAACTCGCAAATTCTAAGGACATCCAAGGCATGTTTTACATTTTGTATTGCCTCTATTCAATGAAACATGTTACTTTTTCTGAAATGTTATGGGTAATTCTCTATTTATTGGAATCTAGATTCTGTTCTCTTTTTGTTTTACCGAAAAACAAAAAAAAAAGTGGATATGAGGGGAAATTATTTTTGGAGGGTTGGCTCACATTGATGTGATATCTATGGAGGGAGATAAAAAAAAATAGATGATTTGGATGATGAATTAAACAGGGAGATAAATTTTGACTTGGTTTGGATGTTTTATTAAATGGGATGGATAAGATGGGGTAGATGATGGAAAAAATAGTCAAATGACTCTTTTACCCTTGTGCGGTGTTAAACTTGATTATTTTTTGTATAAATCAAAAATGATTTTCATATCATTCAATTATAATCTATTATTTTTTTCAAAGGAAATAAACTAGACTATGACTCATAAGAGTATTGAATTTTTTTGTCATATCCAACCAAGAAATATATATATATAGGAAGCCGATCTACTAAGGACTCCCTCAAACAAAATTTGGTGCGGACCAAGCCATTTTTCAACTTTCCGGATCTATATAGCGTTTTTAACAAAAAATGATCAGATCAAGCCCTTCCGGGTATTTTGTTTTGAAGATTTTTCGCGTGGACCTTGGAAAATGCATTTTAAAAACATTGAGCGGTTCGGATCGTCAAAATTTGATCCGGAATGGTGAGGTCCGCACCAAATTTGGCTAAGGGAGTCCTTAGTAGATCATATATATATATATAAAAGAAACCCAATACCCTGTACATAATAATAAGAAAATATTTTTTTTTTACTCTATATTAATAATAGTATTATACTCTATTGTATGATATCCATTATATTTTTAAATTTTAACTTAACCCTAAGTTACTCCTACAACATAGCCATTTCAATTGCCAAATCGACCAGGGCGCAGTTAGCCCAGTTGGTCATGTAGCCCCTTCTATAGGGGTGAGATTCTGAGTTTGACTCCTATGGCGAGGAGGTCAACCCTTATGGTTTACTGACATCTAACATCTAACTCTATTGATGTATATCGAATGGCAAAAAAAAAAAAAAATTTGCCATATCAAAAGGGGTAATTTGTCATTAGCTTGTTTTAGGGTTTCCCACTATATAAAGCCTTTTTTCTTCGCCAGCAACTTTTCAATTTCCCTTTCTCCTGCTGCTGTGTGAAATCTTCAATTAGCCATGGCAGATGGAGCGGGTATGGCTACCATTTCTCTCTTTCTCTCTCTCTCTCTCTCTGAACGTTCCAACAGTCTCAAACCCTCTCGAAATGGTAGTGTTCATAAATTAGTTTTTTTTTTTCTCACTCTTATCTGTTTAGTATAGTCAATACTTTTGGATCCATGTTTCCTGATTGGAAAATGGTATGCGTCAGTTCTTCTATTGAGTTTTTAATATAATGTGCTTAGATCCTAATTCATTCATTTTATTTTTGTGAATCATATGGACCAGCTCTACCTATTACTAAACTAGTGCATGCCCGCCCGTGCCTGAAGGCACGACTCGAAGACTTTGGTACAAGCTCAATGACTTTGGTACACAATTTCAGGTGTTCTAAGCAAGGCGAGAGTACAAAACAATTAAAATATGCGCATAGAAAGTATATTACATGGCTAAATTACTAAACAATATGCATAACCTTTCTCTTATAGTTATCGCGGGGTTGGGGTTGGGGTTGGGGTAAGAGCTTAGTCACATAATTCTTCAGTAGGGTCCTCCACTCTGCACCCAACCCCGTCCTACAATCATGCTCTCAATTCTTCATTCTGCGAATTTTAGTGTTTGGGATATTCTTTTTAAGTTGCTTTCACATGCACTCACACGCACATTATGTGAGTTAGGGTGGGAGGAAAGTTGTATAGAAGCAAAGCAAGAGGGAGGAGTAGGAACCCGCCACAAACTTAGCCTAAGATCATATACTAACAGTGAAAATTATCCACTAAATTAGCCATGAAAAAATTATGCAGTTTTGAAGGAAATCCCATTTTCTGATGAAATCCTCTCATAATCATAATATTAGCTAGTATTGTAGAAACAATTAAAGATTTTAGCAAGACTATTGGACCATATAAAAAATGAACTAAAAAAATATGTACTTTTCACACATGATTAAAGATCAATACAAAGTCTGTGGTACTCTCTCATGTAAGGTTTACGAAGGGGTAAGCCTAATATTCAAAAAGGGTTTGAGCCTGGGAAGCAAATTCAACTCAATAATCTTACTACACATCAAACACAAATAAACAACCCGCCATTACCCGCCACAGATTTTCTCCAAGAAACAAAAAAGAAGTGATGTAATTCAAAACCCCACAATCACCACCATCTACTCTTGGGAACAGTAAGATGGCCTTGGCCACCGTCAATACCTGCGGTTGGTCGGATGTGTAAATTAACCTCTAATTTGAAAAACAAATGCTTGAAACATGGGAGAAATGGAAAAACATGGGGAAAGCAGTAGGGAAGAAAGAGAACAGAGGTGTACATTGGCTGTGAGGTGAGAGACCAATTGGTTCATTTTTAAACACTCTCACTGGTAGAGAGTAATGAGCTATAATTCAAGTAGTGGGGATGTGGGCTCTTGAGCAGGAATAGTAAAAAGTGAACAAAGAGATCTCAACCATTAGTTTAAAGAAAAACTAAATCGGAGCCTTTAGATTTTGAGTGAAAGCAATCCCAACTATTCGTTTATGACAAATTTAGTCTAGACTGCTAGAGTTATGTTGGGATTCAAATACTGAGCTCCTTATTATATCATATGGACCTGCTCTAACTATTACTGAATATATAGATCTTTTTAAAGTTATAGTTGCCTATTTCGTGTTTTCCTTCAAATTGTGTACACCCTTTCATCGTATTCATTATTGTATGTCTTACTTGAATATGCAGATGCTAGCAAAGAGTTCTTTGAGCATGTAGCCGTTGATTGCAAAGAACGGAAATCTGTATTGTAACGTCTGCACAATCAGCAACAGAAACTGCACTACAACAGCAGCAAAAAACAGCCTCTCAAGATGCCAAAAAGTTGAAAGCTACGAAAGATGCTCTGATGTTATGGAGCAAGGAAAAATATGGCCCTGAGCTACAGTAGGAGGATAGGGTCATTAGGAGAAATCTGAAAAGTGCAATGTGGGAGTTGGGAAGACAACTTTTGTTTATGCTTTGGCGGTTATTTTTTGGCTGTTGGATATCACGAGCCTAATCTGATTTCTGGGCATGCCATTAATTCTATCTTGACGTCTGCTGCTACTGCTCAAAATTTTGATGCTGCTCAAATCTGGTTTAAGTTCTTGGCTTGCCATGTATTGGCTTTCAATGTCTCCTGGTCGGTGGATTCCGGGAGAACACTTCGAAACTCCCTTCGAACCATTATGTTCATCAGCATACGCGAGAAGCTTGGATGTACTGGTAGATTCGTTCAAGTAACCCAATGGATTGTAGTAGTCTGATCCATGTGAATAGCAAAGAAGCACGTCTTTTTGCGATTGTATAAACCGACTTTACACATGTATAAGTTAGTGCAGCTTTCTCTTCTGGCTTTTTGTTCTGTTTGCCACCTTGATCTCACAGCTATGCTGTCAAGTATTTGCTCTAAATCATCACATTCCTCAGTGGGGTAGCAGTTCTCGCCCAATCCCTTTTTAGCTAATGTGGAACCTAATTTTACACCAACTAGTCCTATTTCTGCAAGCTGTATGCTTTAGATGGAATAATTGCAGGTTTGCCATCCAATTTTGAAGAGCTATAATGGCCAAACATAATTAGCAGCTGCTTTTGCTAGAGCAACTGATTCAGCACCTGTGGCATTTGAAATAGCCTCTTCACCAGTAAGGAGTTTCTTTAGCCAAACTTGCTCCAGAGGTTGTCTGCTAATTGAGCATCCAATAGTAGAAAGCACAAGTGAAAAAATTAAAACTAGGATGATGTCCAGTGAATAAGCCATTTGGATGCATCTGAAGTACATTAACAAATAAGCATCTTAAAGGAGATCTTTCGCTAGTATCCATGATCTATCCATGAAAGTGACAGATATATTAACAACTAACAACTCTTAAATACATGACAGTTTTTTTTTTCACACAACAGCAATAAAATGAAACCGAACTAACTCCATTATTGAACTTAACCAGACAAACCAGTTTGGTGATCTGAATAAAAACAGTAGCAAATCTTCTTTGCTTTTCAACCTTTAGAATAAAATAATCCCGGCACCACTAAAACCATTTTGAGTGTTACCATAAGGCATAAACAGCAATGTAGACAATGGATTTGTAGTGTTCAACTTTAGGGATGAGGCCACATTGGATTCCATTCTTGAGAACGGTCCATACTTTTGCGCGGGCAAACATATTGTGATTAAAAAATGGCATCCTGGAATGCAACTTACTAAAAGTGTCTTCTCTAGTGTTCCAATGTGGGTTAAATTCTACAATGTTCCTCTTGAATTATGGACAGAAGATGGACTGAGTAATATTGCTAGTGTCATCGGCAACCCACTTTACCTTGATGATTTCACGCAAAATCATAGCAGGTTGACATTTGCTAGAGTCTGTGTTGAAGTGGATGCGGCGAAGGAGATTCCCAAGTCCTTTGTAGTGAATTTGGGTTATGGAGAGCCATACGAAATTAGAGTAGAGGTTCCTTGGAAACCTCAAACTTGCAATGTTTGCAAGATTTTTGGCCATTCTACTAACACTTGCAATGTTAAACCCAAAGTTCCATCTCCTCCAGTGTGGAAACCCAAGGAGAGAGTAGGACAAGATGTCCCAGTTGTTCCAGAGCAAAGTGTCAAGGAGAGTGTTGGACAAGATGTCCCGGTTGTTCAGGAGCGAAATGCAAAAGTTGGAGTATCTAGTGAAAGTAAGGATGATTGGGTAGAGGTGGTGAAGAGGAAAATTCAAAATCCGGGTATGCCTTTGGCCATTTCATTGTCTAGCAGTGTTCCTTCTACAACTAACGCGTTTGGCGTTCTTGAGAAATGTGAGGATTCGGGTGTCTCCTCCGCTATGGAGGTGACAAAGATAGATGTTGCGGGGGATGTATCTTGTGATGTTACTTCGATTCTCCATGGTCAAGGTAGTACTCAACAAGAGCCTCCCCCTGGGGCTCTTCGTCGGTCTACACGGTTTCGGGAGCCTCCACGAATTCCCTTGGAAGGTGATTTCATTGGAGCTCGACATTGTTTGAACCAGGTGGTGGGTGATTCCTCAACTCCTTCATCCACTAGAGATCAAAACAAAAAGAAGCTTCAAGAGAAAATCAAGATGTTAAAGGCCTCAAGAGTTTAGTTCTTGAGGCTAGCACGACCCTCTTTTGTTTTGGTGTTTTGGTGTTACTTCTTAGAAGTGTGCTATGTGCCTTGTTGAATATTTATTTGGTTGTAGTTAGGTTTAGATTTTCCCTTTTCTCTTTGTTTTTCTTTCCTCCTGGGGTATGCCCCTTGTAGGTTGTATATTCGGTTAACCCTTTTTTATATTTCAAGCTAATTTATCCAAAAAAAAAAAAAAAAAAAAAAACAGCAATGTAGATGCCAGGGCAGTTTCAATAGCTAACAAATGAGTTCTCCAGATATGACACAGTAATGCGATTCTGAGATACGGTCTGGCAGGCTAGTAGCCAACACCAGTTCTTGTAGGCAAATAATAAGTCAAGTATAAACACAATATCTTATTTTGCTCCCCCGCCTTCGACAGTCAGAGTTCACCTGGAAATATAACTTTTTGCGGTACAAGTAACGAAGATTCACTGATCAATGTTCTTTTTCATTCACCGTGAAACCTGGAGCTTGAACTCGATCTTACTTGCCTTGAAGGGCGCTTGTCATCTAAACGTGGCCCAAGACGAGATATCAACTGGTCACTTATTTCAGGTTGCCTAGCTACAGGGCTACGGCTTCACATAGGGCTTGCTATTCTGTCACAATTACGCTTGAAATCTGGGCTGCAAGAGTTGCTTCTACTTTGACTTTTCCTGTTTCGATACCTATGAAACTGCAGGAAATACAATACTCCGGCTGCTGCTCAGGCCAAATTTCTGCCTCCCTTTGGGGCTTCAAGTCAGGCTCCTGTAAAAAGTAACAAAGATTCAGTTGCTATAGAACTGACAGTCAACTGGCCACAAGCAATAGCTGAACTAGTTTTTCATTCTTTAACTAGTTCATGATCTGCTTCTTTCATGATACTCATGGGAGTTTTTGCACCACCCCATGAAATAGCAGCCCATATCATTTGCAAGTTCTTCTAGTAACTCAGAGAATCTAACACAAACAAAATTTGATTCAACAGAAGGCAAGGATGCTGATTTCATCACTAACATAGTTATGTAATCGGTAATTAACAGATGCTCAAATGGCATCCAAAAGGCAACTAATTTATTATGTTTACCACCATCGCTTGTCATGTTGCGAATTTACTATATTTTCATTTTAATAACTTGACACGAAGTTGGTTTGATGAGAAATCCACAAATATGTCCTGAATTTGCAGTATTTTTGTCAATAACACAAATTTATAATAAAATTTCCTAACAATTGTGGTAAACATAATAAATTAGGTTACCATCATTTTTGTTATATGTAATTATATTATGAATTAGGGTAAATAAATCTTGAATCTCTACGTTAAATAGCATGAGAATTCCAAATTACCATTTTTTTTAAACCAACTAAATTATGTTTACTGAACGAATCACCTAGCATCGTAAACAAATTAACCATACCATGAGTGAAAAATCATGACATGTATTTACATGAGTAACAAAGGTAAATCTGGATCAAGGGGAGAAAAAGAGATACAAACAAATCTCCAACCTCCAACAAACACGGACATTCATAACCGTAGATGGGTTGATAGTGATATAACACCATGCGGAGAAATCAGATGATGGATTTGAAAGGGATAGGAAAGAGAATGTGTGGTCTAGAAGTTCGTCAGGTAAACCAATGGTTTCCATTTTTTTTTACCTCAGCCATTGGGCTCTTCTTCTCCTTAGAGGCTCATGATTTAATTGTTTGTTCTTCTTCTAGTGTTTGTAACTTTCTATTGAGTGGGTTCAAAGTCTGTGTTATGCACCTAGTGGACAATACGCGTGTTGTGCGGCTCATTAGGAGCCCACCTCGTTTCCATTTTTTGATCCATTTTGTTCATCTTGTCGAGTATGAATTCCTTGTAAAAATTCATGTTGATCGGACATCATTAACTATATGATGGGTGACCATTGAGGTTATTGTTTTGTAGAAATAAATCATATACAATAGTTTCATTGAATGTTCCATTTTCAAGAAAAATACAGTCTAAAAATATAGTTAAAGATCTCCAATCAATATGAATTTTTTACGTGGACCACATACTCGACGAGAAGAACAAAATGAACGACTCAGACAAAAAATGGGACTCAAGGTCGGCCCCAAATGGGTCGCACAGCACATACTCATGACCCCTATTGAATGGTTATATGGGTGTAATTCAATTAGGTTTTACAGGGAAATAGGTATGAGGGTATTGATGGATTTTTTCAAATTTCAAGATAAAGAACATATAATAATTCAAACCAACTAGGACGAGGATTTAAGTAGGGTAAACATGATTAAATAAAAAAGTTTTCATTTTTCCATAAGAAATTCGGAATGTCATTCGGTAGCTTTCACTTGTCAAAACAAATTGATGCGGAAAAATAGTTCTTGAGAAACTATTAGTGAAGTGAAGTAAAAGAAAATGAAAAGCTTTTTTCTGCAAGTGTTCATTTCACAAAGCAACAGTTTAATTGTATAAGAAATGATTTCAAAAACAAGATTCCTACAAAATCTTGTCTTTTTGGCTGGCAGTTCTGAGGCAAACTAATCCAAATGGAAAAGTTAGAGATGTAGGTGCCACAATATTTTTGCTAACTCAACACCCACAAAATGCACACAAATCAGACGTTGCCGATACTTTCCTTTCCTTTCAAATGAACGGGCCTTCCAGGAAGCCATGTGATAATTACTTGTAACGTTTTACATCATTGACATGGTAGCAAGGTAAGGGAAATTTTCAAGGAATTATTCCTAAATGGAGAGGAAGCTCATCCATTTTGAAGGGAAAAAACGACAAGAAATGTGAGGGAAAAAAAAAATGAAAAGAATATCCTATGGCTATCTAGTTCCACTCATTCGGACATAACTTATTTCTTCCTGTGAAACAAGAAGTCTAGGAAAAGCTCATTGCAAAATACTGCAAAATAACTTTTAGTATTTGTTTTAAGTAGAGATTACCTAATGACTTAATCTCTATCTAATTTTTTTCAGCATTGAGCTTTGACTTCTTATTATTACTGATTGCTATAACTTGGCTATATTTTAGTATCATTAGAAGCAAGATAACAAAACTAAGCGAGCAATTCTTCCAACAAAATGGTGGGTTGCTAATGAAGCAAAAAATAGCTTCAATTTGATAGAACAAGTGCAGAGTCGAAGTAGCTTCAACTTTATGTTTTTGGGTCTCTGTTTTCTTATATTAGCTTTGTCGTTAGGATACTAGGATTTGGTAGGATTGTAAATTATTCTTGGATGCTAATTAAAATGCATTGCACGTAGTTCTTTTTTGAATATCTTAGACTGTTAGTTACTTTTGGGATGTACTTGGATATATTTGGGATTGATTTGGTTGAAATTTGATGGTAGATGGATATATTTGTGTTTTTGGATATAAGAATACAGGCATCAGGATTGGGGGTTGCAATTGGGCAGCCCGTGTAGGCATCCGGCCTTTGATTTCCACCATGGATGACTCGGATTGATCGAAACAATGAACGGCTTGGATCTAGAACTTTTTGAATCATTTGAGCAACCCATTGTCGAAATGGACAATTAGATGCCACCCTACACGGCGGCCCAACAGCACCCATCAACATATTAAGAAAACTGAGCTCCAAATTACAATTTATAAATATTTTTAAAAACTTTGCCAATGCAATTAATTGTGGGCATGCAAAGGTATGGAACATATAATATAAATTATTTTGCACACCCATTTTAGCTGTCGGCAAAAGAAGTGCAGGGAAAAATATAAATTATGATTTAGTGCCAACAGTGCTCTTGCCAACGAGTAATTTGCATTGGTATAGGTTGCCCTTTGCCCACAAACAAAGCGGTCGCTAAAATATCTACTTGTGTGGGCAAAAGTAATGTATTCCTTTTATTTTCCTTGACTTTTGCCAACACACAATAATTACCAACGCCACTTGGACATTTTGCCAATGCTGAAAGTAGTCGCTAAAGCTCATTTATTACCAACGCGTAGACTTCTCATTGGCAAAAACTATTCCTGACACACCTTTGGCAACGGCGCCTTAGCGACGCACCATATTTTGTGGGTAAAATCCTATGCCAACGAAATTGAACTTTTAGCCACTTTTTTAAAAGCAAAGGCAATAATGCTTTTTCTTGTAGTGTCTTACCCGTTTGGCATAGGGGTTAGGTCCGGCTGCTCCATCTGATAGAACTTGAATGATAGAACTTGTGTATGAAAAATGTTCAAGAATTGAACAGTGACGATTTTATTCACTGGGAATGGTGAATTACATAATTGAATTACAAGAAAGAATGAGAAAGATAGATGAGAGAGAATTACAGAGAGAGAGGACATAGCAATACAATCCACACCTTTTCCACTGGCTCCCTAACTGCCTTATACCCTCTCTCCCTAGCTGCATAACCGCCTACAATCATAACAAACAAAACGACTTGCAGTGCAACAATTGCACTTTAAGCCTAATACAATGCACAATTACAATTAAGCCCCCCCAATCCTATCATTATTTCCCCCATGAAGAGCAACCTTGTCCTCAAGGTTGGAACAGAAATACCTCTGTGGAATCAGGGCTGGAAAGAAGGAAACTTTTTTTGCAAATCATACCAGCTCTCCCAAGTGGCATCCTCAGGAATGGAATTGGACCAATGCACCAAAACTAGAGTATGAGGGCGATTGTGGCGTTTGACCAATTTTCTGTCAAGGATAGCCACAGGCTCAAGCTGCACCTGACCTTCTTCCCCAATGAGTGGCAACTCAGACTGAATCACAGCACCATCACCCAACTTCTTCTTCAACAGAGATACGTGAAAAACAGGATGAATTTTGGAGTGAGAAGGAAGATCCAACTTGTAAGCTACGGGACCCATCCTTTGGATCACCTGATATGGACCAAAGTACTTGGGAGCCAACTTAGAATTTCTTCTGAATGCTACAGTAACCTGCCGTTGAGGTTGAAGCTTAAGAAAAACCCAGTCACCTACTTCAAACACCCTTTCAGACCTGTGTTTGTCTGCAAGTTGCTTCATCCTATGTTGAGACATAGCTAAATTTTCCTTGAGTAACTTGAGCATAGTGGCTCTATCACGCAGCAACATATCTGTGGCAGCAACTGTAGTGCCCCCAGGCACATAATGCATCAAGTTAGGAGGTGGTTGGCCATATAAGGCTTCATAAGGTGTGACCCCTGTAGAAATATGGAAAGTGGTGTGGTACCACCATTCGGCCAGTGGCAGCCATTTGGTCCAAGCCGTAGGTCTGTCACTAGTTAAACACCTTAAGTAATTCTCCACACATCTATTGACCACCTCTGTTTGGCCATCGGATTGGGGGTGGTAAGCAGTGCTCAAGCAAAGAGTGGTACCCTGAAGTTTGAATAACTCTTTCCAAAATGCACTAGTAAAGACTGTATCCCTATCAGAGACAATGGAATGTGGCATGCCATGAAGTTTGAAAACATTATCTAGAAAGACTTGAGCCACAGTAGAAGCAGTGTAGGGGTGTGGTAGGGCTAAGAAGTGAGCATACTTGCTCAGCCTATCCACCACCACAAAGATGACAGATTTGGTACCCGAACTGGGTAAGCCTTCAATAAAATCCATAGAGATATCACTCCATAACCTGTTTGGTATGGGTAGAGGTTGAAGCAGCCCTGGAGAAGCCACAGTCTCATTCTTGTGCCTCTGGCATACATCACACCCTGCCACAAACTGGAGCACTGCCCGTTTCATTCCCTTCCAAAAGAAAGCTTGTTTCAGCCTCTGGTAAGTCCTTTCACCCCCAGAATGTTCCCCAATTGGAGTTGCATGATGTTCTTGAATTAGTTTGAGACGAAAAAGAGAGTTGTTCCCCACCACCAATCTGGATTTGTAGTAGAGCATCCCATGTTGGAAGGAAAAATGGGAGTGGCTGGTAGGGTCTTGCTCCAAGTTACTAATAATCTCTTGCAAGTCTTGATCTTCCTTCCAACTGTCCTGAAGTTCCCTGACCCAACTACTTAGGACCACAGTCATAGCCACCAATTGAGCTTCTCCCTCCACTCTGGACAGGGCATCAGCTGCCACGTTAGCCTTGCCAGACTTGTACACAATTGCATAGTCAAATCCCATGAGCTTAGTTAACCACTTTTGTTGCATTAAAGTGGTTACCCTTTGTTCCAGCAGAAACTTAAGGCTTTGGTGGTCTGTCCTGATGAGGAACTGCCTTCCCAAAAGGTAATGTCTCCATTTTATGACAGCCATTACTACAGCCAAGAGCTCTTTCTCATAAGTTGACAGCCCCAAACTAGTAGGAGACAAAGCCTTGCTAAAGAAAGCTATGGGCCTGCCTTCTTGCATTAAGACTGCCCCCACTCCCTTCCCTGAGGCATCACATTCCAAGATAAAGGGTTTGGTGTAATCAGGTAACATCAAAACTGGGGCTGTAGTCATAGCTTTCTTGAGCTGGTTAAAAGCCTCCTCAGCTTCATTAGACCATCCAAATGCATCCCTCTTGAGCAATACATTTAAGGGTTGACAGATTTTCCCATAATCTTTAATAAACCTTCTATAATAGCCTGTGAGACCTAGAAAACCCCTGAGAGCCTTAATAGATATTGGTCTGGGCCAGTTAATCATGTTGTCAATCTTTGCAGGATCAGCACCCACCCCATGATTGGTAATCACATGGCCCAGATACTCCACTTGTTGCTTTCCAAAAGCACACTTAGACTTTTTAGCAAATAATTGATGTTCCCTCAACTTAGCCAATGTAAGGGACACATGTTGCAAATGATCCATCCAGGTTTTACTGAAAATGAGGATATCATCAAAGAAGACCAACACAAACTTCCTAATTAGGTAAGCCCTGAACACATCATTCATGAGACTTTGGAAAGTGGAGGGAGCATTGGTTAAACCAAACGGCATAACCAAGAATTCATAATGCCCCTCATGTGTCCTGAAGGCAGTTTTTTCCACATCATTGAGGTTCATCCTAATTTGATGATAACCAGACCTTAGATCCAGTTTGGAAAAATATCTTGCTCCATGAAGTTCATCCAGCAGCTCATCAATAATGGGAATGGGAAATTTGTCTTTTATTGTGTCCTTATTAAGTGCCCTATAATCAATGCACATTCTCCATGTATTGTCTTTCTTTTTGACCAACAATACAGGAGAAGAAAATGGAGATACACTATGCCTAATAACCCCAGATGCCATCATCTCTTGAACTATCTTTTCAATTTCATTTTTTTTAATGTAAGGGTATCTATATGGCCTTATGTTGGGAGGTTGAGCACCAGGTTTCAGAGGAATTTGGTGGTCTTGGGACCTAGAAGGGGCTAGCCCTTTAGGTTCTAAAAAGACATCTTCATATTCATGTAGTATTTGAACAAGTTCAGGGTGTACCTCTGCAGGAGAAATAGCTTGAATGCTGCACATTTGTGCTAGTACTCCTTGGCCCTTTTTGTTAAGCAATTGTTGCATCTCCTTAGCACCTACGGTCCATACTTCTGTTGAGGTGTCCCCAATAAGCACAAGCTTTTGTTCAGATACTGAAAATTGCATCTGCAGGTTCTTAAAATCCCACAACACTGGCCCCAAAGTTGATAACCACTGCACTCCCAATACCATGTCACACCCACCCAATGGTAGCAATCTAAACTCAGACCTGAAATTAGTACCCTGCATGGACCATTGCAGATCCTTAACCATGGCTGTGCTACTGATTTTGGTTCCATCTGCCACCATAATAGTCAAAGGGTTAATGTTTTGGACCATGACTCCTGTCTTTTTGGCTACTGTGGGATCCAAGAAGTTGTGTGTACTTCCTGAATCCACCAATATGTTTACCCCAGTCTTCTTGATGAACCCCTTGATCCTCATAGTCCTATATGACTGGACCCCTGAAATAGCATGCACAGAGATGTGAAACTCCTCTGAACTTTCCTCTGGAGCCATTTCCTGTTGTGCCTCTACAAATACCTTGTCATCATCCTCCACTTCAATAATGAACAATGTTTTCTTCTTACATACATGCCCCCGAAAATACTTTTCATCACATCCAAAACACAACCCCTTGGATCTTTTGTCGTCAAAATCCTTCTGGGTTAGTTTCCTAACAGCAGCCCCCAACTCAGGAATTTTAGGGCTCATATCAGTTGATCTTGAAGGCACTGAAGTAGGGGTAAATTTTGGTACAAATCTGGTTTTCTTAGTTACTGCCTCTAATGTTTCTTCTTGTAAACGTGCCAAACCCATTGCTTGGGCAATCGTTCTTGGTGAAAACATCTTCACTCCAGCCATAATTTCATCCTTCAGGCCGCTCACAAAACAACTTACAAAAAAATCTTCAGATAAACCACTGGTTTTGTTCGCTAATTCCTCGAATTTTTCCTGGTACGACTTAACAGAACTCCATTGTTTGAATTTAGTTAATTGACCCACATGGTCTTCATACGCATTACTTCCAAATCTGAGTAACAACACCCTAGAAAATTCTGTCCAGGTGCGAAGGGTGTGTGACTTCTCATACCACCTATACCAATTCATTGCTTTTTCCTCTAAATGTAACGAAGCCAAACATAATTTCTGAGAATCTTCAATAGCATTCAATTCAAAAAACTTTTCGCACTTATAGATCCAAGATTTTGGTTCCTCCCCGAAAAATTTAGGAAAATCCAGTTTTGGTTGAAAAACTCTGAAATTCAGATGGGGGTTGTTCAAGATTGGGCCTTGTGGGTGAATTGGTGAAGGCGAAGAGGAAGTTACCTTCTCAGATAAGCCTTCCAGTTTCGAATTCAGAGTTGTGATTAGCTGGGTTAGACCTTCAATCGAGTGCTTTACCCCCTCCAAGACCTCTGCATGTTTCTCAGAATTTTCTGTATTTCGTCGAATTGCGTCATCCATACGCTTCATTTCCTGCGATCGAGTGTTTTCGGCCATGGTTCCCTACTGTCCAAGGATTGTGGGCTCTGATACCAATGATAGAACTTGTGTATGAAAAATGTTCAAGAATTGAACAGTGACGATTTTATTCACTGGGAATGGTGAATTACATAATTGAATTACAAGAAAGAATGAGAAAGATAGATGAGAGAGAGAATTACAGAGAGAGAGAACATAGCAATACAATCCACACCTTTTCCACTGGCTCCCTAACTGCCTTATACCCTCTCTCCCTAGCTGCATAACCGCCTACAATCATAACAAACAAAACGACTTGCAGTGCAACAATTGCACTTTAAGCCTAATACAATGCACAATTACAATTAAGCCCCCCCAATCCTATCACCATCCGCCCGTGGTTCGACATCAACTGCAGCCATTCTTCTAACCCTCCAAAGGCCTTCATAGGCGAGGGAGTTGAGGTCCAATCAATCTCGCAAACTGAAGTCCAGGTCCGACACTACGTTGCTCGTGCGTGCTACAACAACGGGAGCAAGACCACATCTAACCTGCCTTGGGTCAAGTTGGGGGACCCGGGTATGACCCCATACACGTTTTCGGAGGTGGCGAATAAGTTCACAGTCTTCGGCTGCGATGACTACCCTTGCGGCCCGTTTGGATGTCGGATTTGATTTTGGGTGGATTTGGAATCAGGGTGGATTTGAGGGTAGATTTGTAACGAGGGTGGATTTGTAATAAGGGTGGGTCCACCTCTTAAGAATGGTGGATTTGTATATGAGGTGTTTGGATGATTTTTGGAGAAAAGGGATTTGAAGAGTGGATATGATAAGAGAAGAGGGTAAATGACTGCATTGTCCTTAGTTTATTAATTAAATTGACAATATGAATTAATTTCATTATAATTAGAATAATTCAATAATAATTAGAATAAATACACAATAAATACCTAAATATATTTAAACTATATTACATATTTAAAATAATATTTTGGAAAAAAAAGAAAAGAAAGTGAAGCAGTCAACTTCAATGTCAAATAATTAGAAATTGAATGGGCCATTATTTCCGAAAAAATAATTAGATATAAACAAATTTGCTCCATGAGTGGGCCATAATATTTTCGAAATGGGTTTCCAAAATGAGTGGGCTTCTAGGACAGCCGGCTGTCCGGCAGGTGGTCTGGCCCATTGGCCACAAGTGATTTTCCGTTTGAATTTTTGCCGGAAAGCTATTGTTGGCGAGTCAAGAAAGTCAGAACATGTAATCTCTCTCTCCCTCTCCCTCCCTCCCTCCCTCTCTCCTCCACAAGTGAAAACCAAGGTGGATTTACAGGGGTAAAATGGACCCAATTCCACCCGGATTTGCTAACGATAGGATCCAACCCAGCGTTCGCAAATCCACCCAGGGGTGATTTCCAATCCCTACAGTAAACAAGTCGGGGAAGAAGAAGGGGCAACCAAACGGCGGAGATGAGGTGGGACCGGGATTACAAATCCTGGCGCTTGTTATATCCGGGTGCAAGTCCGGCATCCAAACGGGGCGTTGGATCTTGGGGTCTTTCGGACACAAGAGCCTCAGTAGTGGATGTATGTCCCAATGCAAAGAGAGAACGGACGTGGGTGATGAGACTGGATACTGCCAAACCGATATTCCGAAGGGGCTGACGAAGTACAATATTTCCCTTGTTAGCTTTAAAAATCATAACACCAGCCAGGTTTGGATTGTTTTTTCCCCATTTCTTGAAAGAAAAATGCTACAGACACTAACTAGTGTACCAACTATTACACTAACTGTCCATCTAACACTCTTTTAGTGGATGGATCTATCTATGTATTGAATAGTGCAGTGATGTGGTAATGCCATGTGTGCATTTAGTATAATAGTTGGTACACTAGTTAGTGCCTGTAGCATTGCTCTTCTTGAAAACCAATACGTGAATAATAATTAAGGAACCTATAAAATAATTCACTTAATTACCATAAGGACTCCGACCGCCACACTGAAAATTCCTTTTTCACTACAAACTTTTGTATGATTGTGGCAGTGCCCTAGACCCAAGGCCACTGAATATTTACTCAAATCATAAGAATATAATCATGTTTTTTTTTCCGACAACATAACAATCCTGTTAGATTTTCAAAATGGTAATTTTGCAAAGAATTTGAAGTGATAAGATTATGAATGAAACAAGAGGTAACATTATACACGTATATATGGTTGGATTCGATAATTAATTAGGTAAAGAATCCGTACTTTGAGGAGGGAAAGAGTTAACTAATTTGCACCTATTTTCACCTCATACGGCTCCTCGTGGGTCCCAAATAAATTTTAGGATATGTTCGATATTTTTATCTTATTTTGATCTCTTTGTAGTATAAATAAAGTTAAAATCTATCGTAAGGTCCCGAATTCGACCAATGGAATTCTGGCACCCTACACCACCATATTCATAACAAATCATCCTGGTTAACATTGGAGCATCGATTGAGAATAGCCGTAGAAGCAGCCGGTGCACTTTCATATCTTCACTCTGCTGCTTCTATTTCATTCATTCACAGAGACGTCAAATCTGTCAACATATTGGTAGATGCTAATTACGTGGCAAAACTGGCAGATTTCGGTGCTTCAAGATTAGTCCCCTTGGACCAAACTCAAGTGACTTCACTAGTACAAGGAACTTTAGGTTATTTGGATCCTGAGTACTTGTGCTCTAGCCAGTTAACAATGAAGAGTGATGTATATAGTTTTGGAGTGGTTCTGGCGGAATTATTGACAGGGAAAAAGCCTATTTGTCTTGAGAGGTCTGAAAAGGAAAGGAACTTGGCGACCTACTTCCTTATGTCAATGAAGGAAAATAGGTTGTTCCAAATTTTGGAGCCTCAAGTGGTGAGGGAAGGGACTTTGGAGCAACTCCAAGCAGTTGCGGAGCTTGTGAAGAGGTGTCTTTGTGTGAAAAGTGAAGAGAGGCCTACAATGAATGAAGTGGTTATGGAATTAGAAGGTTTGAGGAAGTATAAAAAGCATCCACGGGTTAATCAACAAAGTGTTGAGGAGAGTGAAAGTTTGTTGAGTGAAGAAGCACAAACAGACATTTGCCCTATGTCAATAAGTCCTACTAGTGCTAGTGACATAGTTGGTAGTTTCAACTGCAGCATAACATTTCCACTTAATGAGTCCTTCCACAAGAACTAGTAACAAATCTAAGCAATGGGTATACCAAGGTAATGTCTTAAGCTTTCCAATAGCATCGTGGTGCTTCGCTATAGACAAAAATGCTTTGCGGACAATTGTGAAAGTAGATGTTCTTCTTTGGGTCTGAATTGTTTTAAGAAGGTGAAGATCTTGTTTGTTCATGTTGAAGATGGTTTGTGAATCCATTTTCTGGGTTTGTCCCATGATTTTTCTTGTTTACAAGTATAGTATATATGGTCGTGTGTGGTGTTGTTTTTTAGAATGTGGTGTCGATTGTTGGAAGTGCAAGTCCCAACATAAGTCTATGATTTGTTGAAGTTGAATAATGCAAGTGCCGAAGGGAGTGAGCACCATTGTACGTATATATATATATATATATATATATATATATATATATATATATATATAGGGTAAACTTCTTATCCAGACTTTTTATTTCTGGACCTCATGATCCAAACATTTTTTTAACGATCCGATCCGTCCAATGTGTTCAGAATGTGTTTTCAAGGGTCCACGCGGAAAATCTTCAAAAAAAAAATACCGGGAAGAGCTTGATCCAAGCAGTTTTCGCAAAAAATATATATTTACATTTTTTGCGAAAACTGTTTGGATCAAGGCCTTCCCGGTATTTTTTTTTTTGAAGATTTCCCGCATGGACCCTTGAAAACACCTTCTGAACACATTAGACGGATCAGATTTTCCAAAAATAATTTGCAACACAAAAAAAAACCATTTTTTTCTTATTTCCGGGAGGTGTGGATTAGAAGTTTTTCGTATATAAGTCAGTTGATAAGTTGATGTTGTACTGTAAAAAGTATGTTTTCTAAGTATTTCAAGAAATACGATGTAAATAAGGCATTGGCGAGAGTGTGGATCGCTCCAGGAGGTACCCAAGTTCTCTAGCTAGGTACAAAGGAAGGGTCAAGGCCAACTCCTAAAAGCCATTAGAAGAAGTCCCGGAGCCATCCACACTCTCGCGATGTAATTGTTGGTGGTGGTGCTTAGTACCAGTATAATCTCCAAGTTTGTTCTTATCAAATTTGCATCACAAATGCATTTAAAATTCCATGCTTTTCAATTCTTAGTTTAAATTCTTGAAGTCAAGAGATTAAGGTTTGGTTGTGAGTTCTTGCAAACTTACTGTTTGTTTCTCACAATGAATCCGAATCTAAGTTTAGTCACAATTGCGAATCCCATTGAGGTTGAAAGTATGAGTGTCTTTGACCGCTTTGCCGGTGTATATCTTTTTGGTACACGCAAGCACCGATCTTATTTAATCACACAGTAAATCGTCAAGCGAAATTTGAATTGAAGTACATTTTTGTGAAATTAAACTTTTCAAATTATCACTCTTAACAAGTTGGATTCTTAACAAGTGCGCGCAAGCTGCCCCAGATATCCAGTTATCCAAAAAAATAAATAAATAACAAGTTGGATTCCCCAAACTAGACAAATCAAATGAGTTGGAGGCAATAGTACTAATTTAATAATTTTCTCTTTGACTCGTGACTCTTCACATTTGTAGCCTTCCGAATCATCTTAAGACAATTGAAATGTCATGATTTCTTACCAAACCTAACTAGTTTTAAATAAAAATAATGAGAAATAAAATAGACATTATTTTTCAGATATCTTGATTCATTTTCATTTTCTTATTTATCCAAAGAAGAGATCACATTTTCCTCTCTTTTTCCCCTTTTTTCTTCACCAAACTCACAAATTCTAAGGAGTTTGTAAGCCTGTTTTACCTTTTGTATTTCCTCTGATGGATGAAACTTTTTACCTTCTCTGAAATGTTTTAGGGGTGATACAATATTTATCGGAATCTAGATGTCTCTCCTCTCTACAGTAATAGGTACTAAGGATGTACGTTTTAGCCGGAAAACCGAATCAGATAATTTTTTGCAGTTTCGGGTGATTTTATGAGTCGGTTGGTTAGGTTCATTTTTAATTTGGAAAAAATATATATAATATAGGTTCATTTCGGTTTTCCAATTCGGATTCGTGAAAAACAATGAAGTCCTTCAAGAATTCAGTGAGAATTGATTTTGAAGTGAGCATTGATTTGGGCCTTTGCTATTAAATCCCCATGGCCATCGGGTTTGGAATAAAGTTTCCATGGGCTTGGACTTCGGCAAGCCCAATTTACCAGTTTGAATTGGGCTTGCCAAATCAATATAATTAGCTGGTGCATAAGAGCATCTCTTGCATCCTCGGTAGTCACCTCGCCAATATCCCCGCAGCTACAGTACCTCACCAAACCAGGCGAAATTTGGCGAGGTGTGGCAAGCTCACCTCTCTCTCTGGAAAAAATGAGCTCGCTAGAGAAGTGATCCTAAAATCAATTTGAGACCAGAGGGTTGTAGATCTCGTCGAGCCGATTTCAATGGTGTAAGACTCGTCGGAGTCAGAGTCGGTCGGAGCCCGCATGCGCCGGTCAACGAACACACGTGTTGGAAAGTGAGATCCACTCTCGCCCGGTTGTTCACGCCCCACAGAGGTTGAAGACAATTCTGAGGTGAAAATTTTTTTTTTTTTTTTTTTGGCAAGTGGCAAGGCTATTGGGTACAGTTGATATTTTTTGGCTAGCTATATCATTATATGGCACTTTTCTTGCCAAATTTGTTGAGGATGCCATTGAGGCTATTGGAGATGCTTTAATTGAGTTGGTTAGTATACAAATTCGCATGGTTCTTTTCGATCAACGGCATTCAAGCTCACATGAAACAACATAAGAATTTTATTGATAATGCTAACATCCAAAACAACATAAGAATTCTATTACAAAGGCGACTCCTGACAAGATTCAAGATTGTGGGCATCCCTCACATCTTGCGGGTGGCCTTCATTCCATCAGCATAATTAAAAGTCTAAGACCAAAATTCTAATATCCAAAACAATATTTTGAATGAAAATGGTAGCATCCAAAGGGTTTTTCAAAGCATGAAAAAACCTCAGGCTATCTGTTGATATTTCCACACTTCTGAAACCCTTCCTAACAGCCCACCTCAAAGCTCAAAGCACAGCTAACGCTTCTATAATGGTCGATGTCTCGATGACGCTGAAAGGGCAAAATATTAATTGTGAGTATTTTGTAAATAAAGAAACTGAAAGTCACTCAGGGCTACCGTGATGTCTGGGTAAAAACTCACTGTATTACAGTGGCTATCGTATAGTCATACCAATTGGGTATCGATTTGGATTTAAGTACAAATGAACACTTCACATTTGAGGACGATAATTGCAAAACCTAGACCAAACTGGTCCGTTGCCATCACTATTCGCTGGCCAAATTTATGAGTAATCAATTCCCAATCACAATCACAGTATGAGTAACCAACTTCCCAATGGCAAGCTTTAGTTCAAGTTTCTCAACCAGTTGCACAGATATAGGAAAAGAGGAAATTGTGACATTCCATTTACTTACACGACCAGCTAAAATTCAGCTATACTAAAATAGAAGGGGCCAAAGAGGAGATTCATTGTCTAGTTTCTAGGTCAACAGGTGATGCAGGCCGAGACCTGCAATGGTAGGGATAATCCCAGGATGCCACTCAACCAGGGGTAGCGGATGCCACTCAACGCTATTAATCTCGGATGTCACTCAACGCAACCAAGCCACACACTTGATTGTAGGAGGAATCACTCACTCCAAGCAAGACGCACTTGCAAATAATTTTATAAACTCAAACTCTCCTTTTCATTCCATTAGATCACCTATTTATAGGCATTACAAGAGATTAAACTTCCAAGACTTATAAAGTCTACTCAATTTCCAACTAGACCTTTAAAATACCTAGACACGATTAAAACAAATACACAACTTACTAGATAGTCAAAACTCAACTTTCAAACTATGATTACTAGGCTAATAAATACTAAGACCAAAACTAAAAGATATTGACTAGAATTTTGATAGACACTTTGACTAGAAACTGAATTGACACCCTGAAACTAATTAAAATAATCCTTATTTTCCACATAGGCGTCCAGATAGCTGCCACGTAAGCATTAGCACAATGCTTCTGCATCATTCTCCCTTGGTTAGAGATAATTCGTCCTTGAATTTTGAGATGTGGGATGATTGCTCCAACTTTTGTCTTGCAACAAAAATCGAGTTTGATCCATGATTGCCATCTTCCCTTTGAGCATTCTAATTCTTGGATAAAAATCTTCAAATTGAACTTATTAGATGAAATAGGTCATGAGGAAGGACAAACTCCACACTTGAAGCTTTACCTGGCACGAAATATTGGGAAACCATAGAAGCAAAATTTTTATTCTCGTTGATGATTAAGAATCCATCCTCTGTATAGTTATCATAGATTGGAGGTAAAGTCCAATCCCCTTCTTTTTGTTGAAAAGATGAATCTTCATCAGAGAAAATCTCCAACGCATGATCTTTCCTCGGTCTTTCATTCAGACATTAACATCTGGATGTGCAAAAGAACGAAAACTCAGCAGGACAGAACCACGGCTCTGATACCAAATTTGATGCAGGCCGAGACCTGAAAGGGTAGGGATAATCCCGGGATGCCACTCAACCGCGGGAAGCGGATGCCACTCGACGCTACTAATCGCGGATGTCACTCGACGCAACCAAGCCACACGCTTGATTGTAGGAGGAATCACTCACTCCAAATAAGACGCACATGCAAATAATTTTATAAACTCAAACTCTCTCATTTTCATTCCATTAGATCAGCTATTTATAGGCATTACAAGAGATTACACTTCCAAGACTTAATAAAGTTTACACAATTTCCAACTAGACCTTTAAAATACCTAAACACGATTAAAACAAATACACAACTTGCTAGATAGTCAGACTCAACTTTCAAACTATAATTACTAGGCTAATAAATACTAAGACCAAAAACGAAAAGATATTGACTAGAATTTTGACAGACACTTTGACTAGAAACTGAATTGACACCCTGAAACTAATTAAAATAATCCTTATTTTCCACATAGGCGTCCAGATAGCTGCCACGTAAGCATTAGCACAATGCTCCTGCATCAACAGGTCTTAGAAACTTATGCTGTAAGAATCATCAGTATGTTCGTTAACATAAGGCACAGACACCTTCGCATCCATTCCAGGATCAAACTATGCTTTCTCGTAAGTGAATTTCTGATTTGGGCTAACACTTCTCAGCTTATCTACTATAAGACACTCAAAAGATTGTATTTTCCAGATAACTTCAATCCTGTCAATTCAAACAATAGAAATCAGCCCATGTACTATCCAGCACCATATTATTTACTTGAATATACCGTAAACAACAACAAACGTTACAGTATAAGTAACGTGAGACATCATTTTGTATGCTTACAGATACTTGTCCACATTCATACCTCTATACCAAAAACTAAGTTCTTCTACTGATGGATATATAAAACTGCACTTGATGATTTATTGGACCCTCAAATGTACTAACACATTAAGATCTTAAAAATCCATGTGCAAAGTAGTGAAGAAGGATATCTTTCAATAACGAAACCCACCTATATGAGATTTTTATTCTATAACAGGCTTCAAATAGAAAAGTACTGTTGCGGCATCAAATTTAACAGGATAATGCCAGGAGATCATATAATGACAACCGTACATATAACCCGACACACACACATGCATATAAAAGACCCGCAAGGAAAATATATAAGAATTTAACATAATAATAGGCAACGCCTTTTTCCAAGTATATAAATCTAAGTGTACCTTAATGGCTAGACATTCTTAACTCCAGGTCTCTCACTAATTGACTATCCTTCGGCACAACCTTCTTCATCACTTCTTAGCAACGCGTCTTGTCCTTTAATTGAAATTAAATCAAAAACCAAGGAAACATTGCATTTGGCGAAAAAACGATTCAAATCATTTCCTCAGAGAATAAAAAGGTCACAAAGGACTTCAAATGTCAAAGAATTCCACATCGACAATGCTGAGTGTGAAGTCATTCCACTGGCAACCAGTTCATCGAGCAGGCCGTCCTCACAGGACCTTGCATCACAGCAATGAGGTGTTAACATCAGGAGATGACCCTTTGGAAGTAAGCGTAGTGATGAGATCCCTTGCAGTATCAAGTTTTTTTATTCTTACAAATGCATCAATAAAATTTTTGTACTCAGCAATATCAAGATCTAAACCTTTGTTTTACATCAGGTGAAATAAGAACAATTATTCATCATTATGCCAACTTTCGCAAAGGCCTTTCAACTAGACCACAAGTTTTAATGTTGGGAATTAGGCCGGCAGCTTGCATCTCAGTAAGGATTTCTTGGGCAGCAGTATACCTTTCTATCTGAACCGGACCCTGCAATATAGGATCGAAAGTAAAATGATGCCACCTTTCAAAACCCGTCGAGGCATTTCTCGGTAAAGATGCATGGCTTCGTCAAATTGCATGTTCTTGCAATATCCTTTGATAAAAATGTAATAGCAAAAAGTTCTAGGATGAACGCCCCTATCCACCATTGCATTTAACATTCTCATTGCTTCATCCATCCGGCCATGCAAACAGTATCCCTCCACAAGACTAGACTAGGTGACTACATTTGGATCCACACCTCTTTCTTCCATTACTTTGAGTAACTCCCCCACTTCCTTTTTCATTCCTTTCTTGCTAAGTGCACTGATCAACACAGTTAATGTATAAACATCCGGTGGAATACCACTATCCAACATTTCTCTTAGTATTTCTCGAGCCTCATTCCACTTACCAAAATTGTAGAGGCCATGAATCAATGACGTATAAGTGACGACATCTGGACAAACTCCTTTTCCTTTCATTTCTAATAATAAGTTCATAGCATCATCCATCTGGCCTCGCAAGCGATATCCATCCATGAGACTATTGTATGTGACTACATTTGGATGCACACCTCTTTCTTCCATGACTTGAAGTAACTCCTCGGCTTCCTTTGACATACCTTGCTTGCTAAGTGCACTGACCAACACATTAAATATAAAGACATTTGGTGGAATACCACTTTCCAACATTTCTCTTAGCATTACTGCAGCCTTCTTCCACTTGCCATGTTTGCATAGGCCGTCAATCAAAGAGGTATAAGTGACAAGACTTGCACGACTACCTTTTCCATTCATTTCTACGAAGAAGTTGAGAGCGTCATCCACCATCCCATCTTTGCAAAGACGATCAATGATCATGCTATATGCCATAGTGCCAGGTTTCAAATCTCCTCCTTCCGCTATCCTCAAAAACCTAATAGCTGCTCCCGTGTCTCCCATTTTGCAAATTCTGTTAATAAATGATCCATACATAGCCACTTCGAATTTGATTTCTCCTTTTTCAACTAGTGTTTTAAACAACTTCACGGCCTCAGCAGTTTTACCTTCTGTAATAAGTCCATTTAACAGAGTGGTGAAGGTAACCACATCAGGTGTGTAACCGTGTTTAAAGAAGCGGCCTAAAAGAGAGAACGCAAAACCAACTCGATTCATGCGACAGTAACAGTTAATCAAAATGTTCAAGGCATAAAAACCTCGCTGAATGCATAGCCACTGCAGTTCGTTAAATAACTTCACGGCCTCAGCAGTTTTATCTTCGGTAATAAGTCCATTTAACAGAGTGGTGAAGGTAACTACATTAGGAGTGTAACCGTGTTTAAAGATGCGGCCTAAAAGAGAGAACCCAAAACCAACTCGATTCATGCCACAGTAACAGTTAATTAAAATGTTCAAGGTATAAAACTCTACCTGAATGCATATCAACTGCAACTCGTTAAAATGAGAAAGAGCTTCCATGTAATGACCCGCTCTCGCACAAATCCTTAACTCTTTAGTTAATTCAGCTGCTCGCAGATTACGGGATCCCACGTAGCGCTGATTTCTCGGCTTGGGTTGGTGTTTTGCTTGATTGGAGATGGTTGGAGAAGGAGTAGAACTAGGGTTTATAGTGTTAGAATGACAGCGAAGGGAAAAACGTGAATGGTGGGGTGGAGAGAGAAGATTACCTTTCCGGAAATTAGCAGATTCCATGGGACTGATTATCGGAAAAGTAACAATCTGATGAGCCATCTTCTTCTTCTCCGTCCTCTGCCCAATCTGTCTCCTCTCTTCTCTCTCTTTCGGATGAGGATAAGGATTACGGAAATTTGGGTAATGAGTTTGTCAGTGAAAATTACTATTCTTTCCTTCGACTTGTGACTACTGACATTTGTAGCCCTTGGAATTGAGTCATCTGAAGACAAATGAAAGGTTATGATTTCTTATCAAATATTCGGCCTTGTTTGGCTGGACGATGATACGCGTACAGAAGTTGGGGACCCGAAATTGTACCGATCGCACACGGGGACCCACTTTTGGGTCTCACACGAGTGATCCGATCCGTATTTTGGTTGGAACGGTAGGACTTTGGTTGGAGCACTTCCAACCGTCCGATTGAGCTGAAATTTGGTGGGGCCCCTCGGAAAAATGTTTTAAGAACAATGAACGGTTCGGATCATTCGTATGGGACCCAAAAGTGGTTTCCGTGTGCGATCGGTACAATTTCGGGTCCCTTTTTCTGTACCCATATCTTTATCCTGTTTGGCTTGGGTCTTGAAACCAAAATTTAAATTTTTTATCCATATTTCTCTCCAATCTTTCATTATTTCTATTTCAAATCATTATTCTATATTTTCAATCATTTCTCTCTCTATATCTCTCTAATCATTACCCCTTATTTCTAATTATTATCTTTATTTCTCTCTTCTATCAAAACCCAAAACTCAAAATCAATACTCAAACCGAACAAAATCTACTAGTTTAGACGTTTAGGTAAGAAATAACTAGAAACAAAATAGACCCCTTTTTTTATACATATTTTTCACCATTTTCATCTTTTTATTCAAACAAGAGATAAGATTTTCATGTTTTTCCTTTCCTTTTCTTTCTCATCATCAAACTCCCAAATTCTTAGGTGTTGCAAGTCTATTTTTTACCTTTTGTATCTATTGGATGAGAGATGTGGTACTTTCTATAAAAAGTTTTCTATGTGATACTATAATTATCGGAATGAAAATGTCTCTTCTACAATAATAGGCACCACTATGAATGGATGCCAAAAATTATGTGGGATCCAACACAAGTTGAGGTGGGTTCAAGTGGGTTTATATACTTCTAAGTAAAGGATAATGATTATCGCGGTTAATTTAAATTTTAGCACAAATATTAGAATCACAAAATGCGAGGGAGTTCATTATATTTTAACCTTCGTTAATTAAAATACTAACCAAAAAATGCTATTTTCTCTAAAACTTTGGAAACCATATTTCTGTTGATTGATGTTATCAAAGGTCTAGATTGTAATTATACTCTTCTAGTTCATTTTTTTTCGTGATTTTTAGTTTGATTAGTGACATCAATTGTGGGTCCTTTGAGATCTTCTTTTGAGATCTATACCGTACATTTTTTAAAAAATGTTGAGCACATCAAGGGTTCAAAAATTGTGATCATCAGAGATTGGTACACAAACAATTAAGACAAATTAGTCTTATAGTATAATCTCTCAATGACATCCGCCATCCATTTTCGTAAAATAAAATGCCAAATCTAATTATTTTAATTTTTTATATAAATAATCTACATAATATTTCCGGCAAATTGAAGGTTCTTATCCCAAACACAGATTACAAAGGACCCACAAGTAAGATTATTAAGAGGGTAGTAACTTGGATTACTACGGGAATCCCAATCTAAAATCCCCGTACCGAGGAAGCCCAAAATTCTCGAGTCAACCCAAGTACCCGACCAGCTCCTAAAACTTTGTTTCTTTGGTTTTGCATCAGTTTGAAAAACAATCGGCCACTAGGGATGGGCATGGGGACGGATCGGGACCGGAGACTACTATCTCCACCCCCAATCCCCAATCCCCAAACCCCTTACTCATATCCATCCCCTATCCAATCTCCAACGGGGATTTATTTTTATCCTACATCCCCGCTCCAAACGGGGAACGGGGATCCCCACGGGGATTTCGGGGATCCAATAATTTTCCCTAGAGTAACAAGTAAATAGTTATAGAAGCCCAATTACAAATCATTTTCCCTAAAATTCAATCACTGGGCAACCCCTGGGTGTGTAAAACTTCATGTGTTTGTAGAACAACATAAAGAGTGCAGAAAAGTAGAAATTATGAAGAGTTCTTATGTATATTCATGACATTAATTAAAATTGATTAAATGCAACATGGTTGTCTAGTGGATAGCATACATAATTGTTACAAAGGAAAAGAGACTACAAGTCTACAACTCACTGTTGATATGCCCAGGAAACAGAATATGATAGCAACAAATGATAAGTATTCAAAGAACAACACTGACTACCTTCAAGTAGTCTCTGAACCAACAAAAACAGTCCTAGATAACCCAAAACAAGTGTCATAATTAAAATTGAACTAAATTTCAACAAGATAGCAACAACTAAGGTAGCATTAGGTAACTGCGTAACGGAAATTCCTAAATGATGTCTGCACTTCACCCCAAGAATAACTTCACGCACTCGCATTTCTATTTATCTGTGATACAAAAAAGAAGTCAATCATCACGATAAAGAGGAAGATACCACAGAACAATAAGACTCATATGTTTGGAGAACTTTTGGTGTAACCCCATATATTTGGAGAAAATTCAGTGAGACCCCAAAGATTCATACTCCCTCCGTCCGGATTTGTTGGTCCGTTTTGGGGATTCCAACTTTTTTTCCATTACCTTTTGAGTTTGTTAATTTCCTATTTTATCCCCAATCCCTCCATTTAATACTCCCTCCATTCTAATTTGACTACAAAATTACATGCAATTTTCAAACTAAAAAATAATGTAGTTACAAAAAGAAAAATTTAATCAATATGGATCTTATTTGATAGATCTCATTGAGAACTTTAATACGGTGCAAAAAAAATTCAAAAATGTAAACACATTATTTAAATTTTTTTTTTTTTGAGTTGTTATTTTAAGTTTTAGAAAAGGGGCAAAAAAGTAAATTTTGCATACTTTATCCTTTAACTTTTGAAAATGGACAAACATTTTAGGACTTGAAAAAATATGTTTGTGGACCAACAAATCCGGACGGAGGGAGTAATTCATTAATAGACCCCTATATTTCGGGGATTCGGGGACGGAGCGGGGAACGGATTCGGAGCGGATTCGGGGCGGGGACATGCCTATCTCCACCCCCTATCCAATCCCCAAACATTTTCAAAAAAAATTCTCATATCCTATCCAATCTCCAAACAGATCTCCATATTACCGATCCGTTCGGATCGGGGATCGGATCGGATTCGGACGGGGCGGATGAAATGGCCAACCCTATCAGCCACTAAAAAGATAGCATTAATGAGCCACTTAAATATTCGAAATGACGTAGATTTGCCCACTTAACTTATACTACTATACAGCGTTAAAATGAAGCGAAAAAGGACAAAACTACCCCTACCATATATACTAATAGGCTTGGTTATTTTCCCTTTCATTCCTAAATCCCATTTACGATAATCAGAGTAGAATCTCCAACAAGCACTGTAGATCATAGTTTGTTGCAGTACTACGGGAGGAATAACAAATCTTTTCATGCTATGCCAGACATATAAGCCTTCAATCCCGATTCGCGACATTCAACTTGGACTGCATTCTCTTCAACTGAGAAGAATACTTTCCCGCAAACCTTGCTCTCCTTTTGGTTTACAAACCATGCAGGGGTTCGTTTGCAAGCGAGAGCTGATAGAAAAGCTTTCAACAACGTACTCCACGAAATTGGATTTTCACATGTATCTTACCTGCAAACATAAAAAGGGTTATAAAATGGTCGCTAACATCAGTATTTACAGAAGAAAAATGTAGGAGAGTTTGGATTAGACCTGCATTTTGATGATATTTGAGTGGCAATCTCCCAGCGAAGAATGCAGCACTAACTGTAATCAAAACGCAGACTTCCGACACACTCAACGGGAAGCGAACCCACACTTTACTCTTCAAAGCAGGACACCACGTAACTGTATTTATAACTGACCCAGCAAATTGCTTTAACACACAGACTGCCACTAAGAATAAAGAAGAGACATATTTGTCCACAGGGTACTGAATACATTCTATGAAAATATAACATTGTTTGTGCAAATATGTAAAGTCAAACATAAAACAACAAGAGACTACCATGAAGTTCACAACGTCTGAGTCATAATTGACCAATGAAGATCCGTAGCTAGGCCATTACCAGCATTTCACACCACAATACCACAGTTATAAATCTCAGGAAACTCTCACAAATAGACACATTGACTACACATTCAAATAACATCGGAAGGGTTTCTTCCAATTCTAGAGTATTTTTTTTCGCATTAAATTCCGGTCTCCTATACCTATAGGCTATATAGCATGTAACATAATTCAAAGTTCAAAATTCAAAGTTCAAATTCAAAACCCAAACAAAATTGGGAATACCAAAATTACAGGATTAAGGAGATCAGAGAGTGCATACAATTTACTATAATCCAGAAACACAACTAGCACAGATTGAAATACTGGGTTCACCTCATTTTTCTCGTTGATCCACGTAAAAAGGTGTAATAGGTTCATAAAGCTCGACCCAATAGATGAGGCACGACTTCACTATTTCATTTTCGACAAAGAAGTGTCCATTCACTATTTTCATTTTAGCAGATCCAAACCATTTTTTTGTACCATACCTTAACGGGTTGAACCAACATCTACCAATTGGGAGATAATGAGAAATCTGCCAGATTTATTATTCCTCATAAAAAAACTCAAATTCACTAACTGCCTTTCTTTAGAGGGAAAAAATTATATACACCAAAAAGCCACAAAGAAGAGTTTCACATGATAACAACGTCAATGCAGTGGACATCATAAGTTTACCTTCCAACAGACAAAAGCAGTGCATAGTAGTGAAGTTATATCCAGTTTAAATAACTGAATAATGAGTAGAAACTAGAAACGCTGACAAGTACCGGAGAGGTTATAAGCGGACTGATATGGGTAGGTTCATGGGTCCGATTGCAAATTGTAACCTCTAGGAGATTCATTGTCTAGTTTCTAGGTCGACAGGTCAAGCAAACTTATCCTGCAAGAGTCATCAGTATGTTCGTTAACATAAGGCATACACCTTTGCATCCATTGCAGGATCAAAATATGTTTTCTCATAAGTGAATTCCTCGATTTGGGCTAATACTTCCCAGCTTCTCTACTCTTAGCCACTCAAAAGATTGTGTTTTCCAGATAACTTCAATCCTGTCAATTCAAACAATAGAAATCAGCTCATGTACTATCCAGCACCATATTATTTGCACAAATATACCGCAACCAACAACAAATGTTACAGTATAAGTACCAAGAGACATCATTTTATATGCTTACAGATACTTGTAGGCATTCATACCTCTATACCAAAAACTAAGTTCTTCTATCAGTGAATACATAAGACTGCACTTACTGATTTATTGGACCCTCAAATGCACAAACACATTAGACCATGCTTTTGATACTATTATTTTATCTGAAAAATCCATGTGCAAAGTAGTGAAGAAGGATGTTTTTCAGAACCCACCTATATGAGAGCTTTATGCAATAACAGGCTTCAAACAGAAAACTATTGGTGCCGCTTCAAATTTAACAGGATAACGCCAGGAGATCATTTAACAACAATACATATAACCCGCTATGCACACATGTATATAAGAGAACCGTGAGGAAAATATATAAAAGTTTAACATAACAATAGGCAATGCTTTTCTCCAAGTATATAAATGTAAGTGTACCTTAATCGCTTGACCTTCTTAACTCCAGGTCTCTCACTAATTGACTATTCTTCGGCACAAACTTCTTCATCACTTCATAGCAACGCGTCTTGTCCTTTAATTGAAATTAAATTAAAAACCAAGGAAACAGTGCATTTGGCGAAAAACCGATTCAAATCATTTCCTCAGAGAATAAAAAGGTCACAAAGGACTTCAAATGTCAAAGAATTCCGCATCGATAATGCTGAGTGTGAAGTCATTCCACTGGCAACCAGTTCATCGAGCAGGCCGTCCTCACAGGACCTTGCATCGCAGCAATGAGGTGTTAACATCAGGAGACGACCCTCTGGAAGTAAGCGTAGTGATTAGATCCCTTGCAGTATCAAGTTTTTTTATTCTTACAAAATGCATCAATAAAATTTTTGTACTTAGCAATACCGAGATCTAAACCTTTGTTTTCCATCAGGTGAAATAAGAACAATAATTCATCAATATGCCGGCTTTTGCAAAGGCCTTTCTACGAGACCACAAGTTTTAACGTCGGGAATTAGGCCCGCAGCTTGCATCTCAGTAAGGATTTCTTGGGCAGCAGTATACCTTTCTATCTGAACCAAACCCTGCAATATGGGATCAAAACTAATGATGTCACCTTTCAAACCCCGTAGAGGCATTTCTTGATAAAGATGCATGGCTTCGTCAAATTGCATCTCCTTGCATTATCCTTCGATCAAAATGTAATAGCAAAAAATTGTTAGGATAAACGCCCCTATCCACCATTGCATTTAAATTCTCGTTGCTTCATCCATCCAGCCATGCAAACAGCATCCCTCCATGAGACAAGACTAGGGGGCTACATTAGAATCCACACCTCTTTCTTCCATTACTTCAAGTAACTCCCCCGCTTCCTTTTTCATACCTTGCTTGTTAAGTGCACTGACCAACACAGTTAATGTATGACCATTCGGTGAAATACCACTTTCCAACATTTCTCTTACCATTTCTCGAGCCTCGTTCCACTTACCAAAATTGTAGAGGCCATGAATCAATGACGTATAAGTGACGACATCTGGACAAACTCCTTTTCCTTTCATTTCTAATAAGAAGTTCATAGCGTAATCCATCTGGCCTCGCAAGCGATATCCATCCATGAGACTATTGTATGTGACTACATTTGGATCCACACCTCTTTCTTCCATGACTTGAAGTAACTCCTCCGCTTCCTTTGTCATACCTTGCTTGCTAAGTGCACTGACCAGCACATTAAATGTATGAACATTCGGTGAAATACCACTTTCCAACATTTCTCTTAGCATTCCTGTAGCCTCCTTCCTCTTGCCATGTTTGTATAGGCCATCAATCAAAGAGTTATAAGTGACGACATCTGGGCGAACTCCTTTTCCTTTCATTTCTAATAAGAGTTTCATAGCGTCATCCATCTGGCCACGCAAGCAGTATCCGTCCATGAGATTAGTGTATGTAACTACACTTGGATCCACACCTCTTTCTTCCATGACTTGAAGCACCTCCTCCGCTTCCTTTGTCATCCCTTGCTTACAAAAAGAATCTACCCAGACATTAAATGTCCGAACATTGGGCAAAATACCACTATCGAACATCTCCCTAAGAACTTCTTGGGTAGCAGTATATCTTTTTGTCTGAACCAGACCCAGCAATATAGTGTTGAAAGTAATGATGTCACGTTTCAAACCCCGTAGAGGCATTTCTCGGAAGAGATGCACGGCTTCATCTATTTTCATGTTCTTGCAATATCCATTGATCAAAATGTTGTAGCAAAAAGTGTCAGGTTTCAAATCTCCTTCTTCCGCTATCCTCATAAACCTAAGAGCTGCTCCCGTGTCTCCCATTTTGCAAATACTGTTAAGAAGTGGTCCACACCTAGCCACTTGAAATTTGATTTCTCCTTTTTCAACTATTTTTTTAAATAACTTCACCGCGTCAGCAGTTTTACCCTCTGAAATAAGTCCATTTAACAGAGTGGTGAAGGTAACTACATTAGGTGTGTAACCGTGTTTTAGGATGCTGCCTAAAAGAGAAAACGCAAAACCAACTCGATTCATGTGACGGTAACAATTGATTGCCATGTTGAAGGTGTAAAAATCTGGCTGAATGCCTAGCAACTGCAACTTGTCAAAAAGAGAGAGAGCCTCCATGTAATGACCCGCTTTCACACTAGTCGATAAAGCTGTCGTCAATTCAGCTTCTAACTGTTTTCTCGACTTGGTTGGGGAAGGAGTAGAACTAGGGTTTATAGTGTCAGAATAAGAATGAAGCGCAAAAGATAAACGGCGGTGTGGAGAGAGAAGATTACCTTTGCGGCAATCAGAAGATTCCATGAGAATGGTTATAGGAAAAGCACCGATCTGAGCCATCATCTCCGACCTCTGCCCCCCAGTATTCTCTCTCTCTCTCTCTCTCTCTCTCTCTCTCTCTCTCCGGACGAGGATAGGGTTTTGGTTCTGAGTTTGTCACAGGAAAATGGAAATCGTTACCTATTTGTGTAATTTTTTTCTGAAAATTTTTATTGGATGTTTTGACAAAATAATTAAGCTAGTTTTTTTTCCCATCCTTATACAAATTTTCTTTCACGTTTATTAGTTTTACGTTTGATTTTTGTGAATTATTGATTTATCTTGACGAAAGGATATAAAAAATATAAAATTATTAACTAAACTAATAATTTTGGAAATAAAGTCAAAAAACAATTAAAAAAGTCTGTCTTCTTTGGATTATTTTTATTTTTAGCAAAAAAAATTCAAATTTTGATCATAATTTTTTATTTTTTTATATTCCTCTTGTTGAGGCAAACCTATAATTTACAAAAAAAAATCGGAAACTAACAAATGAGTAAATTTTTTGAATCAAGACAAAAAAACGAAAATAGTCTCACTCATTTTTCTAACCAGAACACCTTATTTTATGTGTCTCAACTACAATCGTACACATATCCATGAGTAGACATGCCTTTAAGAGTTTCAGTTAAATTATACGTATAAAAGAAATGATTATTCATATATCATATCTAAACACACTGAATTTCCGTTGTACCAAAAATAAATAAATTCAAACACACGTGTTTGTTTTGTAACGTTACTAGTACTTTTTATCTTCTTCTTCTTTTTTTTTTTTTTAAGAAATCTGGTTAACAGTCCATATGACATCGTAAAATCCACAAACTGTGATAAATGCCTTGGCCCTTGTGTTGTTACTATATCAAATTTTCTTTTCATCAATTTTTTTTTTGTCCCGTCAAACTCAAGACAAAATGCATGAATGAATTACTTTACTTGTCAAGATAAATTAAAGATAAAAAAAATTACGCTACTAGTAACTTTAAAAAACACAACATTTAATTTAATTTAATTTTTATACCGCTGTTAATTTAATTTACTTTACTTGTCAAGATAAATAATACCACGGTTAATTTAATTTTTTTATCCACAAATATTAGAATCACAAAATGCGAGGGAGTTCCTCACATTTAAACCTTTGTTATTTAAAATACTAACCAAAATATGCTATTTTCTCTAAATCTGTGGCAATCATATTTTTGTTTAATTGATGTTATTAAGGGTCCTCACTTTACTAATGATCTTCACTTTATTCGGTCAACAATGTCATTACGTTTTGAGATCTTATCAAATTTTGACTGGAGTTGAGTATTAAACCGATCCGCGGGGCGTACTGTCAGCATGCATGTTGATCCTTTCCCGCCCCTCTGTGCTCGGTGATCCATGTAGTAATTTGCATCTTTCTCACTACTCAAAACTTACAAAGTTCTAGTCAACTTACAGTTCATTCAATTGATCAGATAGCTATCTATTTAATGATATACTCACACTATGTACATAGTGTTCTCAGAGTTACCAACTTTGTTCGCTCCAAACTCCATTACCGAGCGCAATCAGTATATAACTCGTCCAAATATCGACTAAAGGTGGAGGCACTGTAGGAAAATAGAGCAAATTCCAACTCAATCACCTCTCAATGAATTACATAGAAAAGAATTAGCTTCAAACTAATAGCAGCTGCATCTCTAAAACCTAAACCGAAAACATTATGCTCTGTCTTTCTGAACATGAATCACTAATGGCTTGCAAGAAGTTCAGAAATGTATATGTGGGGGTGCTCTTCGCCGGAGTAAGCTCTTTGAACCTTCTGGACTGGTGTGAGAGATGGTGGGACGAATAAGCCGTGTCTGAACTCTAGCTGCCCGTCGGAGGGGTTAACCTGCACACGTAGACAACTACGTTAGTGCCTAACCCGGACGGTGGTGGTCCGGGAAGGCACTCCGATCGTTAAGTCAGTCACCGGAAAGAAGAAATACACCGGAGATCTGGAGAGAGAAGTAGAGTTATGAGGGTAGTAAATAAGGAGAGAGGGATACTCATTGTGGTAGTTGTAGTTGGGTATTTATAGGCAAGGGGGCGTGCGTCCCACGCGCTCGGTGCCCCTCACACACCTGTCATTCGTGCTCGGAATGACAACTGATGTGACTCCTATCTCTGCCACAGACGCCATGTCTGGGCTAGCGTCACAGCACGTGGGTTCGAGTAGTCAAATCACCTCGAGACATTCCCCATCACCCACGTGCTCCTGCAGACAGCGGTGGCAAAGTAGGTGACTGCCGCATTTAATGCTCCATCGTGGAGTGTGTAGCGTGCCCGATACGCCACCGCCGAATCAAGTACATCCGAGCCCGCGTGCCGAGGTCAACCGACTTGGCACGCGAGCAGCCCGGTCCCTCGAGCGCTCGGACACGTCGATCGGCGGAGCCCCCGAGAGAGATCCGAAGATCAAGCGGAGAGTGCTGCATCCTCGGCACCTTCGGGTTCGGCGAACATCATACAAACCTATATTCGTCCCAACCTGGACATTGGTGCCGACCGCCGACAGGACCATACGTTCGGCGGGGACGAGATACGTCGGTCTGCATTCAGTTTCGCAGGTTTGGAGATGTTGGCCAGTCTGCCCTTCCATTATGCAAGGTGGGGCATTTGCTGACCCTTACGAACCCGGCCGCTACAATATATGAACTTAGAGAATCAGTAAAGGCAGCTCATGGCCTCATGCCATTCAGCAGCGATGTTTATCTTGCGACCTTGCAAATTAAAAGCTCCCATGGTCTTAAAATTGGAAAAACATAGACACGGCTGGTAAAAAAATCCTTCTTGAGTTGCGATAAACTGATTTTTGAATTAAAGCAATTCGAGCGTTATATGATAAGTTACAGATAGTTAAAGTTTCACAAAGGAAATCAAGAGTACGAAGTTTTAGAGTTGCAACCCGAAGTTGCGGAGTTGGCTACTTTTTTCCTTAGTCTATATTCACTCCTCCGTTGATTTATCTACCAATGTAGGGATTCAAAAAAGGATGAAAAATACTTCACATACCCTTGAACAAAATAACCAAACAGTTGGTTCTATGAGAACAATCAGTTTTTATAGAAAATACTGAGTTTCTAGCGATCTGTTCTATGAGAACAATCAGTTGGTTCCATTGAGGCCTTTTATCAAACAGTTGGCGACAATGGCACTATAAAGCTAAGAAAAATCAGAATCACATCATACGCCATCAAACTTCAATTTGAACTACCCTAATCAAAAGATACAATGTAAGAACACTGAAGGGAAATCAAAATACCTGAAACTACAAAAAAAAAATAGCTACTTGGATGACAAAAAAGATTGAACCATGGAATAGCCGAAAAAAAGAATGAAAGAAATACAATGAGAGGGACTCACCGGCAATGACGTCTTGGAACTGATCAACAGAAATCCAAATCCCCATACCAAAGCTCCCAAAACTTTTTTTTTTTTTTTTTTTCCAATTTTTAGTATCAGTTTGAAAAACAATCAGCCACTAAAAAAATTAGCCAAAATAAATAGTGAGCCACTTAAACATTCGAAGAAGCGTCGTTTTGCAAATTCAAAAAATTTACATTATCCTCTCAATACTTTTGAAACTATTCCTGGGTCCCCCTGCATCAATTGTATACACTGTACAGCGTTAAAATGAAGGGAAGAAAGACAGAACTACCCCTACCAAGAGTTTGGATTTGACCTTTTTTTTTATTATATTTGAGTGGCGATCTCCCAGTGGAGAATGTAGCACTAAACTGTAATCAAAACGAAGACTTCGGATACCCTAAACGGGAAGCAAACCCATAATTGACTCTTCAAAGAAAGATACAACGTAACTGTAGTTATAAGTTATATTAACAGTCACTGCCACCAAGAATAAAGAAGAGACATTAGACATTCTATAAAACTATAACATTGTTTGTGCAATATTTACATAAATCATACAAGAGACTACCACGAAGTTCACAAAGTCGGAGTCATAATTGGCCAATGAAGATCAGCAGCTAATCCATTACCAGCATTTCACACCACAAAACCAGAGTTTAATCTCAGGAAACTCTCACAATTAGACACACATTGACAACACATTCAAATAATATCGGAAGGGTTTCTTCCAATTCTAGAGTATTTTTTTTGGCAATAAAATTCGATCTTCCATACCTATAGGCTATAGCATGTAACATAATTCAAAACCCATACAAAATTGGGAATGCCAAGAACTACAGGATTAAAGAGATCAGAGAGTACATAAATTTACTTCAATCCGGAAACACAACTAGCCCAGATTGAAATACTGGGTTCTCCTCATTTTTCTTGTTGATCCATGTTAAAAGGTATAATAGGTTCATAAAGCTTGACTCAATAGATGAGGCATGACTTCACTTTTCATTTTCATCAAAGAAGGGTCCACGCACACTTGTGAAACTAGGTGGAAAATAAAAGGGCGTATAAGGGAAACTAGCAACGATTTCTTTCTTTCTTCTTTTTTTCACCAACATGCTGTAATAGATGCCGGAAGGAGGATGCTGGAGTCTAGGAAAATGCTTTCCTATCTTAGCGGATGCAAACCACATTTTTTTACCCTAACTTAACAGGTTGGACCAACACCTCCCAATTGGCAAATTGACGAGAAAACTGCCAGATTTATTATTCCTCGTAAAAAACAAAAATGGATTAACAAGTGCCTTTCTTTAGAGGGGAAAATACCATAAAGCCACAAACAAGAGTTTCACATGATAACGTCAATGCAGTGGACATCATAAGTTTACATTCGAACAGACAAAAGCAGTTCACAGTAGTGAAGTTATATCCAGATCAAATAACTGAATAATGAGTAGATACACTGAGAAGTACTGGGGAGATTCCAAGGAAGCACATCCATAAATTCCTCAGAGTGACGCTTCTTGAGTTGAACGCAGGAGCTGGACAATCATGGTACAAGACTGGAACTAGAAGCGATATACATGTGGACAACTTTGGAGAGTACCTTAAAAATACTGTCATGCGCTGTCATCTCCAGCAGCTCTCTACCCTCATCCAGGAGGGCTTTCTTCACAGAGCTCTCGTATCATGATTCATAATGAGTTGTCTCAACCACAGGGCATATCCCTTGGAGGAACAATATCAGAAAAATGTCTTGGAGTATCAACTTTCATGTGCTCCATCTGATGCAATTTGTTTTTGAAGTTTTGTCTTTTAAGGTTTCAACTAGCTATAAATTTGACTCTAATTGTCATATAGGATACGGTCACGTACACCTACCCTCTCTCTACCACCATTCCTTTTCTCCTTGTGGATTCAAGACCCCAAGTAATTCTAAGTCCTCTCCCTCAATAGGAATACGTTTCGTTTAAACATTTGCGAGTTTTTTTCCAGGTTACATTACCATCCCTGTGGAAGAGCGATAGGAATATAGAAATCCTTGCTTTCAATATAAATTTAACTATTAACAGAACTCCAAATGCAGGTAGTTTTGATCCAGCAGTTAATGTGTTCTATCAAGGAGATCTACTAAGACAAAAAAAAAAATTTGTCTTTGCATTGTTTTTCTGGGAAAAGCAGTTGCTTTGTATGGTCAATCATTCTCCCTGCGCCATAAAATGTACAAGACTCTTCTAATCCACAACGAAACTTCAAAAAAACTAAAAAATTATAAATCTGTCAGAGTTTCCAAACACCACCCAACATGTTTTGAAGAACTACTGACGATTTATTAGAAAAAATTTATAAGATGCAAGCATAGTAAAACAGTATAATATCAGTAAGTACTTCCCAAATCTAACATACACCGATGGTTTTTACATGTACTCATTTAAGCCCTCTACTTTACCTTTGTTTGGTTCGTTTATTTAATTACTAGGTGAATTTGATGCAGTAATCTGAGGACTGTTGCATGTGAAGCTGAGCTTGCAAGATGCTATCGGAGGGACGCGGAGGAGTTTAGAGGGAGGATATAATGCTATTTACATAATTTGAGGTGAAAACATTAAGGGTCGTTGCCTCATTGGAATGAGTTCCTTCTTTAACGACTTCTAAGCCCTCTTCGAAAATCCGCCCTGACTGCGGTCAAGTACGTCCGGAAGGTAGAAGCTTGTTTTGATATGTTTTTAATTAGCAGATATATTTTGGGGCTGATAACTATAAAAGGGGAACCCTAGTTATAGTCCCTGTGGCTCAGCACCCATGGTTATTCGCTATTCTCACAAGTAGAGGTTAAATCTTATTAATGTTGGGTGGGTCGTTCAAAATCTCTACCATACACCATGAGCCTTCATACACTCCCAGAAACATATACCAGCATCTGCAACGTGATATTCTCCCAATCTATATACATACATCTTGGAGCCAAAACCTTTCCCCGATCCATGATCAAAGAGCCCTCCAACTCTACCAAAAATCAAGCACATCTCACATACCACCATGTTTTGAACACCCTTTAAAAGAAAGCCCTACACCGGCGTTGCAACTTGCAATCCAAGTTGCCGATCAAAAAAAAAACTTGCAATCCAAGTTTAAATAAGTTTACTGTCTATGTACTATCAAAGACTTAAGCTTTGTCAAGCAGCATCATTCTCTAGCTTTGAATTACAAGCACACCATTCAATCTGATTCCGATTGAAACCACTATCATCGTGCTAGTCACTAAGAACTGAAACTAGCTCATAAAACCTAGTGGAGATGCCTATCCGTGTGTTTCAGTTTGACAAGTTTTCCATAATCAATTATTTATATGTCTTCATCCTTGCATTATGAGGAGGACCATTTGTAAGAAATGGGCCGATAAAAAAAAAAGAAAAAGAAATGGGCCAACAATGTGTATCCAGACATCCAGATGGTGATTCACAGCTAAACGAATAACATATGCTTTCGTAGTGCTATGCTTTGTGCTTTCTACTTTTCATTATGTCAGCTACTGCTTCTGCCTTTCAAATGGAGCAACATGAAACACAAACTTCTAAATCATCATAACAGCCAAAGCAACTATACACCTAACTTGCTGTTGAACAGAAATAGTCAAATAGATAAATCTGAAAATACAAAATTTTACGGAGTTTGGAAAAGCAGAACTACAATAAATTCATCAAGGAGTTGCTTTAGCCATCAATTATGCTGGTGATATGGTGATGTAAAAAGGATAACTAAGCATTGTAAACAGGGCAAGAGGGGGATGAATAATTATGGGGAGTTGCTTTTTATATAACAATCACAATCTTTTCTGCTAAGTAAAATGTAACTGTACCTCCATGGCTTAACCTTCTTAACTGAAAGTCTTCTGCTAAATGTCCATTCTTTGGCACATACCATATCTTTGAGAGCAGTCTAGTTCTTTAGTTGAGGCTAAATCCTTAGTCAAGGACAACAGTATATGCATTTGTTCAAAAAAAAAAAGAAACCTTCCAAATATTTCTTCAAGGAGCAAAAAGGCCTCGAATGACTTCAAACCGTCTATGAAATCCTTGAATGATAACGTAAGAGACATCATTCCTCAAGCAACAACTTCATCATGCAAGACTCCCTCAAAAGACCTTAATTCATAACAATGAGGTCCTATCATCGAGACATGACATTTTGGAAAGAAGCGTAGTGACAAGATCCCTTTCCCAAAGATTGGTAGCTAACTCGCAAAATAGGAATCCTCTAAAGAGACAGAATTCGGTGTTGTAAGATTTTTAATAAGAATCTCGTAAACCAGGGAGGTCTGGAACTCTTTTTCCAAACAGGTACCGTTTGAGAAGGTAAGAGAATCGTTGGAGGTGCCTTTGGCAAAGCCTCAGTGTTTGAAGTGTTTTCGTTAGCTCTTACCATCCAGTGTATAGTTGGGCTTCATCTAGCCTTTCTAAACTCCCTCTGAAAGTCATCCATTGAAGGATAAGAACAAGGGAAAGCCACGAGCGAGCTTTAGATTCCTTTCCTAAGCTGCATAATCAAGTTTTTTATTCCAAAATGAATCAATAAGGACATTGTACTTGACAATATCGAGACCTAAACCTTTGTTTTCCATCATTTGAAATAAGAATAACGCTTCATCAACTTGCCCGCTTCGGCAAAGGCCGTCTAACAGGAGGCCACAAGTTTTAGTATCAGGAAGTAGGCTGGCAGCTTGCATTTCATTAAGTATTTCTTGGGCAGCAGTGTATCTATCTATCTGAACCATACCCAGCAATATAGTTGTGAAAGTAACAATGTCATGTTTCAGACCCCGTAGAGGCATTTCTCGGAAGAGATCCATGGCCTCATCTAATTTCATGTTCTTGAAATATCCCTTGATCAAAATGTTATAGCAACTATTGTTAGGATGAACGCCCCCATCCACCATGTCATTTAACAATCTCATTGCTTCGTCCATCCGGCCATGGAAACAATATCCCTCGATGAGACTATTGTACGTGAATACATTAGGAGCCACACCACTTCTTTCCATGACTTCGAGTAGCCCCTCTGCTTCCTTTGCCATCCCTTGCTTGGTAAGTGCTTTGACCAACACAGTAAATGTACGGACATTTGGTGAAATACCAATTTCCAACATTTCTCTCAGAATTCCTATAGCCTCCTTCCACTTGCCATGTTTGCATAGGCCATCAATCAAAGATGTATAGGTGACAACATTTGCACCGATACCTTTTCCATTCATTTCTACTAAGAAGTTGAGCGCGTCATCCACCATCCCATCCTTGCAAAGACGGTCAATGATCATGCTATAGGCCACCGTGTCAGGTTTCAAATCTCCCTGTTCCCATATCCTAAGAAACCTAATAGCCGCTCCCGTATTTCCCATTTTACAAAGCCCTTGGAGCAACGACCTATGCACAGCCACCTCGGGTTCGACTAATTTATTAAATAATTCAAATGCCTCGGCAATTTTATCTTCTATAACGAGTCCATTTAACAAAGTGGTGAAGGTAATTACATCAGGTGTATAACCGTGTTTAAAGATGCCGCCTAAAAGAGACAACCCAAAGCCAACTCGATTCATGCGACAGTAGCAGTTAATTGCAACGTTGAAGGTATACAAACTCGGGTGAATGCCTAGTGACTGCAACGTGTTAAAATGAGAAAGAGCCGTGCTGTACTTACCGGCTGCCGTAACAGTCGCTAACGCCTTGTTGATTTGAAAAATGGGTGGCGGCGGAGGTTGCATTTGGGGCATCCGATCGAGGAACAATTCAGCTGCTCGGACATTATTGGGGTCCACGTAGCGCTTTTTTCTCGACCTGGGTTGGTGTTTTATTACTTGACTGATGATTATAGTTGCAGAAGGAGTAGAATGAGAATGAAGAGCGAAAGATGAATGGTGGGTTGGAGAGAGAAGATAATCTTTACGGAAATTAGCAGATTCCACCATAGAAAAAGCACCAATCTGAGCCATATTGTCTCCTTCCTCTCCTCTCTCTCTCTCTCTCTCTCTCTCTCTCTGTGTATGCGCCATTGAATTCAGACAGGATGATTGGATGAGGATTGCAATGGTAAAATTCACTTACACCCCCTCAATTTAATGGAAATCACAATGTACACGCTTTTATAAAATAGTATACTGACACCCCTCGTCACTTATCAGGTGACAGTGTGACACTGTTTAACTCCGTTAAGTGACGCAATAAATTTACTAAAACACCCCTCAATTTACACTTTTGTCTCCGTTTTGTGTGCGCGTGCGCATGTATGCGACCATGTTTTAGTAGATCCAGGCTGCTTCACAATCAACCACGCTGCCTACACTACCACTGATACACGACATCATGCACTTTGCACACCGATGGCAAATCAAAAGATGGTTTCATAGGCCCAAATCGTGTGTTTTCTTCCTCTATTTTTTCTTCCTTTCTTTTCCCTCCTTGAGTCCTTATCCTAAAACTCTCGCGGTCTCACCAAGAGGCAAAAAATAAAAGATTTTGACATCCTTCCCCCATGCTACAATAGTTCACATTTGGAATTTCTTGCCAAAAACATTACACAAGGAAAAATCCTGTATTTTCGTTGCTCTTGCCATCGTTCAAACAAAAGTTTCCTCCTCAAAACTTCCAACCCAGATTCAAAGGAAGCTTCTCAAAACTTCCAACCCAGATTCAAAGGAAGCTTAAACTTCAAACGTTTGGCTTATTTAGGCAAACAACACTTCAACACAACAGGCTTAAACTTCAAACGTTTGGCTTATTCAGGCAAATAACACCTTCAACACAACAGCCAATCTCATCACTTGAGTCAATTCTAGTTACAGAACACAAATGTTATTCGCAAACACTGCAATGCCATAAATACTCGGGCGGGGATTTACAAAAACCTTCTTCCTCAAATTCCAAACATCTATATGGGCACTAAGTTGATATAACTGAAAAAAGCTTAAGTAACATCTTCAATGATGCTGTGTCAACTGTCAAGTAACTTAAGAAAACCCTCTTTTTGATAATCAGAGGAAAAGAGTCTCCAACAAGCACTATAGATTATAATGTACAGGAGTACATTGGGAAAAATACTTTTCCTGCTATGCCAACATATAAGCATTCAATCCTAACATTCGTCATGGTCTGCTTTCTCTTCAAGTGAAACGAATAATTCCACGCAAACCTTGATCTCCTTTAGGTCTAGAAACCGAGCAAAGTTCGTTAGCAAGCAAGATGACAAGAAGCTTTCATCAAAATGCTCCGCGAAACATCATTTTCACACGTCTCTTACCTGCACAGAATAAAGAAGAGAAATTAGTCCATGCGGGACCGAAGACATCTAATGGAAGTACAGCATGTCTGTACAATGTTACAGTTGAGCATAAAAACATACATGAGACTACCAGGAACACTACGTCTGAGTCATAATTGGCTAATGCAGATCAGAGCTAAGCCATTGCCGGCATTTCGCACCACAAAACCACAATTATAACATCAGGAAACTCTCACAAGTAGACACATATTGACTAGACATGCAAATAACAACAGAAGGGTTTCTTCTAATTCTAGAATATTTTGGCAATAATTCCAGTCTTCCATACCTGTAGCTAGAAACATAATTCAAAGTTCAAATTGAAAACCATAAAAACATGGGAATGCCAAAAATTACAGGGTTAGGGAGATCAGAGAATAAATATAATCCAGAAACTCATCTAGCACAGATAGAAATACTGGGTTCGCCTTGTTTTTCTTGTCAATCCATGTTAAAAGCAATAATAGGTTCATGAAGCTTGACTCAATAGATGAGGCACGACTTCACTTTTTCTTTTTTTTGACAAAGAAGTGTCCATGCACCTTTGTAAGTTGATGGAAAATAAAAGGGCAGTCATACAAGGGAAACTAGCAACGATTTCTTTTTTCTTGTTTTTTTTTTTTAACCAACATGCCTTTGTCTTAGGGCACCATTAGCTGCTGTAGTTTATGGACTGTGGAGGGAGAGAAATGCTAGAATTTTTCAAGGACGGACCTCTTCGCTTGATGAAGTTTCTCAAGGTATTCATACGGCTGTCAGGGATTTCCTCAGCTGTAAAAGGAATTTGAAGGCTTCCATCAAGAACAAAGTCATCTGTACTAGATGGAGTTTGACGCACAGAATTTTAAGATAAGCATAGCTTGCGTGAATAGTTTGGTCTGCTTCCTTTTGCTGTTTTTTTTTTCAGTTGTGATGCAACTAATCCTCCAATTGTGATTCATTTGGTTGAGTCTTAATAGAATCTTTGCACTTATCAGGGGGGGAAAAATGCAGTAACAGAGGCAGGAAGGATGATGCCAAGAAAAACTGGAGAATCCAGGGAAATGCTCTCCAACCGTGCCGGATGCACCTCAATAGGTTGATCCAACATCTCCCAATTTTGGAAATCAACAAGAAATCTGCCATATTTATTATTCCTCCTACCAAACCAAACCGAGCCTCATGTCCCAATCAATTGGGTCACAATGCCTTTCTTTAGAGGAAGAAAAAAAACATATATACCATAAGCTATGAAGCACTGACACTCCTACGAGGCGCCATTTTGCCGTATGGGACACGGGGACATGCCACATGGCGTGTCCCCCAAATTTTTTGAATTTTTTGACGGGGACACGTGGGGGACACGGCAGGGGGAAAATTGTAATTTTTTTTAAAAAAAATTGGGGTCAATCTGTAATTTTTAATTTTCAGGGGTTAGATTGTAATTTTTTTTTAAATTTGGGGTCAAACTGTAATTATCAATCTTTAAATTTTTTAATTTTTTAATTTTTTAATTTTTTTATAATTTTTTTATGCATATTAATATATATATTGCCGTGTCCCCCGCCGTGTCCGAGTCCCTTTTTTCAAAATTGCCGTATCCGTGTCCGTGTCCGTATCCGTGCTACATAGAGTCCATAAGTCACAAACAAGTCTGCTATGTGATCAATGAAAGGTGATAGATTCCCTAGATGGCTTTAGTGTTGATTTCTTCCAGAAGAATTGGGCTATTGTGGGTAATGATGTTATTCAGGCTGTCAAGTTGTTCTTTGGTACTGGTTTTCTGACTTGACAATGGAAATATAAAGTTCTCACTTTGGTTCCTAAGGTTGCATCCCCTACTTTATTAGAAATTACAGACCCATTGCTTGTTGCAATGTGGTCTATAAATGTGTAACAAAAGTGTTGGCTAACAGATTGCAAGTGTCGCCCCTCCATAGTTAGTCCTTTTCAATCTGCATTTGTTAAGGGGCAATCAATCATGGATAATATCTGGCTTATGCAAGAGATTGTCAAGAATGATCACAAGGATGGAGTTATTCGGTATTCCCCGATGTGCTATTAAAATGGACCTCATGAAGGCGTATGACCCTATGGAGTGGGGTTTTCTTTTGGATATGATAAGAGTAGTGGATTTTCCAGTTCAATTCATCACTTGGGTTGAAGTTTGTGTCCCATATTCTCAGTTGTTACTAATGGTGAATTACAAGGTTTTTTCCCTAGAATGAGGGGAGTGAGACAAGGGGACCCCCTATATCCTTACCTTTCCTTTCTTGTAATGGACGGTTTCACAGCTCTCTTACAGTATCGAATACGGCATTGTGAGAGGTTTGCCTTCCATCCAAGGTGTAGAAGCTTTGTCATCACACCCCTCATCTTTGCTGATGACTTATTTGTCCTTTATGGAGCTGAGCAAAATACTTTCCAGTTGATAGCAGATGCTCTAGATGACTTTTATCATTTTTCTGGTCTCCAGCCTAATATGGGGAAAAGTTCCATTTTCTTTGCTGGGTTTGATGAAGCCACTAAGGTAGTTCTGAGGGCTATTCTTCCAATAGCTGAGGAGTCCTTGCCGGTGGAATACTTGGGGGTTCCTCTCATATCTACTAGGCTAAAAGCGATAGACTGTGCTCAGTTGAAGGAAAAGATATTTGGAAGGATTCAGTCATGGTCTAACAAGACCCTTTCTTACGGAGGCTGGTTACAGCTTGTCCAGTCTGTGCTTTTTAGTATCAAGATTTATTGGTATTCCATTATCATTTTTCCTCCGAGGGTGTTGCATGATTGAGAAGCTGCTCAGATCATTTCTTTGGAGTGGCCCAGATTTGAAACAATCAGGTGCTAAAGTGGCTTGGAATGCTGCTTGTGTTCCTAAGGACGAGGGAGGCTTGGTTCTGCGTATGTTGAAAACTTGGAATAAAGCATCTTACTCAGACATTTGTGGTCAGTGTGCTTGAAAGCTGACACTCTTTGGATTAAATGGGTGCCATACTTATGTATTGAAGCGGCCCAGAATTTGGAATGCTAAAATACTTAATGAAGCTTCTTGGACCATTCGGAAACTGCTCAATCTCAGGGGGGTTGTCCGGCCATGGATAAAGTACATCATAGGGGATGGCTCTTCCACTTAAACTTTGGGTTGATAATTGGCATACATTGTGGGCCCTATATCAGAAGTTTGGGGACAGTGTGGGGTTTAATGTGGGCAGGTCTTTGTCAACTAAAGTGGCAGCTATTATTCATAATGGAGGATGGCAATGGCCTAGGCCAAGGTGTGTATTACCAGAGAGAGAGAGAGTTGCTAATACAGATCCTTCTTTGGTTCCCAATCCTTAAGTTTCAGATTCCATGAGGTGGATTTAATGTAAGTTTGGGTAGTACTCAGTTTGATCACTTGGCAAGCTATGAGAGATGTTCACCCAGTGGTTGTGTCCCTCGTTGGGCTTTTATTGAATGGCTGGCTTTCCTAGGCAGATTAACTAATGATAGGTCGTTTAGTTGGGGTTTGGCAGTGGATAAAGAGTGTCGGCTTTGCCAGAAGGAAGATGAATCTCATCAGACTTGTTCTTTGAATGTCAATATTCTCAAGAGGTTTGGAACTTGCTCGTCCTTGTGCTGGTCTGTTAGGGGAAATGGATTGGGTTTGTTCTCACAGATCTAGTAATTCATGTACCAACAGAGTTTCTGAATTGTCTATGGCTGCTACCCTGTAGTGGATTTGGAGGGAGAGGAATAAGCGCCAGTTTCAAGGTCTGAGTATGGTGCCTCTGCTACGGGAGCTTTGATTGTTGATGAAGTTAGGGCATGCCTCAGTTCATGGAGGAAGTTGAAGAAAAATGATGCTAATAAGCTGTTAGTTAGGTCCTGGAATCTTAGCCCCAGGATTCTTAGTTTTTTGTAAAATGTTGTTTGCTTTCTGTTGCTTTGTATTCCTTGCTAGCCTAATATGTGGTACCTTGGCGTACTTGCTTGGATATTCCTTCTGATCTTGGTTTGGCTGCTTCAATAAAGGGTTAATAAACCAAAAAGAATAAATCGTAAGTTCAAGTGGGAGAAAAGATTCACTTCTTTGTGGGCACATCCGAAGAGTTTCACATGATAACAACATAAATGCCCTGAACATCATAAGTTTACCTTCGAACAGACAAAAGCAGTGCATAGTATCCAGATCAAATAGCTGAATAGTAAGTAAAGCACTGAAAAGTACCAGGGAGGTTCCGAGCAAGCATATACATAAATTCTTCACATTAATGCTTCTTGGGTTGAACACAGGAGCCGAACAATCATGGAACAACACTGGAACTAGAAGCAACACCCATGTGGACAATTTTAGAGAGTGCCTTGAAAATACTCTCATGGACTATCATTTCTAGCAGGGTGGATTATATCCCTTGTCTGACAAACAGTCAACTTACATTGGAAGAGTACATGCGCCAGGTGAGAAATTCCATCCAAGCAGCTCTCTAGCCTCATCTATTAGGCTTTCTTCACAGAGCTCTCATATCATGATTCATATTTCATAATGAGTTGTCTTAACCACAGAACGTATCCCTTGGAGGAACAATATCAGAAAAATCTCTTGGAGTATCAACTTTCAAGTGCTCCATCTGATGCAACATGGTATGAAGAAAGAATGGTGTTTGCTTTGTTATTGTGGATCATAATAGGGTTAGTTTTTGGAGTTTTGTCCTTCAGGGTTCCGAATAGCGATAAATTTTACTCTTGTTTGTCATTCATACAGTCACTGACCCCTGCCCTCTCTCTACCCACTTCCCTTCACTCCATGTGGTTACAAGGAAGGGACCCTACCAGATTTTACGGTTTCTCCCTTATCACTTCATTTTTTATGTAACCCAATTGACTCGAGTATGTTTTGTTAAATGCAATACATCATGCAGTTTTTTTAAAGAGTTCTGTGAGTTTTTTTTTCCAGGTTACATTACCGTCCCTGCAGAAGAGCAATACAATATAGAAATCCTTGCTTTCCATATAAATAAACTATTAACCAAACTCCAAATGCAGGTAGTTTTAATGCAACAAGTAATGCATTTGATCAAGGAATCTACTAAAACAACTATTTTTGTCTTCTCATTGTTTTTCTGGGAAAAGCAGTTACTTTGTATGGTCCATCATTCTTCCTGCGACATAAAATGTACAAGATTCTTCCACTCCACAACAAAACTTTAAAGAAAAAGAGAAGAAATTATAATTCTGCCACAGTTTCCATATAACATGCAACATGTTTTGAAGAATCATTGACGATTTATAAGAAAAAATTTATAAGATGCAGCCATGCAGGACTTGTAAAATCATATCATGTAAGTAACTACTTCCCAAATCCAAGCAACATACACCGATAGGTTAGGCTTAGTTTTCCATTTGATTTTAGCAAACCATGATTTTAGCAAATGAGTTCAGCAGTTGCTAAAATCAGGGTATTTCAAATCAAAAAATAAAATGTTTCCGTGTGTTATTTTTTGAATTTTTCACACCGAATTAAAGTACACAAGGAGTACTTTAATTTGGTGCGAAAAAAATCGAAAAACGATACACGGAACCACATCATTTTTTTATTTGAAATACCATGATTTTAGCATCTGCTGAACTCATTTGCTAAAATCAACCTGATTTTAGCAACTTGGTTTGGCTAAAATCAAGGGGTGATTTTAGCACCCCTTCACTTCGTTTGATAAAATCACCCACTTGATTTTATCAAATGTTGATTTTATCAAATGAAAAACTTAGCCTTAAATGTTTTACTCATTTAAGTCCTCTGCTTTAACTTTTTTGGTTCGTTTATTCAATTACTTGGTAAAATTTGAGGCAATAATGTGTTTGCAGGCTCTGTGGACTGTTGTATCTGAAGCCAAGGGGCGCGAAGGAGTTTGGAAGGTTTAGACTTTATAATTAATGAAGAAACTCATCGCATCTTACTAAATATGTCCAGACGGGAGTCACATTCGTCTTGATGACCCTCAACGACTTCGGCCTCAAACCTTCTCGAAAATCCGTCAAGTTCATTCAAAAGATCGATGCATGTTTTGATAAGTTTTTAATTACCAAAAGAATTTTGGGGCTGATAACTATACAAGGAAACCCTAGTGTAATTTGACGATTCTGAACTATTGTGAAAGGTCTAGAAAGAGGCAATAACAAGACCAATAAGATATCGTCATGGCTCCCATCACCAAGATTGTGAATTTCCCTTCCATGAGCGGCTACACACCCTGTCTAGGGTGGAGATAAAGCTTCCTCCCAAATAACTTAGATTTGTATAGTTTCTAGGTTTCTTATTCAGATGGGATTGCATGACAAGAGTCTTTTTTCTCAGAATATGAAATTGATTTCAATGTATCCAATCTATTTTGTTAATGTATTCTAGATTTCAATCAACTACGCATGGGACGTGCTTAAAGCCTTATCCTTTTTTCCCAATCAGCCCCAAGAGGAGGGTTCTGCGTTAGGTAGCTGACAGTCACCACGTAAAAGCCCTGTTAGATCTTTATGACATGAATTCTAATATGATAATGACTAATGAGAAATGCTAGGGCGTTGCCTTTAAGCGAGAGCCTAAGTGAACAAGTAGCCCTTGACAAAGCTAAATGTGAAGAAAGGATTCATGTAGCCCTAATTGAGAGGGACATAACGCTTGGCTCAGTTTAGTTTGGCTTGGTTTATTTTAGATTTCAAACACGGATCATGCAATATTTTTTGTGGTTGCAGTTTGGGTGATTGAGATAGGTTATGCCCGTCAAACAAGTCGTGCTATTAGACAATCCGTGCACTGACACAAGTTGTACTAGTAACTAGTTAGATGATTCGTGCTATGTGCTAGTAATTATTTTGTTCATGATAATGACAGAGGTCGCAAACCCTAACAAGAATCATATTAATTTGAATAGTGAACCAGAACTATACATACCTAGCTATGAGAGAGAAGGGGATCCAAAACCCAAGATTTGTCCCATCTTTTTACAAAATTACTATAGTTGATTTTAGGTTTCTTAAACCAAACTTGAAGTCGGTAAGTTAAATTATGGAAATAAGCATAAATTAGCCTCATAGTCCATGTGGCCCAACACCCATTGTTATCCACTATTCTCAAGAGTAGAGATTAAATCATGGTTTATTTATTATTTGTGGCCTTGTGGGTAGTTTTAAATCTCTAGCATACACCATGAGCCTTCATACACTCTCCAGAAACATATACCAGCATATGCAACTTGATAGTATCCCCATAGATATACATACATATGTTTGCATTGTATATACATATTGGAGCCAAAAACCTTTCCCTGATCCATGAGGAAAGAGCTCTACTACTCTACAAAAAACCAAGCACATCTCACCTACTACCATGGTCTGAAATCCCCTTTAAAAGAAAGCCCTAGATGGAGATTCAAAGCTAAGCAAATGACATATTCTTTCCTAGTACTGTACTTTATGGTTTGTCCTTCCAAATGGAGCAACAATGCAACATGATACACAAACTTCTAAACCATCATAACAGCAAAGGCAGTATACACCTAACATGCCGTTGAAGAGAAATAGACAAATCTGAAAACACAAAATTTTACACAGTTTCAAAAAGCAGAACAATGGCAAATTCATCAGGGATATGCTTTTGTCATCAAATTATGCTTTTGAAATGGTGATGTAAAAAGGATTATTAGATACCATAGCTGCATAGCATTGTAAAACAGGGCAAGAGGGTGATGAAATATTATGGGCAGTTGCTTTTTACATAATAATCACAATCTTTTCTGCTAGTAAAATGTAACTGTACCTAGTTAACCTTCTTAACTCAAAGTCTTTTGTGAATTGTCTATTCTTTCGCACAAACTTCTTTATCATATCTTTGAAAGCGCAGTCTAGTCCTTTAGTTGAGGGTAAATCAACAGTTCAGGATACAGTAGATAAATTTGGCAAAAAAACCCTTCCAAACATTTCCTCAAGGAGCAAAAAGGCCTCGAATGACTTCAAACGTCTACGAAATCCCTGAATGATAACGTTTAAGAGACATCATTCTGGAGGGAACAACTTCATCAAGCAGGACTTCCTAAAAAGACCTTAATTCATAACAATGAGGTCCTATCATCGGGACATTATTTGGGAGGAAGCTTAGATACAAGATCCCTTGCATTATAAAGTTTTTTATTCTTGCAAAATGCATCGGTAAGGATATTGTACTTAACAATATCGAGATCTAAACCTTTGTTTTCCATCATGTGCAATAAGAACAGTGCTTCATCAATATGCCCGCTTTGGCAAAGGCCATCCAATAGGCAACCACAAGTTCTATTATTCGGAAGTAGACCGGCAGCTTGCATCTCATAAAGAATTTCTTGGGCAGCAGCATATCTCTCTATGTGAACCAGACCCAGCAATATAGTTGTGAAAGTAATGACGTCACGTTTAAGACCCCTTTGAGGCATTTCTCGGAAGAGATGCATGGCCTCGTCTAAATTCATGTTCGTGCAATATCCCTTGATCAAAACGTTGTAGCAACATGTGTTAGGATGAACGCCCCTATCCACCATGTCTTTTAACATTCTCATTGCTTCGTCCATACGGCCATACGAACAATATGCCTCCATGAGAATATTGTACGTCACTACATTAGGATCCACACCACTTTCTTCCATGACTTCAAGTAACTCCTCTGCTTCCTTTGTATTCCCTTTCTTGCTAAATGCACTGACCAACACAGTAAATGTACGAACATTTGGAGGAATACCACTTTCCAACATGTCTCTCAGCATTTCTATGGCCTCCTTCAATTTGCCATGTTTGCATAGGCCATCAATCAAAGATGTGTAAGTCACAACATTTGCACGGATTCCTTTTCCATTCATTTCCAATAAGAAGTTGAGAGCGTCATCCACCATCCCATCCTTGCAAAGACGGTCAATGATCGTGCTATATTCCATAATGTCAGGTTTCAAATCTCCCTCTTCCCATATCCTAAGAAATCTAATAGCCGCTTCCGTGTATCCCATTTTACAAAGCCCTTGTAGCAATGCTCTATGCACAACCACATCGGGTTTGACTAATTTCCTAAATAACTCAAATGCCTCGGCAATTTTATCTTCTACAACAAGTCCATTTAACAGAGTGGTTAAGACAACTATATCAGGTGCATAACCATGTTTAAAGATACCGCCTAAAAGAGAGAACCCAAAGCCAACTAGATTCATGCAACAGTAGCAGTTAATTGCGACACTGAAGGTATACAAATTCGGGTGAATGCCCAGTAACTGCAATGTCTTGAAATGAGAAAGAGCCGTGCTGTACTTACCAGCGGCCGTAACAGTCGCTAATGCCTTGTTGATTTGAAAAATTGTTGGCAGAGGTTGCATTTGGGCCATTCGGTTGAGGAACAATTCAGCTGCTCGGAGATTATCAGGCCCCACATATCGCAATTTTCTCGACTTGGGTTGGTGTTTTGCTTGACTGACGATGGTTGGAGGAGGAGTAGAACTAGGGTTTATAGTGTTAGAATGACAGCGAAGGGCAAAAGATGAATGATGAGGTGGACAGAGAAGATTACCTTTCCGGAAATTAGCAGATTCCATGGGACTGATTATATGAAAAGCAACAATCACATTAGCCATCTTCTTCTTCTCCGTCCTCTTCCCACTCTCTCTGCTCTCTGCTCTCTGCTCTCTTCTCTCTTCTCTCTTCTCTCTTTCCGGATTACGGAAAGATTTCCCCATGGGAGAGGAAAACCACTGAACATGTGAAAATGGAAAAAGGAGAAAGCGTGTTTGGAAACCACGCTTTCAAGCCGGATTAGGGAACCACTTTGAAAACATGAAACGTAACCACGTTTTAAAAAAAACGTGTTTGCTAACAATGCTTTAACGTACTTTAGGAATAAAGGTAAAAAAACTCAAATCAGTAAATGAGCCGTATCCTTGATTACAAAGGAAAATAAAGAAGAGAAGTGTGAGAAAAATAAAGAGAAAATTTTAATATTTCTATTTTCTACCACGCTATTTACTTATTCTCTCTTTCTTTTCCTCTCAAACTAAAAATAGGAGAGGAAAATTTTTAAATTTTTCTTCCTTTTCCTTTCGTTTCTCTGTGTTTCAAACAAATTTACGGACGGAAATTTGGGTAATAAGTTTGTCAGTGCAGATAATTAAATACTAAAAAATTGTCAATGAAGTACCACTCTTCGAATAATAATAAAATAAAATACAATATCACTCTCTTGGTATTAGATGTGACGAGTGAAAATAAAAATTTAACCATGTAAATTTATATTATTATATATTATTAGACAAACGACGATGTGACTGGAGGAAGATGACAGAAATATATCAGCGTCCAGAGCCACACATCTCTTCGTCCCACCACAGACACAGCTATTAGGCGCCACCACCGCTGCTGCTAAAGAACCCACAAATCCGGCCTCCAAGCTCGAATCTAAGGGCTATAGATCGCATAAGTAAATCTGGGTCGCGCCCCTTCCAGAAATGATGGGATAGTGGGAGAATTTCTCTCCTGAGGACGAGAGTCTGAACCACCACATAACTATGAAACCACGGGGAAAGAGGAGAGGAAAGAAAACTAGGAGGAGAGAGCAGATCGGGCATGGAGACAGAGATAAGAGAATGAAGGAAGAGAAAGGGAGGGGGCTGAAAGAAAAGGGGAAAAGAAGGGCCTCTTCCCTTCATTTGGAACCATGGATCATGACAAGTGAAATTTGAATTGAAGTGTGTTTTTGTGAAATTATACTTTTCAAAGTATCATGTACTACTTGGATTATCCAAACTAGACAAATAAATTGAGTTGGAGGTAATACTCCCTTCGTCCCTTTTTAAATGTATTGTTTCGTAAATTCAATTTATTAAAAAGACATCATTATTACACCTTTCGCATCAACTTTTACTTCCATTTTACACTTTTCACATCAATTTTTAATTCACTTTCCAAAATTATCCTCTACTTTTACCCCTTACCCTTTTTGCCCACTAACTTTTCAAGGGTAAAATAATAATGGGTAAAAATCACTTAGATCCCTTTATTTATCACTCTTCCACACATAACACCCTTCATCTTCGAACCCATCAACCACACCCCCTCATCTTTTGCACATATTGAAATGGCTAACATCGTTAAATAAATGCATGCATTTATTGAAAATGCTCCTATTATAACCAGATGTGAGTAAGAGTTAAGTCCAAATGTTTACATCAACGCCTCTCTCTCTCTCTCTCTAGTGGATCAAAATTTGTCAAAACCATTCTCCAGTAGGTTTCAATCCACAATTATACAGCGATCAACGCCTCTCTATGTCTCTCTCTCTCTCTCTCTCTCTCTCTCTCTCTCTCTCTCTCACGATATAGAGCTGGCCGCTTCCGCAGTTGATGGTGCTGAATCTCTTCGGTCGTTCGTCGGTATGGTTTTAGTTGTCCATCTTTTGGCCACTCTCTGTCAAATTAGGTTTTCTTTTTGGGGCTTGTGAGAGAGGGAAAAAGATGAGAAAGAAGGAGGGGTACATCTGTAAGTCAGGATGACAAAATCGTGGCACTATAGAAAGCCTTTGTGGCATTATCTCCTCCCTTTAAAAAATTAGTGACATTTTATTAATTTTTTTGGTCGCCGGAAGTAGTTGGACGTTGGTGAGGTGGTGTCAGCCAAAGGTAGGAGTTAATTTTTTTGAATTTTATATACGAAATTAGAACTTTTAAAAATTAGTGACATTTCACTAATTTTTTTGATCACCGAGAGTGGTCGGCCGGAGGTAGGGTAGTGGTCGGCGGGATGCAGGAGTTTTTTTTTTTTTTTAAATTTTATGTGCGAAATTAAAACTTTTAAAAATTAGTGAAATGTCACTAGTTTTTTGGGTCGCCGGAAGTGGTTGGCCGGAGGTGGGGTGGTGGTCGGCCAGGAGGCAAAAGTTGATTTTTTTGAATTTTATATTCGAAATTAAATTTTAAAAATTAGTGACATTTCACTAATTTTTTTGGTCGCCGGAAATGCTCGGCCAGAGGTGGGGTGGTGGTCGGCCGGAGGTGGGGTGGTGGTTTTTTTGAATTTTATGTTCGAAATTAGAATTTTTAAAAATTAGTGACATTTCACTAATTTTTTTGGTTGCCGGAAGTGGTCGGGCAAAGGTGGGGTGGTGATTTTTTTGAATTTTATGTTCAAAATTAGAATTTTAAAAAATTAGTGACATTTCACTATTTTTTTGGTCGCCGGAAGTGATCGGCCAGAGGTGAGGTGGTAATCGGCCGGAAGTGCGGTGGTGATTGTTTTGAATTTTATGTTCGAAAATTAAAATTTTAAAAAATTAGAGACGTTTCACTAATTTTTTTGGTCGCTGGAAGTGGTCAACAGCCAGAGGTGGGGTGGTGGTCTGCCGGAGGTAGGGTGGTATTTTTTTTAATTTTATGTTTGAAATTAGAATTTTTAAAAATTAGTGACATTTCAATAATTTTTTTGGTCGCTGAAAATGATTGGCCAGAGGTAGGCTGGTGGTCGGCCGGAGGTGGGGTAGCGATTTTTTTGAATTTTATGTACGAAATTAGAACTTTTAAAAGTTAGTGACATTTTACTAATTTTTTTTATTATTTTCGATTGCAAAAGTTCTTTATCTTCATTTTAAAAATGTCAAATGTTTTTTGTTTTTATGTTTGATTGCAAAAGTTCATTGTCCTTCCTTTAAAAAATGTCAAACGTTTTGGATTTTCGACTAAGTGGTACTTTTTTTTTTTTTTTGGTGAGAGATAATTGCATTTATTACAATCTACTATAATAAATGACAACAACGGAAGAAAACAAATGAAGGATACATCCAGCGATAAATTGCTTCCGCAGTCCAACGAAATCAATGAATGATGTCGATTCGCTGCTGTGTTACGGTAATTCCACAAATGATAATTTTCCCAACACACAGCTAAGACACATAAACAACCGAAGAAAATTAAGGAGACATCCGGCTATCAATTGTGGAGAAATTGCATGCTTGATTTTGAAACTAAACAGGATCTGACCGATACAAACCAAGTGACTGTAGCACCTATAGTCGAGAGCTCCACGGCACGGTTAGACGTTGTGCAACTACATCGCCGAAGCCAACTATAGAGCTCTGAATCGGTAAAAAAAGTTGCTGAAAAGAGTCGCAACCGTGGTTATTGGAAAGAAAATACTGCGGAGTATTCTTGTTCGCCCTTGGAGAATGGCTGAGTAATTTGCATGGTTGTTTTCGATCTTCGGCCTTGAAGCTCACATGAAACAAAAGAAGAATTTCATTGATAACACTACCTATTACACAGGCGACTCCTAACAAGATTGTGGGCATCCCTCACATCTTGCGGGGTGACCTTCATTCCATCAACATAATTAAAAGTCAAGGCCAAAATTCTACAATCCAAAACAATATTTTGAATGAAAATGGTAGCATCCAAAGGGTTTTTCAAAGCATGAAAAGACCTCAAGGCTATCTGTTAATAATTCCACACTTCTGAAACCCTTCCTAACAGCCCACCTCAGAGCTTGAAGGCTGAAGCACAGCTAAAGCTTCCAGCCTTCCACAATGGTCGATGACGCTGCACAAACATGGATGTAACCCTTCCGATCTTCTCCCAACACATGTAACACATCAACCGACCGACCTGCTAAAGACTCAGTTTAAAAGCAAAGCCAACTATTTACGCTCGAAGAATCAACAATATATTGGTTAGTACAACCAATAACTTTGTTCAGAATAGATACTGGCTGTGACTATATCAGTATCCATAACTCTTTCGACAGGCCCGGCCCTGTGTTTCGCGAGGCCCCAACCCTATTCTCAATTTGAGGCCCTTCATATATATATATAATTTTTTTTTTTTTCTACGAGAAGGGGCCCCAAAAACCGGGGACCCCAGGCCCGGGCCTCCCCAGCCAGCCCACAGGGCCGGGCCTGTCTTTCGATCGTGACTGCAAGTGCCTCCTCTGCAATGACACACCAAGTGTACGCAACTTTTGACCTGGTGGTCAAAGTCTGGAACTTAGGGGCTTCGTCCCTCCTAAGATCTCAAGTTTGGAGTGCTATAAACTCTTTTGGGACCATTTCACATGGAGCATTTGCCCCGGCTTCAAATTGGACCCCCGGGGGTGGACAGTAGGTTTATGGTCCCGAGGATTAGTCAAGGTGCAAGTAAGTTGGCCCAGACACTTGTGTAACAAAGAACACTTTTGGAGAAGTACCACTATTCAATTTTTCCCCTGATCATTTTTGTACCCCCTACTACAACTAGTAGGGATGGCAATTTTACCTGTGACTCTGATGGGTACCCGAACTGATGAGCCCTTGAGAAGACGGTTTTTTATGGACTTTCCGAACCGATCGGGCGGCTTTAATTTTGAAATCAAAATACCCCGTTGGGTTCGGTTTGGGTTTGACATAAGTACCCACACTATACTCAAATCAAACCCGAAACTAATCCATTAGAATAGCCATAATACGAACTTATACATTAGGCACACCACATTCTGATGTTGGCTTTGGCATGATGATGCTGGTAATGCTATTTTACGGTAACACCAACACCTTAAGACAGGTTAATATTGTTGTGTTTGTTAAATACAAAATTTCTTACAAAATAATTGAGTGATGTGATTTTTTTAAAATATTCATTGGCCAGTAAAAAACAAAAAAGTTTAAAATCACATTTAAAATGTACACCCATTTACACAAACACATACATAAATATGTGCGGCTCGTACATACGATACCGTTTGTATGATCTCATAAATTTATGGGAGTATTTGTGTATTTGAGTGTGGTTTTAGACTTGTAGGGGAAAAAATGGAATAGAGAAAGTTGATAAATAAGAATAAAATAAGAGAAAGAGGTCCACTAGAGAGAGAAGCCAAAAAAATTAGTGCAAGAATGTGACCACAAAGAATTGAACCCGGCTCACGCTGAGTATTGACATTACCGGCAAACCATCTAGACCAGCAAACCTTTAGTTACACATTGAAACCTTTTTTGGTACTTATATATAACTTACGAAATTTTTATATTTTTTGTTGCCCCGGCCCAGGGGTTGCCCAAGCCCGGAGGCTTGCGGGGCTTACCTCAGGGCCGGCCCTGATTGCAAGTCAAGTTCACAAATGTCGACAACCTAAAGAAATAAGTAACTACTGCTCCGACTCCAAAAACAGCAAAAGGTTAATTTAAAATACTGCACCCAACCAATTCCATGACCACCAAACAATAAAAGATGCTATAAACTGCCTCAAGCTACAAGCTTTCTGTCATACTGTTCCCCTAATAAAAACAATACCGAAGTTCCCAATCACAGTATAAGTAACCAACTTCCCAATGGCAAGCTCTAGTTCAAGTTTCTCAACCAGTTGCACGGATATACTAAAATGCAAGGGGCCAAAGAGGAGATTCATTGTCTAGTTTCTAGGTCAACGGGTCTAGGAAACTTATGCTTGCTGCAGCATAGTTTTCCAAAAGATTTTAGCAACCCAATTGCTAAAATCAGGTTGATTTTGAATCAACCTGATTTTAGCAAAATCAACCTGATTTTAGCAAATGAGTTCAGCAGGTGCTAAAATCATGGTATTTCAAATAAAAAAATTAAGTGTTTCCGTGTATTATTTTTTGAATTTTTTCACACCGAATTAAAGTACACGAGGAGTACTTTAATTTGGTGCGAAAAAAATCGAAAAACAAGACACGGTACCACATCATTTTTTTATTTCAAAACCATGATTTTAGCACCTGGTGAACTCATTTGCTAAAATCATGGTTGATTTTCGCAACTGGAAAATCTTTTGAAAAACTATGCCCCGGCTAAGTTTTTCGTTTGATTTTAGCAATTCAGTTGCTAAAATCATAGTTGATTTTAGCAAATGAGTTCACTAAGGACTAAAATCATAGTTAAAATCAACCATGATTTTAGCACCTGGTGAACTCATTTGCTAAAATCGTGGTTGATTTTAGCAAGTGGGTTACTAAAATAAAACGAAAAACTCAGCCTATTGCAGGCACACACCTTTGCATCCATTCCTGGATAAAACCATGCTTTCTTGTAACTGAATTTCTTACTTTGTGCTAATACTTCTCAGCTTCTATCTTAGCCACTCAAAAGATTCTGTTTTCCAGCTAACTTCAATCCCAATTAAAACAATAGAAATCAGCTCATGTACTATCCAGCACCATATTATTTGCACGAGTACACCGTAAACAACAACAAACAATACAGTATAAGTACCACGAGACATTGTTTTATATCCGTACAGGTACTTGTACACATTCATACCTCTATGCCAAAAATTAAGTTCTTCTATTGGTGAATATATAAGACTGCGCTTAATGATTTATCGGACCCTCAAATGCACTAACACATTAAACTATGCTTTTGACTAATACTATTACTTGATCTGAAAAATCCATGTGTAAAGTAGTGAAGAAGGATATTTTTCAGTACCGAAACTTACCCACTAATATGAGAGTGTTATGCAATAACAGGCTTCAAATACAAACATATTGTCGTTGTCGGCCTCAAATTTAACAGGATAATCCTAGGAGATCATATCACAACAACCGTACATATATCCCAATACCCACACATGCATATAAGAGAACCGCAAGGACAAGATATAAGTGCTTAACAAATATTAGGCGATGCTTTTTTCCAAGTATATAAATGCAAGTGTACCTTAATGGCTTGACCTTCATAACATCAGGTCTCTCACTAATTGACTATTTTTTGGCACAAACTTCTTCATCACTTCTTGGCAACATCTAGTCCTTCAATTGAAATTAAATAAAAAACCAAGGATACATTGCATTTGTCGAAAAACCCATTACAATCATTTCCTCAAGGAATAAAAAGGTCTCAAAGGACTTCTTGAGCAGGCCGTCCTCACAAGACCTTGCATCACATCAATGAGGTGTTAACTTCAGGAGATGAACCTCTGGAAGTAAGCGTAGTGACGAGATCCCTTACAGTATCAAGTTTTTTATTCTTGCAAAATGCATCAATAAAATTTTTGTACTTAGCAATATCAAGATCTAAACCTTTGTTCTCCATCATGTGAAATAAGAACAATGATTCATCTATATGCCCGCTTGCACAAAGGCCTTTCAACAAGAGACCACAAGTTTTAATGTCGGGAATTAGGCCGGCAGCTTGCATGTCAGTAAGGATTTCTTGGGCAGCAGTATATCTTTTTGTCTGAACCAGACCCTGCAATATAGTATTGAAAGTAATGGTGTCACCTTTCAAACCACGTAGAGGCATTTCACGGTAGAGATGCATGGCTTCGTCAAATTGCATGTTCTTGCAATATACTTTGATCAAAATATTATAGCAAGAAGTGTGAGGATGGACGCCCCGATCTACCATGGCATTTAACATTCTCATTGCCTCGTCCATCTGGCCTCGCAAGCAATATCCATCCATGAGACTATTGTATGTGACTACATTTGGATCCACACTTCTTTCTTCCATTGCTTCGAGTAACTCCACCGCTTCCTTTGTCATTCCTTTCTTGCTAAGTGCACTGATCAACGCAGTTAATGTATGAACATCCGGTGGAATACCACTATCCAACATTTCTCTTAGTATTTCTCGAGCCTCGTTCCACTTACCAAAATTGCAGAGGCCACGAATCAATGACATATAAGTGATGACATCTGGACGAACTCCTTTTCCTTTCATTTCTAATAAGAGTGTTTTAAAAAAAGCGCTTAGGCACGAGACGAGGCGAGGCGATGGTGTAGCGCTTCACAGGGGTATAATTAAGCGCATTACACTAAAGCGCAGCTTAAGCGCAGAAGCCCAAGGCGCATGAGGCGCACGGTTTTTGTTTTTTTGCCTAGATTACATCTCAACCCTTCATCTGGATAAAAAAAATCATGGGCTTGGCACACCATATAAAATTTCGGTAAAGGCGCCATATTATCGACAGAAAAGCATCAAATGCAGATCGAAAAACCCTAAATCATTTGGGCTCCAATTCGAAGGGGTGATTTGAGTTCCAGCCAACCATTCTGATCGACTTCTTCTTCTCTTTACCAGGTAACAACTTCTTCTCTTCTTCTTCTTCTTCTGATTCTGATTCTGATTCTGATCGAGTCTGGACTCTGGAGCAGCGCTTACTCTTTTTTTTTTTTTTTTTAAATATCAGAAAACAGAGAGTCTGTTTTGTTACTATTTTTTTTTTAAGGGGGTGGAGTCCTACAGATTCCCTAATCAATTAGGTCAAAAAGAACACCCAAAAATGGCATCCTGTGTGCACCACCGGATGATGCCATTTTTAATTAATGTTTTGAAAGTATTTACAAAAAAGAAAATTTTTTTTTGGAGCAAACTAAAATGTGAATTTTTCTCCATGTAGTCCAACTGATTGCCTAATCAATTAGGTCAAAAAGAACACCCAAAAATGGCGTCCTGTTTCTGTCTTATTCCTTCTTCTTCCTTCTCCTTCTCTGTGTCTTTGCTTCTGTCACAGTATCATCAACCTTCTTCTTCCTTCTCCTTACTCTGTGTCTCTGTTTCTGTCTTTTTTGACATTTGAATGTTTTATAAGTGTTTGCTTGTGTTGAAAGTATTACCTATATTTCAATTCTACTTGTTTTAAAAAAATGTGCGCCTCGAGGTCAAAAGGCGCGTGCCTCGCCTTGCACCTTGCACTTAAAACTCTAGGGGACCATGGCGCCTCGATGCGCTTATCGCTATTTAAAACATAGGCGTCATCCATCTGGCCTCGCAAGCAATATCCGTCCATGAGACTATTGTATGTGACTACATTTGGATCCACACCTCTTTCTTCCATGACTTGAAGCAACTCCTCCGCTTCCTTTGTCATCCCTTGCTTGCAAAAAGAATCTATCCAGACAGTAAAAGTCCGAACATCAGGTGAAATACCACTATCGAACATCTCCCTAAGAACTTCTTGAGCAGCAATATATCTTTCTGTCAGAACCAGACCCAGAAATATAATATTGAAAGTAATGATGTCTCGTTTCAAACCACGTAGAGGCATTTCTCGGAAGATATGCATGGCTTCATCTAATTTCATGTTCTTGCAATATCCATTGATTAAAATGTTGTAGCAGAAAGTGCCAGGTTTCAAATCTCCTTCTTCCGCTATCCTCAAAAACCTAATAGCTGCTCTCGTGTCTCCCATTTTGCAAATTCTGTTAATAAATGATCCATACCTAGCCACTTCGAATTTGATTTCTCCTTTTTCAATTAGTGTTTTAAATAACTTCACGGCCTAAAAGCTTAAGCTATTTGAAATTATTAGATTCTTAACCACCAGTTCATCTAAAAGCTTAAGCTATTTGAAAGAGGGACAACTTTATTATTACTATTTATATTCTCAACACACCCCTTCACGAGTAGCCACACTCTTTTCCATAAGTAGGCTAAACACGTGCAAATTTTAATCAATAGGTAGGCGGTGAGATTCAAACACAGGATCTATAATCTTGCTTTGATACCATATTATATTGTTAACCACCAACTTATCTAAAAGCTGAAGCTATTTCCTAGCCAACATCCTCACTCACGTGCAACTCTGTCTTGCACGTGGAGATGCAAATTTTCAGAGAGAGAATACGAAAGGGAGAAAAAGAATACAAACGGAGAACAAATGCAAACAAAAAAACTTGAACCCAAGACCTTTTGCAACCAGAGCTCTGATACCATGTCAAGTTACCAACTCTCCCAAAAGCTTAAGCTCTTAGAGAGAGAGAGAGAGAGAGAGAGAGAGAGAGAGAGAGAGAGAGAGAGAGAGAGGTAACTTTACTATTTATATCTGTTGGGGTGCAGACAACCTTTAGCAGTATCGTGGGGTGGGAGCGTGACTCCGGATTGCAGCGAAAACGATATTTGAGGGATCTCGGTGTCTAATTTCGGCCATAGGCCCGACCTAATTATTTCGCTGTTAGTGTGTAATTAGGGTTATCAATTTTTAGAGAAAAACAGAGAGAGAGGCGAGAGAAAACGCAGATCTCAGAGAGATTGCGAGAAGACTTGTACTCTTGATTTCAATTTCATAGTGGACTGGTGTGGCTCCCGTGGTTTTTCCTCGCGTTGAGGTTTTCCACTTATATCTGTGTCTCGTTTCTTTTCCGTTTTTCCATTACGCACGATTATTTGATTTTATGTTCTGTGATTCATTGTTTCCAAGATCCGTAGGGGTGTTGTGGGGTTGCGAAAATCCTAACAATATCTTCAACAAAAATAATGGGTTCACCTTATTTTTGCTTTTTCTAATGCATTCATTCTTGCATGGCGAGTGTTAGAGCACCAATCAACCCTAAAGCTCAAGCGAAGGGAGGGGTGGAAAAGGCTAAGAGAGGAGGACCATTATATTAAAAGCTGAAGCTAATAGTAATGCAACCATAAGAAATGTGCCAACAATGTGTATCTAGCTATCCACCAAAAAGAATTGGCATGTTACATCCAGATTGTGGTTCACAACTAAACAAATGACAAATGCTTTCTATCTGCCTTCCAAGCAACATAATACATAAACTTCTAAATCATCATAACAGCAAAAGCCAATATACACCTAACGTGCCGTTAAAGAGAAATAGACAAATCTGAAAACACAAAGTTTTACACAGTTTGGAAAAGAGCGGAATGGCAAATTCATCAGGAAGTTGCTTTTGCCATCAAGTTATGCTTGTGACATGGTGATGTAAAAAGGATTATTAAGTGCTCTCAGAATTGTAAACATGGCAAGAGGGATGAAAAATTATTGAAAGTTGCTTTTTTTTCCTAGTAGGGGCCTATTCCACTCCAAATTTATAAAAAAAAAAAAAAAAATCGCAATCCCACACCCACGTAGATAGACCAGCAAAAGGGCTGCACGATGATAGGACCCAAAAAGTGGCCACACGTGACAGATCTCAAATGCGGCTGCACGTGAGGGGGGATGTTAAGAAATATTGTCCCACATTGCCTAGGAGTGGAATGAGTGATCACTTAATATATGCTGGGACCTCTCTACTCATTGCCAATTGGTTTTGAGATGGATATAAAGTTTCCACAGTAATCACAATATTTTCTGCTAAGTAAAATGTCACTGTAGTGTACCTTCATGGCATAACCTTCTTAACTCGAAGTCTTTTGCTAATTGTCTATACATTGGCACAAACTTCTTAATTTATCCTAGCTTTGAGAACAAAGTCTAGTCCTTTTTATTTTCCTCTTAAAGCCAAGCAATAGAAATTATGTTTCCATTAGTTTCCTTTTTTTCTTTCTTTATACAAAACAATGGGAAATAATCTATTTTGTTCACTATTTCCCTCTTACTTATTTTCCATTCTTTTCTTTCTTTGTCACAACTTCCAAACAAAAGTGACCCTTTGATCCTATGGTAAAGTAAACTAGCGAAGCTACTCTAAAACCTCAATTAGAATTAGAATTTTTGTTTTAATTTCTTTACCTTTTTATATTTTTTAATTATCTATTTGTCTCAAAGAGAAGAAATTTAAAAACAATTATGGTTGCAACATTAAAATAATTATGTGTCCAATCTGTTATGTTATGTTAAGTTTGTTTTTATTTTTTTACTTTTGATTGTTTGTAGTGATCGAGATGAATAAAAAAGTTCAAAAAACTTTGAATGCATAGTCAATAAATTGATATTTATAATAAGTCAAAATAAATAAGTTAGCCCACGGTCCCACACTCCATCTAGTTCATATATATTTTCCTAATGCAACTCCCCACATAGGAGCTTGAATGATAACACATTGAATTTGATTGAAAAAAAAAAAAAAGTCAAAAGATCTTTGGGATACATTCTAACTACATATTCCACAACATGCTAATATTGTTCAAGAGTACAACAAGATTGAAAAACAACTTTGAAATTTCATCAAAATGTCATTCCCCGTATCTTAAAAGTACATACAAATGTTTTGGCGGCCATAGGTTTTGTTTTTTTTTTTTTGTGATTTTTTTTAATATTATGAAGATACAATATAAAATTACTACAATACGAGAAAAAAAAAATGCATTGAGAGAGTTTCGAAGACTCAACTTATCTCTTAGCCTCTTTTTGGTGGCCATAGTTCATGAGGCCGGTATATGATAACTTTGCCAGGAAAAAAAAGAAAACCTAGGCATAAGATGTTTCTTATTTCTGTAACAATGATCATGCCAAAAAAAACAAACAAAAGGAGTATACTACTACTATACAATTAACGGCACTAAAGAATAAAACTACTTTCGTGGTTTACAATTAACTAATCTCTCTGGCCATTCCTATAGCCCTTTTCACGTGTTTGCATAAGGTGAAGTGGCCCTAAAGACAAATTGCTGCTGAGTGAAATCAGTTATGCTACCTTGGGCTGTCAAGCTTCACCGAGGCAAGTCGATTAATCACTGCGACCACGCCTAAAGGTTGTATTGATCAATTATTGGTAACTATAGAAACAGAACTATTTGACCATAAACCCAAAAATGTTAGCCACAAATTGCCAGATAGGTCATTTTTCCTCACATAGATCAACTATTTTTAGCACATTTAACCCGTTTGGCACGTCCCAAACGTTGTTGTATACTATTTTTTTTTATTTTATAACCAGGTGTCCGGGCCAGCTTTCATGCACCTCGACTAATTCTGGGAGACCAATCCCACCGGCCACTAGCGGGGGCCCCATTTAAAGCTAGAACAAAGCTTTATATGGACTGACCCCAAATGAGTTGATAACACCTAAGATGTTTTGAACCTGAGACCTTAGGAGAGAGCAAACCCCTAAGTCTCAAGCCTTGACCACTAGGCTAATCCCTTGGGGTTAACGTTGTTGTATACTATTGCAGGAAGTTTGACAATTTCTACTAATGATTAGGATTTTTTTGGAGAAGGAGGTGATTAAGATATTTAATGGAGAGCTTTTCAAGGATTAAAGTTTGAAAGAAAAAAAATGTGAAAAAGTTTGGAAGATCTGAGCAATAGAGATTTACAAATAAAATACACGCATGGAGGGTGAGAGAGAGAGTCAGCATTTCGTCTCTTTAATGTAGGACTTCCACTGCAATATTCCCACCACAAATATTAACGGATTAAAATTTGATTGGATTAATCTACCGTCGGTCTAATAGGCGGACAATAAAGTGTATGAAATTTAAATTCTTACATGTAAGAATTCAAACAGTGAAAACTCTTCCATACAAAAATTATGATTATTTTGTGTTTTACCGTCCACTTACGGATGGCGGACAGATAATAGAAAGATCCAATTTGATTTATCCGTTATGAAATGCATCCGTCATATTATGTAACATAGTCACAGTTCCACAGTTTCATAGCTAACCCAAGATACCAAATTGATGAAACAGATGGCTCTGAGATTCTCTCTCTTCATTCTCTCTCCTCTGTTGCTCTTCTGTTGCTGCCATGGAATCAAAGCTCAAAAAGATGGAGAAGACCCAACAATCAAAACTATGGAAGATTTCTCTGGGTACCCGATTCAGGAACCCCATTTCTTGAACTCTTTATCTTCTCTATCTGTGGACACCCAGAGTTTACAGAAACAGGTATTTGCGCAAGTTTCTCAATAATTTGGTTTTTCCCTTTTTCTCTAAAGTGGGTAGTGCCAGAAATTTCTAGTGATTGGACTATTGAAGAGGTTGGTTTTGATGTGATTTTGCCGTGCAAATGACTCGTTAGCTTATGGGATGTTTTGACGTCCCATGAAATTTATCTAATCCGTTTTGTTCTATATCACAACTGCACTGGGATGAGTAGATTTTAGGGCCAGTTTGTTTATTTGGATATTTCTCCTTAGGGGACTATATATCCAAGAAGACTGTATATCGCATATCCAAATTTTGGTTGATATTCTTGTGGTTCGGATTAAACATGCATCGGATTTGTTATCCAACGAAGTAGGGATATGCAATAGAGTGGGGCTTATGAATTCCATCACTATTAATATGGCGGGATATCATATGCTGCCCTTTGTTTGACGGGATTAATAGGGAGAGAGATATATAACCCAAACTGGAGTAATAGTGCTGGGAAAAATAATAGTTCATTGGTATTGTACTTGACACTTTATGGGATAATACATCCAAGGCATATTTAAATTGGGGGATAGATATTATAACAAAATACTAGATATTCGATACCTTGTATATCCAATCCGATACACATATCCTGTCAAACAAACAGACCATAAGATTACATATCCTTTCTCTATTAGTCCATCAATCGAATGGCCCCCCTGAGAGCTATAGATTAAGCTATGAATTAACAATGCTGCAGCAACGAATATGGTCATTGTATGAATGACTTTACATGATTATACTTTAAATTATTGACCTTCTCTTACTCTATAAATTTTGAGCTCACCCCCTTATGGCATTTCTGTTCATCCATATGTAGTGTCAGACTTCTGTTTGAACTTTGAACTAAGAATTTTCCAAAACTCTAGGGCATGATACAAATTGTGGAGTAGAACTCACCAATGAAAATAGTCTTGCAAGGAGAAGGTCCCAAAGAGCTTATATTTGTATGTTTGTGGCCATTTATAACCAATTTTGGATTGTGACATACCATGAAGCGGTGCCCAAACCAAATTGAGCCTTAAATCCTAATCAATTGGGGCCAGCTACATGAATCCGTTTTCTCAACTGATCTTTGTCGAGGGCATTGCATTACGTGATATCCAATGGACCTAAATCTTCCAAACTACTACCTCTATCGTCAGTTTTGGTCAACCCTTCCCCGTAGTGCTACTGTGGACCATAACCATTTCACTCTTCCCAACTACCTCATCTACTGTCTACAAGAGACATGTCCAAGTTTATGGATGGTTAAATGATCCTACATTGTATGGTTTTAGACTTGGAAGGTCAATTGAAAGCAGGCAATTTGTATGTGTCCGAGACTTCTGAGACACAAACACTAATTGTCACTCTCGGATACGCGTGTGATACTCTTTTTTTTGTGTCCACAATTGAAAGCTAAAATCTTAATTTGCATTTGTGTACTTTTTTACAATGCGTCCACGTTCTATGACTAAGAAATTAATGGGTGATCGACACTTGTTCAACAGTTGCTAATATGTGATTGTCAAATTCTCGTAGGCTGACATGTCTTATACAAGTTGGGAAATTATGATTCTCAAGACTATGCATATATATTTCAAGTAAAATTGTAGAGAAATGTTGACGGTATGCAAGTTATTTAAACTGAAAGGGTTTAGGATGGTCTGATGATGAATCATAAATTCTAGACACGTATGCCTGTAAATTTATTTGCAGATAATGTCAACTAGGGTCTATTGCTATATACCTTATACATACTTTTAGATATAAGATCTCCTTATCATCACATATTGTACAAGGTACATGCAATGTTTCTACATAAGTGGTGCAGAATGTATTCAATAAATATAACATTACATGTGGACATGTACCCAGCTAGACATGCCCTAGCTGGGTACATGTCCTATGTTTTAAAGATTTCTTGAGTTCCATGTCCGCCTAGATTCTTCTCAACTTATTGTATCTTATCTATTATTATATTTGAGGCGAAACTTGTAGTTATATGTTTTCGTAACTCATAAATATATGGTTATACATATTGTTCAAAAAATCCCACACGTGCCCGTATCCTAATTTTTAGAGAAAAGTGTATCTGCGTGTCCTTGTCGTTTCATTTTGTATCCTTATCCGTATTCTTGCTTCTTTGGAATTGAGGTATCAGCGGTGATTTATGAAATTGCAGAGCATGTTTATGTCTTCAAATAAAAAGAGTGAAATAAACTAAACTGGTGCCATGCCTGGAAATCAGCATCTTTTGTCAAATGATTTTTATTTTTTTTCCAAATGGTCACTTGTCATTGTTTTGCCTCTTATTTTTACAATCTTCTTTTCTGATTTAGTTTGTTGTTATAGATTGATGAGCTGTCAACATTCAGCGATACACCTGCGCCATCAGTTACCAGGATCTTGTACAGTGAGAAGGATGTATTAGCCAGGCGGTATGCTCTAGAAATTCTCCAATTTGTGTACTGTGATTTGATTATCGACTATGATTGAGAGAGGGGAAAATAATTGGAAAAAACATGACAAGCAATAAGTATTACCTCCTTTGTGTAAATAAAATTGAGTCACTTATTGGAAATTAGATTGAAAGGTATCAACTGGCTCATTGGTGGAGCGCATGCCTTCTAAATTAAGTGTTGGAGCGTAGCAGTACTAGACAGCTGGAGACATTTTGCTTCAAAGTACCATCTTTTTTGTACAAGGTTTCGTCATTTGTCTTTTTAGGATTTTTCCTGTTAGAAAATGAGTTTAAGTTTGGGCCATAAAAAATATAACATCCTCTAATTGGTTTACCTTCCAGAGAGTTATTGAGCTTGTTATAGGAACTTGGATTGAATTCCATATGGGTTAAATTATACAATTTATACTTCTGGCCATTGACCTTGAACGCTTGGTCCGTATTTGTATTACATGCACAGCACTATTGCTAATTACACACACATGCAGTAGGCTGTCGAACTGGTCCATTACGTTTGACGTTTAATCACTCCTGATCTAGCTAGCCATTTACTCATAATTTATGTTGCTTAGCCATTTTCCAGTCTTTTACTAATAGTACTACATTTATTATGTCTGATTGCAGGTATATAAAAAACCTAATGGGATTTGCTGGTCTCTCGGTTAGAGAGGATGCGGTTGGCAACATATTTGGTCGGTGGTGAGTTTATGTCTCAAAATTTATGTTCTTATCTGATGGTGGAGATTATATAGAATTCTTAGTTATTCCCTGGTCAAATTGTTTCAACTATATTTCCTCTAGCATCTATTAATGTTTTTTTCTCCTTGGTAGTAAGTGATATGAACCTCTCCATTGTATCATCTGGTTGAAATTCCTTTTTTCCTTTGATGAGACCTTTTAATTTGGTTCCTAATACTTTTTCCCCATGGATGATTGTGTTTCAAAAGATGTTTGTATTTTCATACTTCAGATTCACTGTAAATTCGGACCAACAATCACTTCCATTGAGTCATCTCGACTGGAGTTGGAGTTACATATTTGACACTTGACCAGATGTTTGTGTTATCCATAAAAAAATTTCTTTTTAACAGAAACACTATTTCCCTTTCTTGACTGCTTAATATCCTGAGAAAAAAATTGCTAGAGAAATATAATTGCACGTATAAGTTTGTCAAACTGGGTTTTCTTAGTCAAAGCTCATAATACAGGTGGAATGCTATGCTTCCATGGAGAAAGCTCCGTTTTTATTAGTTTTGATTAGCCTCTGTCTTCAAATTGCATAAACTAATATGCTATTTCCTTCGCATGACACTCCCCCTTTGATACCCCAGTGAAGAAATCAAATAAGTTTGCTGAAACATGACAGCTCCCTCTTGCACTAAAAAGTGATTGCCCACTACTACCAGGGGTAGTAGTATGACAAAAATTTGCCGCCTGGGTATAACTTGCACTGAGTGGCTGCCTCAGAAGTGAACTGAACTCTTAGCACTGCACCAGGCAATGGCCCCTTGCCCATTTAAGATATTAACCTTTTCTGGACAGGCAAAGTTTCCCTGACCTTTAAGTGGAACACTAGGTTGTGTGTCGTGTTGTATCACAATGAGGTTTGTCCAAGTTTCTTCAATAAGAACTCTGTATTTCATACAAACAATTGTGTTGTGTCAGTATGCCCTTCCAAAAAGACTATCCTTAACAGATTAGTTGCTGGAAATGCGAAGTTGCTAAAAAAAACCCGCATCATAAGCTCACAATATATAGATATCCTTGCTATACTGTTGAGATACTTAAATTCTTTAAACATTTTTCTTTATTTATCCTGGTAACATTGGCTGATTCTGCTAATTGGATACTTGATTCGTTGGTGCTCAACCAATTTTGACCCATTTGCTACCTTGCAGGGATGGCTATGAACCAGAGTTATCTGCAGTTTCAACAGGTTCTCATATTGATGCAATTCCTTACTCTGGGAAGTATGACGGAGTTGTTGGTGTTTTGGGTGCCATCGAAGCCATTAACGTACTGAAAAGGTGTGCAAACGGGCTTACAGTTGCAAATGAGTGTATATGAACTATCATGATAGAAATACTATAATATCATGGACATAATAAGACAGATGCCATTCAGCTATAACCAGATCTGTGGGGGCTTTAGTTGACTCTTTAGAAGCACGTATCCTGACCCAAGACACCCCATCATATCTGAGAATTGGACTTGACAAGCAAACGCGACGGTATAGGGGGACCACTGTTTCAGTGGTATTCTGGGAGCAGCCATTTTGTGCATTTATTGCCAAAGGTTAGGTCTGTCTCCTATCCATCCCCCGCCCATACCCCCAATTATTGGGGACTAAATGGGTTATGTTATTGTTGTTGTTTCCTATGTTACAAATACATACATATTAAACCATATTTTTGGTAGAACAAAATTGTTTGACTTTGAATATACTAGAAATGAAGTATAAAGTATGAAGGGAGTGACCATTATATATTCCGTAATTGTGTTCGTATTCATATTTGAAGTTTCTAGTGGCAAGTTATTTCAAAGTGGTAAGTTACCAAAATCAACCCCTGAGGTTTCTAGAAATTACAGTCTGCCCCCTCACGTTTGGGAAACGACAAATTACCCCCCATCGCATAACAAATTACCAACACCCCCCCCCCCGGCGTGATGTAGCTGCTAGGCATTTCGACAGAATCTGTTTGACATCGCCAAATCCTAATTACAGTGGACCAAAGTGTCCTTTTGTAGCCTGTGAAAAGCTATTTTCCTACTTACAATGGTCCAAAGTCACCAAAATGTCTCAAAAGGACGGTTTGGTCCGCTGTCATTAAGATTAGATGATGTCAGACAGATTCCGTTGAATTTCCTAACAGCTACATCGCGACGGGGGTAATTTGTTATGCGACAGGGGTAATTTGTAATTTCCCAAACATGAGGGGTTGTATAAACCTTAGGGGTGGTTTTGGTAATTACCCTATTTCAAATACTAATTTGTTTTAGGTTTCCCCTATGTGTCTGAAGCGTGTCCAGTTCTAAATGATTGGAAAAAAAAATACCAAGATACATTTGCACAAGTGTCCAACAATTGCTTGACAAGTTTCACTGGGACACACTACTCTCTATGAAGTGTGCTAATTTCTTAGTTGATTCAGCTGCAAACAATGACTTTGTCACCCAATTGTTTAAGACAATCCGAGTGAGTAATCTTATTGGCTAGGTAAGTAAAACTGTTGGAGGTTTGATACGCAATCACCTGTTTTGTACATAAGTTGCATCATTATTGAGCTGAGTGATTAATAGAGAAAAAAGATCAGACCTTAGCTTGCTAGGCGACATGCAACAAAAGAAGAGATATTTAGCATGTTTGCAGTGGAAAGAATTACCCTGTATCCAAGCATATAAACTATGCTGTTGCGGATCTTAATGTCTGTCCATTTTGTGGTTCTTAGACACTGACGATATCTAAAATTGTTATTTGAGCTATATCTAGTTGATGAGATTCTTTTAGGCTTTGCATCAATAATAAGGGCCAAGGAGAAGCATAGTTTTGTGGGTTCACAATTACAGTTTTTTTTTTTAACATGTGAAGCCATTGGTACCAGTTACGAGTAGTGATCATTTCATGAGGAAGGTGGTGTTAGAGTAGGAAAAACGGTAAGAAAAAAACCTGGGTTTAGGTGGGGTGAAAGGACATGGTTTTGTGATTAGAGAGTGGAGACAGTATATAGTCCTAGATAAAGATGAAATAGGTGGTCAGAAAAGAATGGTAGGCAGTTTCATGTAGATAAGCTTTTGGATGTTGGTCAGTTTAGAGTTTTCTTTTTCCAAATGGCCGTAATATTTTGCTTTTATGAAAATCTGTTATCAAGTTATAACATGTAAGACAGTAAATCTACTTCTCCATAGTACTTGTATTATGTTGATTGGGCTTTTCACAGGTCCGGTTTTAAGCCTAAGAGGTCCTTGGAAGTGATCATGTTCACCTCAGAAGAGCCTACACGTTTTGGGATCAGTTGCCTGGGAAGGTTAGACAGATATCTTTTATGTTTTTCTGATAGTTGCAATATAATCACCCTCATGCACATATATGGGGCCAGTCCTAACATTTCGGGGGCTTAAGATGATCTCGAAAAAGGAGGCAAATAAGAAAAAAATTATTTTGCCAAGAAGCTTCACCTAGGACTTGAACCAGTGACCTATGGATGTATTGAGGTGGCATGCACTGGTGATGCAAGAACTCAAAATTCTTTGAACTAGGGAAAAACTTGTCTTATATGGAAAATGGGGCCCCAATTTCTACTCATGTTTTGGGGGCTTAAGATGCTTGCCTCATTGGCCCTGGCCAGTATATTTTATTGCCTTTTTTATGTGTGTGTGCGTGTTTTGGGACTGACATTTCAAGTTGAATTACCTTTTCTGAGGGTTTATTTCTGCCACTAACCAAAAAATGGTTTATTTTAGCTGCTTATGTCCAGCAAAGGATACAAAGAAGGAAATGTTAATTATCTATGTTGAAGTCTCTCACATGCTAGTTGAATTGTGCAGCCGCCTAATGGCAGGGAGCAAGGCACTTGAGAAAGCCCTCAAGGAAACAGTTGACAGTAAAAATACATCTTTTCTTGATGCTGCAAGATCAGCTGGTTATGCAAAAGGTGAAGAGGACTTATCCAGTGTTTTTCTAAAGAAAGGAATTTACTCTGCTTTTGTGGAATTGCATATTGAGCAAGGTCCTATTCTCGAGGAAGAAGGTATGCCACTGCTCAAAAATACATTTATAGTTTGCTAACTACTTTACAACAATTTCAAAAAAAAAAAAAAAATCTGTATGGTTACAGTTTTCAGAATCAGTTTACGATATTCGTTTGATGGAAATTCCTTATTATTTGCTTGGTAGATGGTTTTAGGAAACTTGTTTTGTGGGAACTTGCTGAAAAAACAATTTCCGATATCAGAAAGATGCACATGGTCAAAAACCATTTCCTCTTAAAACATAAAGAAGGAGCATATGAAAGCGATGATTGTTTTCCCACTTACAAAAACTAGTTGCACAGCTGATTCTGAAAACTGCAACTAAACAGGTTGTTTTCCTTTTATTGCTCGTTCTTCTTCTGATCCATTTTTTGAATCCAGGTTTTTCTATTGGTGTTGTGACGGCAATAGCTGCTCCTGCAAGCATCAAAGTTGATTTTGAAGGCAACGGTGGCCATGCAGGCGCTGTGCTGATGCCCAATAGGTGAGCATTTCTAGTCGCACAAATTGCATTACATCTTGTTTTCTCTAAATCAGTTCATGAGGTCCATTATGCACCAAAATTAGATTTAACTGGATCACGTGCCTTCAGAATGTGTGCAGGATATTATTAGTTTTTGTTCACTTGCAAGATATTATTTATTTGAGATCCTTCTTTCTTGAGATTAACACGTTCTTTTTTTTTTTTTTTTTATCATGCTTGAGGTTCTTTATATGCGTCCCCCTTTCACATTTACTTTTTAAGTGCAGGTTTGCTTATACTTGTGCGATTGTGTTTCTAATCTCCGTTTGAGTTTCTTTATAAGCAAGATTGAGTTTGCTCATACTCTTTCCATATATCATGGCTTCAATGGTTATACTCTTTTGGTCTATTGCTGGCCTTCTTTCTTGAGATTACCATATGTTTTTTTAATCATGGTCGAGGTTCTTTATATGCGACCCCCTTTCACATTTACATTTTAAGTGTAGATTTTCTTGTACTTGTGCAATTGTTTTTCTAATCGCCATTTGAGTTTCTTTATAACCCAGCTTGAGTCTGCTCATACGCTTTCCAGTTTCCATTCGTTGCACACGTTTAAACTATTTTGGTCTAATACTCTATCAGCTGTATTACCTGTGTACAAAGGAATAAATTTGGATCATAAACTTGTATATCTAATAGGGTAGTGGAATAGTCCGTTTATCTAATTTGTTCCTATGTACTGTTTTGGCCCTTTTGGTCATTTAGCTGTCAAAATGTCGACTCTGTGTGTGTGTGTGTGTGTGTTATAGGCCACTCTGTACACATAAACCACTGTATCTAAACCAGTTTGAGCAGAAATGATGCAGGACTTGCTGCTGCAGAATTAGTGCTAGCTGTGGAGAAACATGTGTTGGACTCTGGGTCCATTGATACCGTTGGCACAGTTGGTAAGCCTCCTTTTTTTTACCCTTGTAATGAGATATGTTTTGTGTGTCCTCTGGGAAACTCCATGTTGTTTGCACCAATAAGTACTAGTGTACTACCAGTAGTTAGGTTTGTATAATCTCTTTCATCGTATGTGTCTTACTGTACTTCCAAACTTTCCCGTCTTATAATAAGGTATCCTTGAGCTGCATCCTGGAGCAATCAACAGCATCCCAAGCAAGTCACACCTGGAAATAGGTACGTTGATAGGTGGATAAATTTCTTCTAGATTTTTTTTTGAACGGCAAACAACTTCATTAATCTTGAAGAAAATACAAGACTACTACGGCCAAGGAAAAGGCATCAAAACACGAGTCGCCCAATCCGAGACCCAAAACAACGGTTGGCAAGGTGCCAATCGAGGGCACCCATTGGGACAAAGCCCAACACCCAAAGGCTCTAAAAACCCAGATATTACGTTTAATATTCAATCCAGAACACCTAAAGGGCCGAAGTCCAACACCCAGAGGGTCTAAAAACCCAGATATTACAATAGGCACAAACACCACCGAATGGGCTAAAGCCCAAATAAAAAACCCTAAACTTCATACCAGCCGACCGGCCCCGAGAAGACACCATCGCTGCCCCAAAACCCACACCTCCACATTGCCGTTGAGCAAACCGGATTGTCCCAAGAAATGAATCCGTTGGGAGAGAATCTACAACCGGCAGCCAAAGCCCCACAACGCCGTTAGGCAATAACCCAAGTCATCCAAGAGTGAAAATGGTAGTGAAGCAGCAAGATCACCGCACCAGACAGCGGCGTCAAAATGAGGCCCAAGAGCCAAAGCCGGTGGCGGCAAGAGAGAGGGGGACAAGCCGATACTGAAACAGGAGAAGGAGATGAGGAAGATGACCCGCGCCGCTGCGAAGCGGCTGGACGCCGTAGCGTAGGCCCACTGAGAATGAAAGACACTGGAAGATATCCTGCGACCTTACTCAAACCAAAGCACAACGCCGCAAGCCACTGTCCACAACTACCCAGCCCGCCAAGACCAAAGCCAACCATGTAGAAAGCGGTCTCCAAAAACGATCAGGAGAGAGATCCATGGAATCATCCGCCAAAGCCACCGCCATCGGCACACATGATTCCGCTGCTGATCATTATAAAATTGGAAGAAGAGAGAGAGAGAGAGAGAGAGAGAGAGAGAGAGAGAGAGAGAGAGAGAGAGAGAGAGAGAGAGAGAGACCAAACTGGATTTCTTTAGAGAGAAGGGAGAGATGGACCGTCTCTAGGGAGAGAGAGTATGGAATGATAATAATTTTTTCTAGATGGTAGTTCCATATGAGTACTGTGTTTGGATCTTGGATTTGCAGAGGTATTTATCAAGGGAAAGTGAAAGGGTGTAACAGGTCTGGTAAAGTATTTGTTTCCGGTCTTTAGTTTCTGTTTACAAGAAATCTGAATACCTAAAACAAAATAATGTTTGATATTTTCTTTCTTATCCGCAACAAAGGAGAACAATAGTTTGTTTTGTAAAAATAAGAAACAAAAGAAAAAATAAGGTGATTTAACTTGTTTTCATCCTCTTGCCGGTGACCCCTTTGGCGACTGAATCAGTTCCAGCGAATGCCCTACCTCTGACCACCATCCACATCTTTGGCAATCCATCTGGAAACTGCTCCAGCCTTCAGTTGCCGGCCTTTGGCACCAGTACCAATGGCGGCCTCTTGTTTCAGAACATGTGTTTTTATCACCTTTGCACCAAACATTTTTCTGTAATTATTCTTCCACTATGTAAAGAAAAAGAAAAACCTGAAATCTTGTTTCATTTTATTTTAATTTTTTTAACAGGAAACTGAAAACTAAAAACATTACCAAACTGCATTTTCATGACATTATTCCTGTCTCCTTTTTTCTCACTCCTGGTAGAAAAGCACCTGGTGGAAAAGCCGAAAAGCACATGATTTATCTTTCTTTCCATAAATCCCCACACAAATCTTTGAACCATCACAGTGTAAGTATCCTGAGACCAATTTGCTTTTTTCTGTGTCGCAGATACGCGAGACATTGATGAAAACCGAAGAAACAATGTGATCGAAAAAATTCATCATTCTGCTTTAGCCATAGCCCAAAAACGAGGTGTAAAACTTTCAGAATTCAAAATTGTCAATCAGGATCCACCAGCCCTTTCTGATGACTCGATCATTAAGGCAATGGAAGCATCATCGCAAGAGCTAAACTTGGATCATAAGTTGATGATAAGCAGAGCTTACCATGATTCCCTATTCATGGCCAGGTAATAAAGAGGCAGAACTTCATTTTATAGCTCTATGATTACACTACTCTATGTTGCTTTGGCTTGCAGATAGAAGATTGCTTTGTGGTATTTGCTACAAATAGTGGATTTTAGAATTCCCACTTTTCGTGTGGGTTGTGAACATAAAAATTCACCTGAAAATGATAATGAAAAGAAAATGTTACAGACATCGAAGACGAATCCCCATGGGGTTTCCCAATGTTACATATGATTATTCTCCACTTTGGACCTAATTTTCTGCCTTATTGGGTCACTGAGAGGCCTCTGCTGAAAAAGAATGCAGTGAAGTTAAGGTGGTGAAGATTCTCTGCCTGTGAACGTGATTGAAGGAGTCCTCTGGAGAAAAAGTTGAATTTTGTTGCATTCTTTCCCCAGCTTTTCAAAAATACTAATTTTCATTTGGCACTTTAGTGCTTCATTGTTGTGGTAATTTACCATAGAATATTCCTGTAATGAGGAAATGCTTTAGCATCTACTGTGTTCAATATTAGCTACTGATCTTACAGTTTCACATCCTTGCAGAATATCTCCGATGGGAATGATATTCATTCCATGTTACAAAGGTAGATCTCTCTCTCTCTCTCTCTCTCTCTCTCTCTCTCTCTCTCTCTCTCTCTCTCTCTCTCTCTGTGTGTGTGTGTGCGTGTGTGTGTGTGTGTGCGCGCGCGCCCCCGTGTTAGAAGCACTCATACTTTTTGTTTATGTGAAACGGGATTTATTACCTCAACAGTCCTTTAAACTGGCAAATCTGCAATCGAAGATGTTAACATGATAGATTGGAGTTCATTCTTGAACTGACTGTGCATATAGTTGCACTGAGTTCATAAGAAACATCAAATGCACATTTGCGCGCGTATGAAAAAATACTTGCAAATTTCTCGGGAACTGGAATGAAGGAAATCAATTTTGTCAATTTGATTTTGCAGGATACAGCCACAAGCCTGAGGAATTTTCCTCCAATGAGGATATAGCAAATGGAGTCAAGGTTTTAGCATTAACACTCGCCAAATTATCCCTGTACTGACATTGCTCAAGTAAGAAGAATTTGTTTGCCTTTGAGTGTCGTTCACGTCTTTGCATTGTGTTACCGCATGTTTTTTAGTTAATGAACTTGTACATTGTTTTCATATATGGTGTAGTTACACGCACTATTGTACATTGGCGAAAATGAACAGCCAGAAGTTGAAGTTAATGTCAAATTGTCAACACTCCAGGGCAAAAGGGACGACATAGAATGTAGATGTGCAAATGTTCAATAAATCTACGGCCCATCGTGTCTCTGTTTCTCTCTCAGATCCATTTTCATGTACTAATGGCTGCAGCATTTAACTCGCTTTGCCTCTTACTTAGTCTTAAAACTGTGAGATCCCTCTCCTGAATAGTGCTATTTTCCATTTCTAAACCTTGTTTCTTATCAGCAGTCTTCTCTGGTGCTGTCCCACCCGTGGTCTCCTGTTCTACATTCTCAGTCTCCTCCAGGAACTTCTGTTGTTCGACATTCGCGGTCTGGGTCATTGCCAGGGTCTTTTGTTTTTCAATGTTCTCGGTCTCCTGACTCTCCTCCAAGGGTATCCGACGTGAAGGAAATTGAAGGGTATTTTGAAATAATAAGTTTTGTGATCCTTTTATCCCAATATTCCACTTTTGTATAGTAATCAAACACTTGGAAGGCAATCGAAATATTTTTTTCTCACAGGACAAAAACTTAAAACATCCAACTTACAACTGATTTTCATTACAAACACTGCTGTAAAAAAAAAATTGTCCCAACCAACTTTGTAGGGGGGGAGAGAGATATGCAGTTCTTTTGATCTAGTGTTTCGGATCCATTTGGAATTATGCATTTCAAGAAAATAATGTTCTGACCAGGCACCCAATGATATTCAGTCGAACTAATTTTTGGTGCACTTGTAGTACTCAACGAGCTCTATGCGATAAACGTCTCTAATCGTTAGGCTGACACAGGCATGATGGCGCCAGCCCCCGCATAGCACGCTACGCAGCACCCCTGGGTTTCCTTATGAATACACATACGCAAAATTAAACAATTTTCTAATAATCTATGGGTCTGTTTATTCAGTGAGACTTATAGTGGAGGAATAATAATCCTGTAAAATAGGTTATCTCATTGGATTAGTGTGAGGGGATTAAATACTGTCATAGGCCTCATAGTATTGTATGCTATTTAACAGTTTGTGAGATTTAATCCAAACGGTGGCTATTTTAATTACATATCTGAATTTTTTCCCCTTGAATTTATAAAGATTGATGCTTATAAACAGAACTTAATAAGGGAAATAAAATGACAAGCAATAGAGATGATGAGATGACCATCACACCCATTTCTGTTTTTTTTTTTTTCCGCTCCCAGCAGTTAAAAGAATCTACAATGCTCTAAACTCAATTAAACCTGAATCTATGTAAGCGTAATTACACAATTCCCTGCTAGTAAACGGTAAGATTAGCTCTACATGATTAGTCGATGTGCGCGGAATCTGGTCTGACACCTAAGTTATCAAGAGAGAAAAAAAGAAGGGTACAATTACACAATTGTTAGATCAACTATCCGGGACTACGAGGGCCCCTAATTGTTGCCTTAGAAGTGACTTCTTGTAATGAATTAAAGTCCATAAATCAGGAAATGCAGTTAATGTGCAACCACGGAAAGAAAACAATGCAACCACTAGAACGAGTTTAGTTTACATTATTTTCACCGCCGGTGAAAACTAAAGTTTTTTTCAAATTGATTGCAATGCGCCACATGCATGTACATGTTCTACTATTTGGGACCATTGTTTGGACGCATGACGCAATACAATCGATTTGGAGGAAACTTTTATTTCCACCGGCGGTGGAAATAATCCATTATTCACCCCAAAAAATTCATAACCCTTTCATTTCAGGAAATTAATGCAAGGTACCATTCCAACTTAGTAAACAATACACATACAGCAACAAATAATCCTTTTATAAAAACATAGTATTATTAACATAACCCTATTACATAAAGTCATAAACCATAAGTATTTGCATCACCGCATTAAAGAAACCGTAAATATTTGCATCACTTATTACATAAACCCTGTCATACCTATAATTAAAGGCTTTACAAAAAAAAAAAGTAGTATAAACCAACCATGTCATATATCATATACCATTATGAAAAATCCAAAACAAGTGCAAGTATCTCCTTTGTCATAAGCCTGTTGCAAGTGTATGCATCACACTACACTATACGCAAGTATCTCCTTAGATGCTATACAAAAAAACTCCACAAAAGGCGCTTCCAAGTTCCATAACATAAACATTTTGCATTTTCCCAAGAAAGATGATTCAATATGTATACATTTAATTCAAGCAATTATAGTACTCATGTAGCTTGTAATATATTGTACTCATACTCGTAATACCGACCCCTACGGCGAACTAAATGATTTGGCACGGTCGATTGGACAGTCGGTAATAGGTGAAAAAAAATTCAACCAGATGTGTTTAGGTTAGACGGGTTAGGTGAACCCGACCTGAGCCGACGTGCACATCCCTCCTATACTCCCCCCTCATTGGCCCTTTAGCAATTTTCAATTTCCATCACTCTTCTTTGCATGAAATGGCGAAACTGTGTGAGAGCAAAGTTCTTCCAAGAAAACCCCAAAAAAAGGAAATTAAGATTGAGTGAAACCATATACTCATATTAATTTTTGAAGTAGATAGTTGCTGCTCTAACATTGATTACGGAATATAGGGTGAGTCTCGACAATTAAGAGTGATAATGACAAGTCAGTCAGACGACTCGGGCCATGAAATTGGAAAGCTTAAGATAATGTTACAATAAGTGGATATAAATGAAGTCATGAAATTACGAAACAACCATTTGCATCAAGTTCTTGCGATGAAACCCAAAACAAAAACAAATGAACATTGGATAAAAACACTGCAACTCAGATTGATTTTTGGTGTAACAGAGAAAGTACCCTTGCTATATATCATCTGCAATCGAATTTTTCTGATCTCAATTGGGAACAATGGAGTTAATGTAGCAAGGGTACTACAGTCATTTTACACCCAAAGTTAAGCCAAAAAGTGACGGGAGGAGGGAATTCGGGAAATAGTTTCAAAAGTAAGGGATGTCAGTGCATATTCAGAAACTTGAGGGGAGGTATCTGGATTTATCAGAAACCAGTGGAGGTCAGTGAAATTTACACAATATTAAATTAGCAGAACTCGAGGAGCAGAAACAAGGACCCTTCTATAGGGACCGACCGAATTGTACATACGCTGATCCTCTGCTGAAAGAGAGGGAGAGAGGGAGAGAGGCTGGGGTAAAGAGAAGATGACAAATTTTGGTGCTTACGCAAGAATCGAAGCTGGTAATTACCGGAAAGGTACTGCTCTTTTCTCTTTAATTCGACCATGTTTCTCTGCCATTCGGAGTCTTCTTCTCTTTCATTCTCACTCTCAATCTTCAAACCCTAATTTGACGACCCAACAAACTGAGAATGCTTTACCGAGAAAACAACGCAGTTTGGGACCCAATGATGTTCAAGATGCTGAGGAGTTGCTCAATCGGATGGCCCTAATGAGACCTTTTCCACCCATTTTTCAAATCAATAAAGCCTTGGGTATGATTACGAAAATGGGTAGTTACACCACGACTCTATGTCATTTCGAAAAGTTGCAGTCCCTAGGCATTCAGGTAGATCTCTATACCCTGAACATTGCAATTAACTGCTGTTGCCACTTGAATCGAGTTGATTTTGGTTTCTCTCTTTTAGGCAGCCTCTTCAAACGGGGTTGTACACCCGATGTAGTTACCTTCAACACACTATTACGTGGACTTATTTTACAAGATAGAACTCCTGAAGCCATGGAGTTATTTGAGGAAATAGTGAGGAATAGAGAAGTCGTACCCGACGTTCTTATGTATGGAACTATTATTAATGAGCTTTGCAAAACGGGCAACACTATCACCGCTATTAGGTTGCTCAGGATAATGGAAGAGCAAGGTTGTACACCTAACACCATCGCATATACCATTATCATTGATGGTCTTTGCAAGGATAAAATGGTTGATAATGCTTTGGGGCTCTATCTCGAAATGAATGAAAAAGGTATTCCGGCGAGTGTGGTCACTTATAACTCTTTGATTCACGGTCTGTGTAGTTTTGGACAATGGAAGGAGGCTAAGAGAATGTTGAAAGAGATGTTGAATGGTGGCATTTATCCAGATGTTTGTACATTGAATGTTTTGACGGCTGCAAGTTCAAAGGAAGGGAAGGCAAAGGAAGCAGAGGATTTAGTTGAAGTGATGATAGAAAGAGGTGTGGATCCTGATGTTGTTACTTATAATACTTTGATGAATGGATATTGTTTGCTAGGCCAAATAGACCAAGCAGTGAGAGTGTTCCATACAATGGTGGACAGGGGAGTTGAGGTAAATCTCCATACCCTGAACATGGCAAGTAACTGCTATTGTCACTTGAATCGAGTTGATTTTGGTTTCTCACTTTTGGGCACCCTATTCAAAAGGGGTTGTACACCTGATGTAACTACCTTCGGCACACTATTAAATGGACTTATTATTGAAGATAGAACTGCTGAAGCCATGGAGTTATTTAGGAAACTAGTGAGGAATAGAGAGGTTGAACCAAATGTGGTTATGTACGGAACAATTATTAAAGGGCTTTGCAAAACGGGAAACACGATTACAACTGTTAGATTGCTAAGGATAATGGAAGAGCGAGGTTGTAAACCTCGTACCATAGAATATAATACGATCATTGACGGTCTTTGCAAGGATAGAATGGTCGATGATGCTCTGAGGCTCCTTTTAGAAATGAACGAAAAGGGTATTCCTGTGGATGTGGTTACTTATACCACTTTGATTCATGGCCTTTGCAGTTTTGGGAAGTGGAAGGAAGCTAGAAGAATGTTGAGGGAGATGTTGAACCATGACACTTATCCAAATGTTTGTACATTTAGTGTGTTGGTGAATGCACTTTGCAAGGAAGGGAAGGCGAAGGAAGCAAACGAGGTACTTGAAGTCATGATAGACAGAGGAGTGGATCCTAATGTTGTTACGTACAGTAGTTTGATGGATGGATATTGTTTGCTGGGCCAAATGGATGAAGCAATGAGAGTGCTAAATACAATGGTGGACAGGGGTGTTCAGCCGGGCATTTTTTGCTATAACATTTTGATCAAGGGATATTTCAAGAAGATGAAAATAGACGAGGTTATGCATGTTTTGAGGGAAATACCTCAAAGAGGCTTGAAGCCTAATGTTGAAACTTTTAACATCGTATTACAGGGCTTGTTTCGGTTTGGTAGATGTGCAGCTGCTCAGAGACTTTTTGATGAAATGCAAGTTGCGGGCGTAATTGGAAGTACTGAAACCTATGGTATCTTGTTGGATGGACTTTGCAAAAACGGTCATATTTCTGCGGCATTGTCCTTGTTTTACACTATGGAACGTAATGGGATGGATCTTAATGTTGTTATGTACACCATCCTTATTGATGCATTCTGCCGTGATAAAAAGATGGATAATGCAAGGGATCTTTTCAATAAACTTTCCTCCAAGGGATTACATCCTAATGTTAGAACGTACAATATCATGATACGAGGTTTTTGTGCAAAAGGACTACTGGATGAAGCTAAAGACTTTTTTGTGGAAATGGAACAAAACGGTTGCTTTCGAGATAGTTGCACTTACAATACTATTACCCAAGGATTTCTTGCAAGGAAGAAGTACTCTGAGGCCTTGGTACTCCTCAAGGAAATGGTTGCAAAGGGATTTTCAGCAGATGTATCTAAAGTTTCCAGGATTGTGAATCTGCTTTCAACTAAAGGACAAGATCCTGCTCTCGCAGAACTAATTGATTGGTTCAGGCTGAAGGATTGATCGGGAATGCAAGAGATAGAATTTGTCATTAGGCTTCGAAGGTAAAGGTATGTTTATACCAGAAAGTACAACCTATTATACTTGCTGAAAGTAAGTATAGCCTAGTAAACAATGTTAGCGTATGATCTTCTGTTTCTTGAGTAAAAAAATTTAAAGCCGTAAACATCTTTTTGTCCTTGTGGGAAAGCTCTGGTAGCACAATATTTACCATAGAATCTACCCCTTCTATGACTTTTTAGATGCTTCCCCTTTTCTTGTTAATCAGACACATCTCTTGCTTTAATTAATGTAAGTCTAAATTTTGTACCTGCTGATATTTTAGCTTAAATTGTCCAGTGGATCAAAAAACTGATGTACGATGTCCATCCTTCAATATTTCATTGTGTTATTCTCCTCATCCGCCTCTTTATGTTGAAAGTTTGCAAACATCAAATAACTGCTCTGCTCTCTCTCCTTCCTCTTCTTATACTTGCACTACAAACTTGAGTTTTACACTACAAGAAATATGGCTTTTTATAGCATTGTTTTATATTTTTTGGAACTGTTTCGTTTATAAAGCACCAAACCCAAAAGAGCAAGGGGATAGCCTTGAACACTAACAAGCAAAAGGAAAAACAACAGCAGCTGCTACAAATAAAAAAAGGCCATAGAACCCAAAAAACCACCAACAAACAAAACACCCTACCTACACAGGCTACACAATTTTAGACATTCTGAAACACACGCAAAGAAATAGACAAGCAAATAAATTGTCTATTAGGAGTGCTGTAATAGAAATAGACAAGCAAATATAGCGTTCAACGATTAGAAGAGGAGGGAACGCTGTGCATGTGATAGATTTGAGTTCATTCTTGAACTGACTGTGCATATAGTTGTACTGATTCATAAGAAACATCAAAGGCACATTTGCACGCTTATAAAAATACTAGCAAATTTCTGTATAGGGAACTGGAATGGAGAAAATTGATTTTCGTCAATTTGATTTTGCAGGATACAGCCACTAGCCCAAGGAATTTTCCTCCAATGAGGATATAGCAAACGGAGTTAGGGTTTTAGCATTAACACTCAGCCAAATTATCCCTGTACTGACATTGCTCAAGTAAGAAGAATTTGTTTGCTTTGAGTGTCGTTCAGGTCTTTGTGCATTGTGTTACATATGGTGTAGTTACATGAACTATTGCACATTGGCCAAAATGAACAGTTGAAGTTAATGTCAAATTGTCAACACTCTAGGGCAAAAGGGAGGACATAGAATGTACAGATGCAAATGTTCAATAAATCTACCGCCCATGGTCTCTCTGTTTCTCTCTGTGCTCCATTATCTTGCACTAATGGCAGCGACATTTAACTGGCTTTGCCTCTTAGTTATCTTACTCTCAGATATATCCAGGGCCGGCCCTGAGCTAAGGCTCAGTAGGCCGGCGTCTTAGGCCCCCCCCAAAAATGAAAAAATAAGGCCCCCTAATATTTTTTAGCACCAAGTATGTAGGCCCATTTTAAGTGATGATGGTGGACGATGCTTTTGATTCTTATAGTATAATGTATTTTTGGGTTTTTTTCGTGTTAAATACATGCATGTAGTTTTGAAACGGTGTTTATCGACTTTATATTTAGTTTCGCTAGCCTTTTTAAGGGCCTTCATTTTCAAACTTCGTCTTAGGCCCCTAAATGTCAGGGCCGGCCCTGGATATATCTCCTTGTTAAAACTGTGGGATCTATCTCCTGAATAGTGCTATTTTTTCATTTCTAGATCTTGTTTCTTATCAGTAGACTTCTCAGGGGCTGTGCCAGCCGTGGTTGGACTGGCGACTCCAGTGTGTTAGCGGGGGGTCAGCCGACCCACGGCAAGGTAAGATCATACTAGTTGACATGCAACAAAAAGAAGAGATATGAAGCATGTTTGAAGTGGAAAGGATGACCCTGTATCGAAGCATATAATCCATGCTGTTGTGGATCTCAATGCTTGTCCATTTTGAGGTTCTTAAGACACTGTCGATATCTAAAAATTGTTGTTTGATCTATATGTAGTGAATGAGATTCTGGGATCCTTTCGCAAATAATCCATAATCCGGATTATTGGATTATTCGTTTTTTACTTAATTCATTTTTTTTTTGCATTTGTTAGTTTTGTTTCAAGATTTTGTGGTTTCTGGATTCTTCTCAACTAGACGAATCTAACAAGTATAAATATATGGCCAAACCAAATATTTTTTTGAATAAAGCCGAAAATACTTGGACTATTGTTACAATTTTGGCTTTATTCAAAAAAATAATTTGAGTTTTGACCGTAATTTTATATTTGTTAGATTCGTCTTGTCGAGAAGAATCCAGAATCATAAAATATTGACGCAAAACTAACAAATGCAAAAAAAAAAAAAAATTGAATAAGGACAATGAAAAAAGCAAAAAACCGGATTAAGTTTTTTTTGCCAAATCAACCCTCTGTCACCTTGTTCGGTTTGGGTCTCAAAACCCATCATGCACGGTCCCCAATAAAATTTTCTTTCTATCTCTTTCTACTCATTACCCCCAAAAACTGTTAGAATAATCACCACACGCACACAATAACGAATACGAAAACAATAAAGAATCAACATAGGAATTTACGTGTTCCCCAAGATCGGGTATCTCCACGGGAGCGAGAGCGAGTTTGTATTATTATGATCAAAATCAGGTAGGGTTTTTACAATAGAGAGTATATATATAGCCCTACTCTATTCCACTCCGCTCCGCTTCGTTCCGCTCCGGCATCTGGCATTTCATCAGAACTTCTCGGTACCTCTCCATATGAGGCACAAGTTCAACAATAAAAACCTCACTCAAAACCCAAACCGAATAAATTGCGTCAATAATAGGGGCCTAGGAGAAGCATAGTTGTGTGGGTTCACAATTGCAGTTTTTTTTTTTTTTTTTTTAGCATGTGAAGCCATTGGCGCCAGTTACGAGGAGTGATCATTTCTTGAGTTCGGTGTTGTTTGAGTAGGAAAACAGTAAGAAAATAACCTGGGTTCAGTTCAGGTGGGGTGAAAGCACATTTCATTGTATATAGTCCTAGATATGGATGAAATAGGTGGTCAGAAAAGAATGGTGGGCAGTTTCACATTGATTAGCTTTTGGATGTAGGTCAGTTTAGTGTTTTCTTTTTCCAAATGGCTGCAATTTTTTGCCTTTTACGAAAATCTGTTACAATCAAGTAATCACATGTAAGACTGTAAATCTATTTTCTCCATAATACTTGTATTATGTCGATTGGGCTTTTACGAATATTTGATGGAGGGAATTACCGGCCGCTCCCCATTTTGGAGCCGATGCACGGCAAACTCCAGCTGCTTTTCCAAAAGCACCGAGTGCTCCAAACTCTTCTGACAAAAGTGGCGGAAAAGTCAAGCCCCATGTGCAGTCTCTCTCTCTCTCTCTCTCTCTCTCTACTCACCCCACCTAAACCCTAGTGTACCCTATAAAAGTGTCTAAACCTAAACCCTAAGGTATCTTATGAAAGTGTCTAAACCAATAAAAACCCTATAATAGGAAAATGCACCCTAAACCCTAGGGTATCCTATGAAAGTGCCTAAATCTAAACCCTAGGGTACCCTATGAAAGTGCCTAAAATCCTAAGGTACCTTATGAAAGTGTCTAAACCACTAAAACCCTATAATAGGAAAGTGCACCCTAAGTGCCTAAGCCCCAAAAAAGAGGGATTGACCTTAATGGAGTTAGTGGTAATTAAAAAGAATGATTGGAGTTGGTGGTAATAAATATTTATTTTTTGTACTGGCCCGTAATAAATTCTATTTGTTGCAGTGGGGTTTGGGCTGTTGGATCACACACAAATTTTTAAAACACAAACTAAATTCACCATCCAACGGCCCAAACCCCCCTGCAACAGAGGAACGGGGGTTTGGAACAGGGGATCTGGTTCCCAGTTCATGAGAACCATTTATGCACCAAAATTAGATTTAACTGGATCACGCGCCTTGAGAATGTGCAAGATTTTTTTTTTTTTTTTCTCACTTGCAAGATTCAAGTGTTTCATTTTTTATTTTATTTTTTTGTTAATCACGTTTGAGGTTCTTTATATGCGTCGCCCTTTCACATTTACTTTTTACGTGCAGATTTATACTCGTGTGATTGTTTTTCTAATCTCCGTTTGAGTTTCTTATAAATTATAAGCCAGATTGAATTTGCTCACTCTTTCCACATAGCTTGTGCGTTTATACTATTTCGGTCTACTGCAGATAGCCTTCTTTCTTGAGATTAACACTTTTTTTTTTTTTTTTTTGCCTTCTTTCGAATGGAAAATTGAACAATTTTGTAATGATTTACGAATCTGTTTATTCAATGAGACAAATACTGCAGGAATAATAATCCTGTAAAATACGTTATTAGTGTGAGGGGATTAATACTGCCATAGGCCTCATAGTATTATATTTAACAATTTATGAGATTTAATCCAAACGGTGAGTATTTTGATTAAATATCTGAATTTTTCGCCCTTGAATCTATAAAGATTGATGCTTATATATATGTGACAGACCGACCTTAAGAGAAATAAAATGACAAGCAGTAGAGATGATGAGATGACCATCCCACCCATTTCTTTTATTTTCCCAGCTGTTAAAAGAATCTACAATGCTCTAATCTCAATTGAGCGGGTGTTCCGCTAAGTGTGTTTTTAGAATAAATTAGTTTTTCACGGTTTTTTATGTTATGTATTGTGAGACAATGACCTGTCTCGGTTTTTGGAAAAAATTATTTTTTGTTAGTGGAACACTCCTCAACCTCAATGTATATATAATTGTAATAACACAACTCCCCGCTAGGGGCGGAACTACATTGGGGCCGGGGCCCTCTAGGTTTTAAAAATTCTATTAATATAATACTAACTTTGAATATTATCATTATAATTATGTGTTCTAATCTGAATAGACCAAAACAATTCATACACTTTTAATGCATTAGACTACAATAGTACTACTCCCTCCGTTCCTTTTTAAGTGTTTAACTTTCTATTTTGGGCTGTCCCTAAATAAGTGTGTGGTTTGAAAAATTAATAGGTAAAAGTTTGTACAATTATCATTTTGCCCTTTTGAAAAGTTAGTGGGTAAAGAGTTAATGGGTAAAAATGGAGGACAATTTTGGAAAGTAGAGGTAAAAGTTGATGTGAAAAGTGTAAAGTAGAGGAAAAAGTTGATGTGAAAGGTGTAATGATGATGTTTATTTAATTAGTTGGATTTACGAAGTAACACATTTAAAAAGGGACGGAGGGAGTATTTCATTGTACAAATAAATGTGTTATGTGGAAAAATAGAAGATATATGATGTAATAAATAGTATATGCTTAGATGAAAATATGTCTATTAAGTCGGCCTCCCTTGAGCCAAAATTCTAACTGCGACACTGTCCCTGCTATAAATAGTAAAATGGCTCTCCACAATTAGTTGATGTGCACGTAAACTAGTCCAGCACCTAAGTTCTCAAGAGAGGAAAAAAAAAAGTAAAATTACACATGCCTTGTTCATTTTCCTGTTTAGTTTTAGTTTTAGTTTTAGTTTTGATGACATCATCATTTCTCTCATTTCTCTCTCCACTCATTACACCTGCTGACGTCATCAAAACTAAACTAAACTATCTAACCAAACACAGCCACAATTGTTAGATCAAGTATCACGGGACTACGTGGGACCCCTACTTGTTGCCTTTAGTTGAAGACTTAAAATAAAACCCTTGATTTAAGGAGAAAGTTGGGGTCCACCCAATTATTAACCGGGTAATCATATGAATTTGTGGGCTTAATTCTAACTTATACGCTACTCACGTCTCCCCCTAAACCCGACAAACTCACAGCTCATCACTACTTCAGACCCCAACTTGGGCCTCCCATTATTTTGTAACTTGCCCTTGAATTATCCACAAATGTTGATTCTAACCCCTTGAGAAACGTTGTGCTCCGGTGCATGAGTTCTTCACTAATTTTTTTTCCTTTTCTTTAGTAACTCAGGTGTTCGGAATAGTTTACGCACACCTAGAATAATCCGAAAGAACCAATTGTATCTTTTTGGTCTATTTAAAATTGGGACAAATTCTGATATCAACTAGGCCCGTAAAATTGAGAACTTAGGGAGGCCTTCGACAACCAGGTCAACATTTTGGATTTCACCCAACTCAATTAAGTTTTTTGCTATTTTTGCCCTTTTAGTTGTGAGATTGAGGTAGGAATCCATTTTAGCACAATTGGAGCGTTTAACACATTTCTATGAATTCCAACTCCGAACTTCCCGTCGAAAACTACCAATATTTGAGCTATCAATTTTGCATTTGAGTTGGTTGGTATCATTGCTGTTCAATAATCTTTTTAAACTTTTTTCGACAAGAATTTTGGAATTAACAGATGAAAAAAATAATAAAAATATAAACTGAAATTTGAAAAAGTCCATATAATACGAACAAAAAGACAATTTGTCTCTTACAAAGTTCTCACTTTTATAGTATTCTTTTTTTTTTCTTTTTCTTTTTGAAGTTTGTTATAACTTTATATTTTTCGTGATTCCCTAGTCAAGGCGACTCATTAACCCCCAAAAAAAAAAAAAATGATGCTAATTTTACCAAAATTCGGGAAATAACCAGAAAGACAGCAACAATAACACTCAGAAAATTAAACCAAACACAAACCCCTAAGCCTAAGGTGTCTATGGGATTGGATAAGGACGAATCGGATTGCTTAAGGCTAAAAATTAATAGTAGCTCATATATCACTGTCACATGCCATTTTGGAGTACTTTAAGTTATTGTTAACTAAACCTATCAAGGGGTGCTGTTTGATGGAAAGTGCAGTCCTTTGAGCCTTCAATTCTGTTTTTTGGTTATTTGGAACCAGTTGAACACTAAACCCTAACCCTAACGGGACCTCAAAAAGAAGAACCAGCGGATTAAATAACTACAGGGACTTAGCCGCTCGATCCATGATCAAGAGTGGAGCCAGAAATCTCGGACCGCCCAAGGGTTCAATAATTTTGAAATATATAGTTTTTTTAAAGCATTAAATGTGTACACCCACACTTATTGATCGATGGTTATCGAAACATTGTTTTATTTTATAGTTCAAATGTGGTAAATTGAAGAGTATTAGAGAGGCCTCATCCAGGAGTAATAATTAATAACTACCCCTGGGTTGTTGTTAATTAATACCCTTGAACCTCACTATTTAGTCATACTGACTTGAGATGATTTAACACTCACGTGCTTTTGCTTGCTAAACCATGCCAAAAACGTCCAATCAACCCCTCTTCCCCCCCTTTATTTTGAAAGGCAAAAAATTTCATTAATCTTGAAATTGTTACAAGACTAATAGGAGTAAGGAAAAACAACAAAATGCTCGAAGAGCAAAAAGTTGACCAATCCGAGACCCAAACCAAAAGGTTGGTAAGAAACCAATCGATAGAACCCATTGTGACAAGTCCACTAAAAGTCGTAAGCCTCACTCCCCCAGGGTCTAAAAACCCAGATTTACAATATGCTCCTAAAAACACCCAAAGACCCACCAATGACCAAATATGGGCCAAGCCCAAACAAATAAAACCCTAACAAGCACACAACCATGGCAACAAGAAACGGACCGCCGCTGCCACCGCCGTCTTCGGAACCCGGGGAACAAGCCCCTGTTGTTGCCCCGTTGAACAGCCCGAAAACCACTTCAAGTCACCGAAGTCAAGAGCAACACCAAATCCTGCCGCCGCACAACCACCATCCGCCGCCCAGCTACCATCCTACCAATTGTCCACGCTACCAGAACATAAACACCCAAACCACCCCCGCCACAAACCACCACACAGAACCAAACTCCATCACCACCGCCGCAAGGGAGATGGAACCACCGCCCCACCACAAGCCGTTAGGCCAAGTACTGAAGTCATCCAACAATGAAATCAGCGTGGCACCAATCCGACAAGCCGTCTTCCCCCCTTATTACCTCATACCTCTGATAACCTCTCCCATATCCTCCAGGACCTCCACCCGAACGAGCCCCAAAAGAGGGTTCACTGGCCGCCACTGACCTCTAGGTGAACACTTCAAACCTGTGATGAAGAATGGGACAAGGTTAGGGTACATACCCCTAAATGGGGTGTTCCGCATGCACTTTATGGAATTTTTAGCCACAAACTGAAAAATTGTATCTCATCACAAAATTACGTATTTAAACACCGAACAATTTGTATATTGAATCACAAAAAATAATAAATAACACTACCAAAATTTACAAGGAAGATCACAAAAAATCATAACCAACACCACAAAAACTTTTTGTGCCGTCATTTTTTTACCTCATTGACCTTTTGAACCACAAAATTCATATACTGCACCACCAAAAATCATAAAAGTAACCATAGAAAATCATATGAATTTGACCAAAAAAGTAAGTAAAATAAATAAGTGATTCATATCTTGGATCATAAAAACGGACGGGTGCTGCGCAGCGTACTGTGTGGCACCCGTAGCGGCCACGCCGATGTCAGTCCAATGATCGGAGATGTCCATTGCATAGAGCTCATCGAGTACTATAAGTGTTCCAAAAATCAACTCGATCGGATATTGTTTAGTGTGTGATCGGAACACATAAAACTTGAAAAAAATTGGAACACGTATGACTTGAAACACTGGATGAACACTGGATGATCACGCACTAAGCGATATCCGATCGAATTGATTTTTGGTACACTTGTAGTACTCGACGAGCTCTATACAATGAACGTCTCCGATCATCGGTGCAACACCGACGCAGCCGCGCCGGGTGCCGCACAACACACTGCACAACACAAGGCTACGCAGCAACCCCCGTGTCCCATAAAAATTCAAAAAATGAGCCATAAAAATTCGGAAGTGCGTATGGTTTTGTACCCGAAACTTCCCCTGGAAAATTTAATTGGACTAATTTGTTCTAATTGCGATGTTGAATTATTTATCCATATAATGAATGCTCTGTTGGGATTAGTTAGTTTGGTGTGGAGTTGAGGTGGTTCAGATAACCCTGGCCATTGCCACTTATTTACATATTCTCTCCGTCCCAATTTGTTGTGCTTGTTTTCCTTTTTTGGACGTCTCAAAAAATTATCTATATCTTTTAATTTATAATACTTTATATATTCAATATGGATCTTGTTTGATATATCTCAATTAATTTTGTTAAACAAAAATTTCGAAATCATAAAAAACACTATAGATTATGAAAAAAGACATTTTTTTGAGAAGTCCCAAAAAGGAAACATGCATAACAAATTGGGATGGAAGGAGTACTAAATTATAAATTTCGATTACTTCTTCAACAATCAAGGGCATGCATTGGACAAGATTAAAAGTAGATCACTTAAGTATTTTTAATTATCAGGTGCGATGTTCATGTCATGAAAGGCATGGAATTGATGAAACACAAACCTAGAAATTAAATGGGTTAATTGGCCTATTAATTAAATTAAGAAACTGGCAATATTTGTGGAGAGAGAGAAAGAGTAACATGAATGTTGCTGCAGAATAAAGACAGGCATGGCCCTTCACTTGTTGCACACGTTTTTTAAATATTAATGCATGATTTATGAGATTGAATTTCAAATTGTGTAAAATCGCGTGAGAGAGGGATTTTATGTAAATTACGGAGTCTCAGTAAGTGCAAATTGGGTAGGAAAAAACCCGAATGGTTTGGCCCGTTGATCGAGGCACGAGAACAGATTTGCTTCCTCGGAAGGTTTTAGTAATTCGTAACCTCTCATGTGCCATTAATTACTTTGGGGCCAATCCATGCCAGGTTTTGCCGCCATCTGCCATTGTGATTGGGACACTTGTTAGTGAACGGTGGGATTGGTAAGAATTGGCCGTTGATAGTTGTGCGTGAATAGTTGTGCCCAGCAGCTGCGCACAAAACTGGCAGTGCACAGGTATTTTCAACGGTTCGGATTAAAAACAAACTATTCACGCAAATAGTTCTCCTATTTTATTTGAAATCTGAATTGTCCATCTAAGCAATCCCCCGTCGGATGTGCAAGTAAGCTGGCAGGGAGAGTTGAGTTATAAAAATAATTATAGATAGAGGGAAAAAGTGGAGGTGTTTTTTTAAAATGGGGCATGGAGGTGGGTTTAAATTAATTAATAGGAGGTTGTTAGGGCTTTATCAAAAGGGTTAGCAGGAATAATCAAAGATGGGGACTAAGTGATAATGGGGATGACATGCAATTTTTTTACACCCAAAACTTTTTGGTGGGATGGTACAACAACTTCAACCTTAGCATTAAAGCATCAAATCTTTATTTTTGAGATCCAATAATACAAGAGAATGCTGCATAAATTTCTAGATTAGGTCACTAGTACATATGGAGTATTACAACCTATTGCAAAAAGATGAAACTGGCAGGGAAAACAAGAAATATGCATGAATGCAATCATACACCACCACCATAGAGGCCCAAACCAAACAAGAAGGACTAAATGTTTTTCCAAGTTATGCTTATGGTGATAGCTAGGATGTCATATTTGTGCTAATATGCTTGTAGAAAGAAGGTATTGGCTTCGGCACGTATTATATCCCGTCGCAAAATTTTATTTTATTTTTAAAGAAAAAGGGTGGAAGAAGGGGGACGGGCATAGTGACATGCATTAGGTATGACAAGTAGAAGTACTCCGAAACTGTGGTATATCACGAAAGGGATCAGTCGTCTGTGGGTTTTTACTGCCCCACCAACTCACACGACATTTTAGTTCATGTGACTACTAGAGTAAAAGACCGACCCTGCAATTGCATAGAAAAGGGCGGAAACTAACATCGAGTTGCTTTGACAATTACAACGTGCATGAAGATATCTAAAATTCCATTTTCCATCGTCCTTCACAAGATTTGGAACTAATTGCTCCTCTGTTCTATCACTCAGCTATCACGAATAGCCCTTAAGGGCAATGCCAAGAAAGAGAACATAATCCATAAACATGATTTAAAAAAATAATAATAAACCAAAATTAAATGGGAAATGCTAAGTGCCCAAAAATATTGCCCAGAAAATAACCAGAAAACTGCAATGAATGGTTGAGATTCCCTCCCAAGTGAATCTGAGCCATTCATTGCAAATTTCTGGGTACTTTCTGGGCAACTTTTCTGGGTACGTAGCACTACTGAAATTAAATGCATTTAAGTTTCATCTCAAGGACGTTACTATAATTGCATTTAGGTTTCATCTCACAGTTTGATCTCAGTGCACATATCCCAATGTCACATTGGTGGACATGCTCTTTATACACTTGATATCAAAATCGTGTTAATTTAGAATCTCCAAATATGTCCAAATGAATATCCATGAAAATCCTTTGAAATTGTCTTTAAAATGAGAAAAATAAGAGAAATAATGAAATACATTAATTTTTTTGAGAAAAAGTGCCGAAAAGATGAAAACAATCTATATATTTTCATCTTTAGCATACTCTTTCAAGATTCAATTCATAAGTTTTTCACTTTGGGATTTCTCTGATCAGGACAAAGTAGAAGAGTACTAATTTGAAGTAAAACTAGCAAAAGTTCAAAAATGTAAACTAATTCTGAAAAAAAAAATTAGTCCAAACAAATCTGTTGAAACCTCATTAATTATATTTGGACATTCCATTTCAAAAGATTAGAAGTGTAATGCCCAATGTGCAACTTTTGAAATTTGACGGACAAAATGTATTTTGGAATAAACTACAGGGGCGAAGTGACATTACCCAATACGCCAAGGAAATTCAAATCATATAAAAAACCGTCAACTAACGCCGTCTAAATAAACACGACACTGTATATATAATCAGTACAGAGACACACATTGATTTGCGCATTGCTCTCGATAAGGCAAAAACCCACAACAGGGAAGAGACCCAACAACTCTCTCTCTCTCTCTCTCTCTCTCTCTCTCTCTCTTACGCGGATCAGAGTCAAATGTAAGCAAATCTCCCTCCCATTTTCGTCAATTTCGACTTTCTTTGATTTCCGTGCTTGCATTGTAATGTGATATTGGTTTACGTTCAATTTGTGAAGAGATCTGTGCATTTTCGTTTTTACTGATGTGATTAGTGATCTTTTCGTGGTCTTTCATTTTAGTGAGTTTTTTTTGGGTTTTTTCTTTTCTTGTTTGAATGAATTTTGATTCTGGTAAATTTTGGTTTTGAGCCATGTCTTGGTAATGAGCACATTTGAGAATTTAGTTTTGGTTGATTTGGAAACGTGGGAAGAGAAATGAAATTGAAATGAGAAATTTTTTGTGGAAATGAAAATTAGAAAGCTTTCTTTTGCTATGGAATTGATACTATGAAGGATAGTAAGATGGTATTCCTGAACAGCCTGTATAATGAACAAATTGACGATGTTTCGTGGTGTATTTATGAAGGGATATACTAAATGAAAAATCTTAATTACTAGGGTCTGTGGTTATAAAATGAACATAGTGATTCTTTTGTTGATGAGAAAAACATGATATTTTGTGGCGTCTTTGGTTTAATTTCTTGTGTACTTGATTATGGTATAGCAGTATTGTTAGGGAAGGGTAACATAGTATGTCTCTTTGCTTGTGTTGTGGTTTGTAGTATCCCGATACGGGACTGTAAATGATTAGTTTAGTGGGTGACTACTTGGAGTTCCTCGCTCAATGTTTGATTCAAGTCTCCATAGCCGCTTGGTGGGGTAAACATATTCTTTCGTGCCCGTACTTTAACTTTGGGACTGACATAGGTGTGGTGGGTTCCTAAAGATGACTTTTGGTGCTAAGGGGAATACTCCCCGGCAGTTGTGGTTGGAGTAGCCTATCTGAATATCCATTTGTCTACCAAAATTTAAAAAAAGGTAGTATCTCAATATCGGATATGAGTATGAATGTGACTTGAGTATGTCTTTGATAGTACTGTATGGTTGAGTTAGGTTGGGTGGGTCTTTCATGTGCTTACAAAAAGGAGAGAAAACAAGGGATGACAAATTCTTGTTTTTGTTTTCGAATTTTTTTAATTAACTAAGCTTGTGTACATGGTTCTTCTTGCATGAGGTTTTATTGTATTTTATTTTCTTATTTCCCGAACGTGAACTGTGAATCCACGCTAGGCTGAATTTATTTGGTTTGTCTTGCATTTGAGGTCGTCTTTGCATTATTCTTGGTGGTGTTTTTGTTAACTCTGGATCCCACTGCGTTGGTACATAAACTGTATCGCCATGAGTATGACTGACTGAGACTTTATATTGCTGAAGCATTCATTTTGTGACAAAGAATGGCTGGTACAAAATCAACCTATATTTTGACGAAAAAATGGATTTGTTGAATTTCGTTGTAATCTCACAATCTGTAAAGACAAGCAATACCGGAGCTTTTATCTCTACCTATTTTAGCTGTGGTGATTATAAGTTAACTCTTAGCCAGTCATCCTTCTTTAGGTCTCTATTTGAATAGTCTTGCATAGAGTTTTGTATACCTCTATATGAGCTTATCGGCAAGTTAAAGTGGGAAACTGAGAATGATGCATGTTGAAAAAATGATCTGTTGTGAAGTACCTCAGTATTGCTGAAATGATGTGATTGGTGATACTTATGTTTCTACTTCGCAGTCGATGGGAATGGAAGTCACTGATATTTGCATGGACAAAGAGTCAGACTGTGTCACAGTTTATTCCACTGTGGTCGCACATGATTCAGAACATGAGACTGCTCCATCTGATCTCGATGTCACACAGTCATATGACCACAATAATGGGGATCCTGTACAACAGCTTTTGGAAGCCAATGCAGAAGTTAAAGAGTGTGAAGTAAAGGAATGCACTGCAGAGAAGTCTATTAAAATTTCTGAACTAAGTGAAGCTGGAAAATGTGAAGAAGTTGTACCGCCACCTAGTTGCAAGGAAAGCTTGCTAGACGAGAAGATGAAATTGGAAAATCAGACCAGAAAGGACGATAATAAGAAGTCTAAGTCCTCTGCAAAACCTAAATCCAGAACTGGTTGTGGAAATGCTCGAACAAATTGCACTGTTCCGCAGCCATTTGCTCTGGCTACTGAAAAACGCGCTTCATGTGGGACTCGTCCCACTGGAATTGAGCCAGATGCTGAAACTGCTGTGAGTAAATCATCTAACGTGAACAGTTTGCAACATCAACACCTGACAAATAAAAATCAGAAGCAGGTACCTGCACTAAAAACAAGATTCTTACATTCGGTCCTGTCATTTGTGCATGTGTTTTGGATCTCAAAATTTCTTGCAAATCATCTGTCTCTTGTTTCTCTCGACTGGGTTTCTTGTTTTTCCCATTTACCAGTTTCCTGTTCTAATCATTGTAGTCTGTAAACTTTGTACAAGTTGATAGCTGTTAACTTTTCTTAGTTTCATATACATGCCAATTGGTGTAGACAGAATAAAGATTCAGAATTTTTTTGGTCTTTTCTCCTCACCCCTTCTCAGGAATTTTTTGACGAATGTGATTTTTTAGAGATTAAATTGTGAAAATAGGTATTATTCATGAACTTATCACCCTCGACATCAATGTACTGCAAGATGTACATTCCCATTTATTGCTGATTACTCCCATTTACCTTGCAGATGGTCTCACCTTTGGTTTCAAGGAAGCCACTGCAACCAGATAATAAAAAACATCCTGATGAAGAAGACTCTTATTCTGTTAATTCCTCGTATCCTGTGATTGGAAGCATCTAGCTTGATGTTCTCCTAATTTGCTTTTATAACTTCTTTTTCTTTTTGTGCTCCATCTGTCTATTTGACTTTTTGGTACCTTAACCGCACAAAGTACTGCAGCATCAGCCCCAACTACAAAGGCCAGGACAACTAATGCATCGGCGCCAGTATTCAGATCCATGGAACGTGCAGAAAAACGAAAGCAGGTAGTGGTTTATCAATCTTTGCATGTGCAGTTTGTTAATATCATGATTCAAGTAGCAGTGAGATCAAAATACAACTCAGAACCATTAGTTCTGCTCTCATTTATTGATATTACTGCAATCCTTCAGTTTTTTTCAAAGTTGGAGGAGAAGCAACAAGCACTGGAGGCTGAGAAAACTGAATGGGAGGCAAGGACTAGGGTACATTTCTATACTCCTTCCTAAAGTATAAATTTCATAAGTCATTTTTGGAGAACTACCGCCCTTTTTCCTTAACACAAAATTCCCATAGATATAACACGTCATTTTTTGGTGCTACTCTTAGGTGCCGTACTGCCTTTGTCTCTTTATGTTTACTTTTCTATTGCAAATAGCTTGCGTATCTCCTCTTTTCCTTTGCCCTTCCCTGAACCTTCAAAATTTTAGGAAGAGCGAGAGGCAGCTCTGAAGCAACTCAGGAAAAATTTGATGTTCAAGGCAAGCCCAATGCCAAGTTTCTACCACGATGGACCTCCACCCAAGGCTGAACTGAAAAAGGTATTCCATTGTTTTTGGCGCTAGTTTCTTGTTCTATTTTGTAACTTTGTACCTTTCTAACACTTTCTTTGAGTACACACATATCCTAATTGCAGAGAACGGAAAGTAGCATTACTAACAGCGCCTTGGTAACTAATTGAAACGGTTGATATTTTACAACACAATTTTATGAGATGAATGAGATGACCATCTCAAAGCATGTTAACTACAGCCATAGGCAACTGATTTTTATAGAATTCTTAGTAAAAGCCAAAATAAAATAGTGAAAACGTTTTCTAAATTAGTTTAGTTACACTATTGTTGTCTAATATCATGCTTCGGCTTTGTAATTTGAATATCCATTTGGTTCTGTTTGGATGGCAGCCACCACCAACTCGTGCTAAATCACCAAAGTTGGGTAGAAGGAAGAGCTGCAGCGATGCTGTTGGTTTTTCTCAAGGAAATAATGGTGTTGTAGCTCACGGTCAAGGAACTCGTCACAGTCTAGGTACTTACAAAGATAGTTCTGCAACTGCTACTAATGACAGGAAGGACCGGATCATTTTCCAGAATGGTAATGCTACTTTCAAATTAAAGGATGAATCCAGACGGGCCAGAGATCGGTCAATTTCTGTCAAAATACATGGACAGGGGAATGTTGACATTTCTATTATGTCTTGAGCCTCTGGTGAGTGTTTTCTTATTTAAATGAGGGGAAAAGTCTTTTTTCTCGTGTTTCCTTGTGACATGTTTAAGTTATGCTTATTTATTTCGTTGACCTGCGAGGACTTAATGCGAATTGCTTGTTTGTATATTGGTGTTAGTGATTGTAAGTTTTTTTTGTAAGTTATGCCTTCACAAATATGTATAAAGAGTTCCGATTTATCACAAATGCCGTTTTTTTATCTGCAGAGTAATTGGTTACCATCTTTTCATATATACGACTTTTCTTCAATTTCAGATTCCTCGTTTTTATTCGCTATGAAGTGAGAACTGTGAAAGTCATTTGCTTCTTAAGGTTTAGTCGTCGCACAACTGGCTGTGTTATGAAACATTTTTCTGACACCCTGACCTACATATTCTCTTTGAATTGATTAGGTATTATGGTTAGGTAGGCTCAGAGGAATGGCAGTTTTCTGAGGTCCATTGAGATGAGCCTTATCAGAGCAGAAACGGTACTGTTGGTTGGTTATGCCAGTGTAATTAGTAGAAGTTCTTAACCAAAGAAAGATGTTCTTTAGTGTCCAATATCATGTAGGTGATGCAATATAGTTAGGTTTCATGCCTTTACGATTTACAAAAAAAAAAAACAGAAGAAAGAAGATGCCCGTAGTGCATAAAGCAGTCTTGTAGTGATTCCAAATGGTATTCAGCAAAAGATGACTTTTTCAGCAGGGAATTCCTGGCCTCGGCCTCGGAAGCAGAATCACCAGTTGAAGACGATAATTTGACTTTTTAATGATACTTCCAGACCTTGAGTTTTTGGCTGCATGATTTGTTCCCGTTTCGGGTATCTGTTTTTGTACCTTGTGTAAGGTATGTGCTTACCATTTTCCAGTAGCATCAGAAGGGACCAAATTAAAATGTGGTTTGAACTCTCTTTCTGCGTACTACCTCTTGAAGAGGTTGAAAGCGTTGCTGTAAAAGCAGCCCGAATCTTCTGCAGTACTTACTACGCCCCGAAGACTTTGTAAACAATGCTGTAAAAGCAGCGCGAATCTTGAATGGCAGCGCCAATCGTCTGCGATGCAAAGTATCTCTTCGAAGCGAACGGGGGTCTTGTGCATTTGGCATGAGGTCACTTTCACATCGCCATAATTTCAACTGCAAATTGTTTTATGGTTTAGTCTAGCTCATGCAAGTTGAAACTGCTGGTGCAAGGTCGAGCCTTACATATCTCTTACATATCATCTTAGTTGTGTGAGAAAGTTGAACTAATTGTTGTTTAGGGGTGCTAATGTCAGAATTGTTAAAGCATCAAAATCAAACTAATTGGCAATTAGTGGAGATGCCGTCCAAGTTCCTACATTCGTTTTGGAGATGATAATTAACTGATGTGGGACAAGTTCCAATATTCAACTGATGTGGGACGAGTTCCAACATTCAACGCATGTGCGATCCCGACCCGCACATGAAGAGCTAAATAATCCATCAAACAATAACACCTAAGGATCGTGACGAAACAAATTGCACCTATGGCACAAATAAAGGGGAACCAAAAGACTCCGAATTAGTTTTGATACCATTTGAACCATCCAAAATTCAAGACCAATTGACAATCAATAGCGAGGCGTTGGATATAATAATTAACCTAGGTGAGACAAGCTCCAACAAGAATATTCAAGAACCAAATTTGACAGCACATTGCCAAATGGTTTGTTGATATTAAAACAATACTCCATAATATAAGTAGCAAATTATGGTTGAAGAGGGAGGGTTTTGTGGACGTCCGAAGTCCGATTTGAAGACGTCAAGTTGCCACACGAGCCTTCGAGAAAATTTAATTTCTCAAAATTTGAATCCTCATGTTTCATTTTCTCATCTTTTTGTGTTATTTTTCTTCTTTTCCTGTGTGAGTTTCTTGTTCTAAATCTGTACTTGACCCCTGAGACGCACATTCAAATCTTTAGGCTGCTGTGTAAATTCAGATACCAAAAAAAGGTTCCATGACCAAAAGTTCTCTTGGCATTTGCGCCGAGATATTTTCCGCGATTTTATGATTATTTAGATACTCCATTTGGAGGCAGACTTGATCTAGACCGGGCAACTCGGATCTTAACCCTAGACGGCTGGACGAATTTCGACGAGTCACCCGGACTAGGTCAAGAAGTCTATGTCGTCAGTTTGCATTTTATTTTTATCAAAAATCTTCGTCCACATTAACATCTTTGATGTCTTTATGTTACATCAACCACTGGATTCCCAGATCCTATTCTGGATTCAAAGAAGTTAGAAACTTCCACAATACAAAAAAAATGAACTTAAGCATAGTAAGCTCCATCTTCCACAGTTATCATCATCACTTGTTAACACACTTTTGCTTTGGCCCCCCTACTTTTATTCCTAATGCCCACCACCCAATTCTTCTTTACTCTGTTTGCTCTGTTCAAAGCCTTTTAACTATCCATCCAACCTGTCTTCAATTCCTGTAGCACGGGTATGGACACAAACACGGACACGATAGGAGAGACGCCAAAATAAATAACATATACTTTATACCAGTGGAAATTTAGTTATATCTATAACCACAAAGCATCAATATATATACGGGGCGGTTCCATGGACAACGAATAACACAACACAACACAACATTTGACACAATAATAATCGAAGCCCCACGCTTACAATCAGACCCGTTCAAGTTGATTAAAATATGTTTTTAAGATTACCTGTAAAAAATCAACCCATTTGGATATCGGTAAAGGCTTGATATGTTCATTCAAATTTATCTTGTAAAATCTGACAGGAATCAACTAAATGAACTGATCAAGCCCTTACCGATATTCAAATGAGTTGATTTTTTAGGTACTCCTAAAAACATATTTTAAATAAATTGAACGGCTCCGATCATTCGCGTGGGGTTCACAAAAAAAAAATTGTGTCAAATGTTGTGTTATTCGTTGTATTAATAGAACCGCCCCATATATATATGAACAACTGTCATATATACATCATATAACACTTTTAATCCAAAATATTTGAAGTAATACACATTTACCCCTAACAAATTAAAAAATTCGCATATATTATCCCTGTCGTGTCCCTCCCCTATTCCAGCCATGTCACGCCCGTGTCCCTTTAAAATTAATTAAAATTTAATAACATGCTAAATGGCATGTCCCATACGTATTTTACGGTGTCCACGCGTCGGACACGACGACACGCCGACATTTGGGAGTGTCGGTAATTCATACATTCCTTTCAATTTAAGCTTGGAATCACCACTGTTTGTGAGGTCGTTCTCATTGGTGAAGGCTCCCCCACCTCTCCTCTTCTCTGTTTCCACAAGTGGAGAAAAAGAATGAGACATCCTTTAAACATCATGTCAACTCTTAAAGTCCGAGTGAAGTAGGAGTACTATTTAGATTTAGACACTGTCTGATCATTTGCTTTGAGAAGGGATTTTGAAGGAAAATGGAAAAGGAAAAATGTTAATATGTGCCCAGACACACGTTAAAGATGAAAAAGTATATTGAAATGTGTGAATGAATAAAAAAACAAGTTATTTTATATTTTGATTTCTCAATTCTTTCATGCATGAAAAATAACAATGTGAGTGTTGTAGTAGCCCAAAGAATAGAGCAAAATAATTCATATACTTTTAATGCATTATGCTAAAACAATTTCAATGTACCAATGTGATGTTGAAAAACAAAAAATATAATAAAACAAATATATGTTTAGATAAAAAATATATATGTTTATTAAATCGGCCCCCCTCAGGTCAAAATCCTGGCTCCGCCACTGATATAAGAATATATGAAAGTGTATTGAAAAGTGTAAAATGTGTGTCAGAGTATGTGTTTTTTTTTTGTGTGCTTATTGTGTGTCCATTTGACAGACATTAGCAACACCCAAATGAAAATATTCGAAGGGAAACACCTTGGAATCGAAACGACTACAAAAGAGAAATACCAAGTTTACGTGATTTAACTCAACTTGCCAACATTTGGGAAGAAAGAGAAAGCATTACGGATAACCAGGATGGAGCCTTGAAGTGGGGGAGGTGGCACGTCACCGGGTCTCCGAATATATATATATTTTTTGCAAGTGTATTACTGTTATTCTTCAAAATGTGTGCATTATTTTTGGTAGTATTAAACATATTGATGAGTGATTAGTCGATGAAAGTGTTTAATTTTTTGGTATTAAGTATGTTGATGGATGATTAACCTATAAAATGTGTATTATTTCAGGTATTAGAAATAATTTATCTTAGAACGATTGTGCTTTTTCTTATACTAATTACTCCCTCCATCCGTAACGATAATCCAATACCAAAAAACCTCTAATTTTCGGATAAAAAATAAACACTTCCGTGCATGATCTCTTACATTTCTTGATACAAATTAAAGAATTAATTGTGATTTTTATTAAAAAATTACATGTCGTTTTATAAGAGACTACGGGAAAATGAACAATATTGATTTTGAGTGCCACTTCGGAGTCGGAATCTTGGCTCTGTCCCTGCAGGTACCCGTCCTACCGGAGGATGCAATATGAGATGATAAAATGTTTAAAAGCCACACTATTACTCGAGCCTATTGCCCTTACTACCCTGAAAAATATGTTTTTAACGTAAGAATGTGTTTGGCTTGCGCACCATTTGCGATTTGTTCAATGTGTGTAAATTAGTTGGGAGTTGTAAGCGTTAATGTCATTAGTAGGACGTCAGCCAAACACAGCCTAATTAGTTAGTCCACATGTGTGAAAAGCATGATAAAGAAAGTTTAGACAGTATTTTAAAGACTAACATGGCATCAGAGTCAGAAAAGAAAACCTCATCCTCACGTATATAAAAAAGGCCCTTGAAAAATCAATGCATGTCAAAATCAAAATGAACCACAATCCTCTCTCTCTCTCTCTCTCTCTCTCTCTCTCTCTCTCTCTTCATGAACAGTTGAGGGGAATGCTGTCTGGTTCGAGGCCATTCATCTGAAGCATACAATTGTCATCGTTTGAATGATCTCGGACCAGGCTTCATTCCCCCCAACTCGAGACCGATGAGAAGTTGATCACATTCACTATGGCCACAGCACTCAATTGGAAAGACCCTTCATGCTCTCTCTCTCTCTCTCTCTCTCTCTCTCTCTCTCTCTCTCTCTCTCTCTCTCTCATATCATGGTTTCTAACATTCCTCTTCAATTCTGTTAGCATCAGCAGCAACGGAAGGAGGCAGTCATGCACTGATATGCAGCAATCATCAAGGTACGGACTAATCATGGTGTACTTTGGATGAAGTTGCGAATTGCAGTTTGTTATGTTGAATTTCCTCATGAGAAAGTGTTTGGTCCCAGAAAAGAAACCCATAAAAACACCCAGAAAATACATCCGACGGGGACCCGTCAGATGCATGTCGGATGCATTTTCTGAGTGTTTTATGGGTTTCTTTTCTTGGACTGTACCGGACCTCCTTCCTCATAGCTATGTGTGTGTACTATAAAAATCTGAAGCCGCTGTTTGGATGATTGGTTTGAATTAGCTTCATCTTGCAAGCAAAATTTTATGACGCCGTTCTCCTTGTTCATGTTAGTCTTTGTAACAATTTCAAAGATTAATAAAAAAAATTGTCTTTCAAAAAAATCTTGCAAGCAAAATTAAAGAAATTATTATTGTCGCAGTGATTTTCCTTGTTAATCTGAACTGGAGTAGCTTATTATATAGAATGTTTTTTAATCACTTCGGATGTAGTTTTTACCACAACAAAATGAACTTTTTTTTATGATAAGTTGATATAGCTCCATTGAATGAGTGGAAGAAAATGACTATTAATTATGCAAATTTTTTTTTTTTTTTCTAGTTCCTTCATGAATTCGATGGTTCGCATGAAACCATGATGCCCGGTTTGGTGGGTGTTTTGAGAATTAATTGATACTTTTCAGAAACTTATTTCCGTAACTAACCCCTCGGGTTTGGCCTCCCTCCTAACGCTTTAGATTCGAAACCTCGTAGGTGCTATCAATTGCTTTAAGGCTAGTACATGCAAAGCTTCTGGCTTTAATTGGGGCTCCCACTAGGGAACAGTGAGATTGGTCTCCCAGGATTAATCAAGGTGCGCGAAAGCTGATCCCGAGTCCCGACACCTGGCTATCAAAAGAAAAAAACTTATTTTCGTAACTTACTTTCCAGTAGTTAAAAAAAAAAAAAACATAATACAAATATTTCCATATTTTCAAAAGGGTCCTCCAAATGGTAGAAAAGATAAGAAGAAAGGATTGGGTATTTTTATTTTAAAAAACTAGTACTGAAAAGTGTTCTTTAGAAACTGATTTTGAAATTTAGCCAAACCAGTTGTTTTTAGTCTGCCCATATTTTTTATTGTCCCACCAAATGTTTGAAAAACAGTGACGGGTTAGTGAGAAAATAGTCAGGGGCGGCTCCACCATATATTTAGAGGGTTCAAGCGAAGGATTCAAAAAATGCACTAGAATTGTGTACTTTTTACATACAATTTAAGTTTTTTTTATTTTATTTTATATTATCGGCATCGCATGATTCATTAGTAGTCGAAGTAAATGAAAATTCACTTAATTTGTAAGTTACTAGATAATATAGCTAAACAAAACAAAATAAATTAGGCCCAATTAATTTTCAACCAAAATTCACTTAAATTTATACTACAAAGTTTTGTATGTACTTAAAAATTTCTTTACGTTTTTGTTACTACTAAACTAAAATTTTGGAGTCGTCCTCGAAAATAGGACCTCTTGACGAATGGACTTTGGGAAATAAAATAAAGTTGGGGATTTCATCTTTTAGTTAGTCTTTTTACCGGAATGACTTTGCTTGCAGAGAGTTACAAAGAATCTGTGTGGGTTACCAGAGGGGCTTTCACTTTATTAGTTGTTGCATGAGATTAAAAAAATCAAAGTGTGGGCTTTGAATTTCTCCTTTTTTCACCTTATGGCCACTACCATGTGGGTCTGGGATCTTACTGTGGGTCAGGGAAAAGAAAAAAAAAAAAAAAACTATCTGGTACATGAGTCTTCAGACCCGCGGTGCTGGAGATAACTTCCTGGAGAGCACCTTGGTGATCACATTCGGACCGTTCATCTCTGCAATTACGGTCCGGATTGAAAAGAACTTTTTTAAGAAAGAGTTACTTCCGTTTAAAACACTTTTAGACGGTCCGAATGTAATCTACAGGATGCTCTCTCCAGCACCCCTGAATCTTGAGTCTCCAGCTACTCCGTTCAAAACACTTTTTGACGGTCCGAACTTTTTTTTATTGGTAGATGATTAACCTATGAAAATATGTATTTTGGGGGAGCATGATTAATCTCAAAACATCTCTGTGTGTGTTTGTGTTTGTATTAAATAGTTTCAAAAAGATTGTCTTGTCCGCAAAATAAGAACTTAAAAAAAATGCATTTTGTTCAAAATTTTCAAACCTTGTTTTCCGGCAAGCTAGATGTCAACGAGTACTTTTATTATAAAAAAAAATTAAGTTTGATTTTGTTCGAATAGAAACGTATTCGTTATAAATTCTTGGATAAAGGATTGGATATTATTTTTGGTACAGTGAGAATATATTGATCCTTATGAGTAGTTCCTCTATTTGGGTCAGAAGTATAGGCAAAAAAATACATCACCAACTAGCTTTGTTCAAGAAAACTTATAGCCCCTGCCACAAAATTCGGTTAATTATTATGAAGATTTAGAAGCCTTGTGTTTCTAGGATTCTTTTTATCCGGAAAAAAAAAAAACTTAATTTCAGATGACCATAAAAGTAATTCAGAGAAGTGCTCTTTGCAAATTAATTGACTACTACGAAAGAACACTTGAATATTTTCCTGATTTCATCGAGAAGCTGAGAGATAAAAGAGTCTCATGTACTCTTTGAAGCTCTCTCTATAGTTTTCTTTTTTCTATTGTACTGAATTTCTTAAGTTATCTAAATAATAATGAAATTTTATTTTGCTGATTAAAAAAATTGATATTTGATGTAAGGGGTCACCCCTTGGTTATTTTCAAATTTCTAAAGCTGCAAGCATGAAGTGTTTTTCTGGCCTACCGAGTAAGTTTGTGCATACCTTAGACTAATTCCTACAATTTCTCCCACAACCCTTTCGCAGCACGCTTATGAGTGGGGTGAGGTAGCCCAAGAATTGCTTACGTCTCGGACAAAGACCAACCATGAGGCCAATTACTCCCTGGGGTTAGCACATGCACAAGTTCATAACCAAATCGAACTAAGCAATTCCTTAAAGCCCAATCGATTCGAGTTGGTCAAATCTTTTAATGATTTTGGGACCATTTTCCAAAACTAGAATGTTGAACTGCAAGGATTAATTACCTCTTCTATATACTTGTGATCCATTGTTGTAATTAGTGACGAACGCAGGATTATCCATTTGACCTGGTTTGCAGGGATCACTCTTCAATAATTTTACAAAAAAATCCGAAAATATACTACAAATAGGAAGAAAATTGAAGGGCATGTTTGATATAAGTTTGCGGAATGGGATTGGACTCCTAATCCCGTGGGACCCCTAATTCTTTGTTTTGTTTGGTAAAATTACTAAAATAGTCTTAGACTACTAGTACCATAGGACTATTAAATAATTAATCCTCTCCAAAATGGGATTATTAGCCTTTGTCATTCCACAAAATCTTGACTCAAAACTAACAAATGCAAATTTTTTTGAATAAAGACAAAATGAATAATCCAATAATCCATAATCCAGATTATTAGCCAAATGAGGCCTTAATCCCCCACTTCATGTACATAATGACCAAAATATCCCCATCCACCAAGTATGGGTTAATTGGAAAATACACTCTTACCCACCTCCAACCTGATGTCCTGACCCTTGCACACCCCTAATCAACATCATCATCTTCTTCTTCTGTGTGTGGTTTTCCTTATACGTGCATGAACTTTCAGAGTCAACTATATGCATGGAAATACTGCTACACATTCCTAATTCTTCATATCCATGTGATAGTACTTATTCCACATTTTGCGTGATTATAAATCCGATGCATGTTCATTCTGGAATGTGAGATCTTGTGATCACAATTAGATCAATTAGATAATAGAAATGTGGTCCTAACTTATATTTGAGGTTAAATATTATTAGTCCTGACCAGAGAAATCAGAAAAATTAAAAAATGTAGACTTAAATAAAATAAATAAAAAAGACAAAAAAAAACTTGAAAATTCATATCCAGCCAAATAAATGGGTCGGACAATAAACATGGTCCACATATATAGTAATGCAGATTTGAAAAAGGCAAACAGGGTTGATACTGTCATCATGTTTTGCAATGACAGCGAAATGAAAAGTGCCAAAATCCAACCTGAATCATTTTGTTCAAACTAACCATACTGTAGTTCTTTTTCTAGTCATCCCTCATTGATTTTTGGATAAAGATAAGGGTACAGTACATATTGTACCGAAATTGCACAGAGGGCACACGGGGATCCACTTTTGGGTCCCAAACAAGTGATCCGAACCGTTCATTATTCTTAGAACAATTTTCCGAGGGCCCCCACAAAATTTCAGCTCAATCGGACGGTTAGAAGTGCTCCAATCAAAGTCACACGGTTTCAATCAAAAAAAATTTGATTGAAACGGTGGGACTTTGGTTGGAGCACTTCTAACAGTCCGATTGAGCTGAAATTTTGTGGGGGACCCTCGGAAAATTGTTTTAAGAATAATGAACGGTTCGGATCACTCGTGTAGGACCCAAAAGTGGGTCCCCGTGTGCCCTCTGTGCAATTTCGGTGCATTTGGGTCGGTACGGGTAGCATTGTCCTTGATTTTTGCAACCATGATTAACTCTTGTAGTATCCAAGGAATGACATCAGATTGACGATCGATATGGATATTGTATGCATGGATAACAATTGCACATCAAAAGTGAGTTATGTACATTAGGTGGGTGGGGGATAGGTTAACCTCCAATTTTTGTGGGCCCACCTAATGTCTAAATATCATCCGAAATGTTTACTTTTGTCGGACCCATAAAAAAGAAATGGCTATGAAAATTAGCTTCATCAAGTATTAATTTGACTTATGAACAAGTAAATTTTGAAGAGAATAACTTATTTCCGCCGGCGGTGGGAATAAATGTTTCCTCAAAATCAATCACAATGGTCCGCATTATTGTGTACTATTACACTGGGCTGCTGTGATTGATTTTGAGGAAACATTTATTTTCGCCTAATCCAAACGATATATGCACTCGAATCAGCGAGTAATCTTGAATCCACAAGAAGAGATATAAAACTCAGAGTTATTTACTGAATAAGAGAGATTACAACCCCCTCTTATAAGGAAACCCTAGCAAAATTTACTAAAAAAAAATAAAGCATCCCGAAAATTGGGGAAACGTACTATTAAAATTGGAAACTAGGAAGAAAAATAAGACTTTCCCCACTGGAACCAACTAAAACGGAAATATAAGGTAAGAGAAATTAGAATTCTAAATCCTTTCTAAAACGGCAAAAACATTATGAAAGCCTAAACAAAGGACTTAGGCTGAATCCGGTACCATCGATCGCAACTTAAGGTGGTGAGTCTTGATCTCAACGCAATTTTACTTCAGCCTACCAAGTGTGGGCTGATTCCGGGCTCGGCGTTAAACTGCCAATTTAGGCAGTTTTCAATTAAAAATTGTTTGGGCCCCCGAGGCTTCGACCGGTCCAATTAATCATAGAATTGAGCTGCCACTTGTTTTAAATTAGCTTCTCGTAACTTTTCATCTATAAAATTCATTCCATTTTCACTAAAAATCATAACATGTTGGTGCGTATCGTAATTTTAATACTAAAAACTTCTAAAACATTTTGGAAGTGCATGTGATACACACCAAAATAGGGATGTGTATCGTCGCCTTTTCCTTTTACAGAGCAAAATATTGCTTGCTCAAAGTGTCTACAGGTTTTTGACTAATCCGCTTTTTTACCGGCATGTTCTTGTTTGCTAGTCTTACAAACTGAATGCTTTGGATCATTTTAAAGATAGCAGCTTGGTTTTCCATTTGCTAAAATGGAAATCTCATAAAATCAAGTGGTTGATTTTAGCAAATGAAGTGGGGAGGTGATTTTATCTCCAATGAATCTGGACATATATATGTCCAGATTCATTGGAGATAAAATCACCTCCCCACTTCATTTGCTAAAATCAACCTCATTTTATCACCTCCACCTCATTTTATCTTTTGGCAAACTAAGATCTTGCAATTTTTTTATTTTTTTTTGGTTCAAAAAATAGAAGTGTAGGTATGGTGATCTGCCACCTTCATCGGGGAGTAATTCCCCATCACACCCCACCTCTATTTGTAGGGGACTCCACATCACCTCCCACCACCTTTATATATGTATGGTGTAATTAGGCCTATGTTTGCTGCAATAAGGGACTAGGGGGACTCAAATCTGAACCATATCCAACCAAATCTTGAGTTCCAACCACTAAACCACCTCATTGATTTGTCTTGCGATTTGTACATGTTGGTTAGTGGCGACTTGTGACAATGAGGCCCTAGAAATATCTGTAAAATTGTTTTGTGATCCCCTGTTAGAGTCAAAAGAAGAGAAGAGAGACAACATGAGTAAATGCATGAGGAGAAAGCAATTCTATCCTTAATAAAGCCATCCCAAAGTAGGAGTTTGGATTGTGGAAACACTTTAGAGCAATTTTTGCTGACTCGACCATACTCCAAATTCTAAAAGTAATCAACCCAAAATTTGGGAAATTTAGAAAGTGCATTTGAGAAAAAGATTTATTATTTTAGATTCATTGGCTATTTGGAAAAAGAAAAAGAAATTTTCTTGTGCAACCAAATGACAACGGTAAATGTAGGAGTATGTAAACTTTGACTCACCTTCCATGTACAAGAGAAAATTATAATTATCGTTTGTTGTACATGTTATAAGAACAATGTATACTGCCATGAAAATTATCTAAGCAAATAATTTTCACGATCCAAAATCAAGAAAACAAAGGATTTTGAACTAAACTCATTGATTATTGTAATTGTTTGCATATCGTACTCTCCCTAATAGTAGTTTTGTCCCCCTCAGAGCCTATCAACTCAGTACAACGACAAGACGATATCAGTTTAAACTGCATGATGCACAAGCTATCCCCCTAGGAACATCTAGGAACCAAACCTTTCATCGATCGTATTTGTCAAGAAACGGATCAATTTTATTAGTCAGTAATAAAAAACAGGTATATATATAATCACGTAATTATATTCTAATAAAAAAAATTGGCAACTCAAGCTGTAAAATATTGGGTTACATGGACTTACAGTCTACAGAAGACACATAAGGCCCCATATGGTGTTTTGCACCCTTTGCGCACAAAGCTCGCAAATCAGATTCCCCAAACTGTCTTGGGCCTTGGCCTATTTTCATGGGTGCGTGAGACTCTCTTTAGGCCCATACGCGAATATACCCAACACATGAACCCACTTACCCACCCACATAAAAGAAGTAAAGATTTTTTTGTTTCTATGCAACCTGGGAAAAGGGGAGGGGAGAGATTATTTACCGTGATCTTGGGATACCGTTACGTGGTGTCTAATATCTCTTTTTCACCACATGCACGGATGCACATTGTCTCGATTCTTATATCAACTTTAGTGTAAAAATGAGCCAAGAGCACCACATGATAGTGCTCCAGAGACATTGAATAATTTTCTGTGGGAGTTGAACTAAGCAAAGTTTCTTGTGTTAAAAAATATGCACGTATATAAACAACCTAATGGCTTGGGTCCGTCCTGTTTGGAGAATGACCTCTTATGGCACGGCTTTAGCCAGTTATTCTCGCGGTTCATATAAGATTCGGACCACGTCTTCTCTGGAAGCATGGTTCTTGTCCCCCTCTCTCCTCCCTCCTCGTTGAATGTTAATTCCTTGACAAAGCTATTCTCCAGAATTTTTTGTTTTAGAATCATTAGGAGTATCATCATTTTCTTATAAATATATATTTGCTTTCGTCTAAAAATAGTTCTCGAGCATGCGGGAGAAAATTAGAACAATATCCATAAATGGGGTGTTCTTCAGATAACTTCCGAAAATATTTTTTGAACAAAAATTGAAAAAACCAATCGCGCATACATTGTAGGAGTAGTATATATTTATTTCATGCTACTTAGGGTGGCTTGAATAAAATTAGTTTTTTAAATTTTTGTTAAAAAAAAAAAAAAAATCACGCATACTTGGCTTCTCTGCATTGCACATTTGGGCGCGATAGAAACACCCACATCTTAGTCGCCCTTCTTAGCAATTAATGGTTTAAATTTGCACGAATTAGAGTCTTTTAACAGATCAAAACTAGTAAAAATACTTTCAGATGACCGAAATTCGCTCTTGCAATCCAAATGTAGGCTGCAGAGAAGCCAAATCCTTTATGGAATATTCAACAGCTTATCACTTGTTTTCTAAATTTTGGTGGCCGTACTTAAAGAAGGGTTGAAGAGGAAATTTCATGGGCACATGGATACTTTTATAGTACTAATACTCTGCTTTTGACCTGACTGGAGAGGGCAATAATCGATGTGCGAATAAGCCAATCCAGACACCCCGACCGCCTGAAAAGAAAGTAAAAAAATACTCTGCTGGATGCTGGTTGTTGAGGACTATGGTAAGAGAATGAAGTTAGATGTTGGAACCACCATTCCAACTGGCAACTGCCGACAACAACATTGCCTAAATCTTTGTTGTCTTTGTCTCTCTTCGTTTTAAAACATGGTCCATGTCCTTACATGTCGTTCGTATGATTATAATATTATGATGTTAGGATTTTAAAAAGGAATTCGGACTTGCAGGTGGTATTCGAACCGTCCATCTCGCAATTAATTGTTCGGATTTCACCTCGGTCCGTGCAGATCTAGGGCGTTCCTAGTTGAGATGAAATCTAAACCATTCATCACCGGAATGAACGGTTTGGATATTGCTCTATAACCCTGAAGTGCATCCCTGCATTACAGGATCCAAGTGTCTTTAAAAAGTATGACATTTCTTATCTTAAATATTAAAAAAATAGTAAATAGGGAGACCTTAACAAAGAAGTCTCTTCCGAATCTTTACATAATAAAGTCTTTGGAGTACATAATATACTTTATAATTTATAAACACATCTAAAGGTTGAGTAGGATTGAGTGTTGGAAGCGTTCAAAGGGAAGAGCAATGTTAGATAGTATATTATTTATGCGTGAAAAATTCGGACAAAATTCAAAGACGGTCCAATTAATTATCGTAAGCTTCATTATTTTGTAGAAGCAGGGACGGAATCGGAAATTAGAGTTAATGGAGTCAAATATCCAAGAGATGGTTTACATATAAAAGAATTACCATAAAAGTCATGGGTTGCATTTCGGAGGCCTATTCAAAGACCATGAAGGGCAATGGCTAGTAGGATATTATGGAAAGTCCAACTCCAAGACTAGCTTGGAAACTAAACTTTGGGGAATCTACCACGGACTCACCATAATGGTTGAAAAAGGCTATTGCAACATCCAAGTAGAGTCAGATTCTCTCACGCCTGTGAAGTTAATTAATGAAGATGCAACTAGTGCTTGTAGTTGCAACCAAGGGTATCGACGTTAAACATGTGTTTACCTATCCTTCCATCGATTTTCCATAGGCAAATGTTAATGCCAAAACTATTGTTGTTAGTGCCAAAACTCTAGTGCATAATAAGCTTGTACTTTGCACATGGTACAAGCCTATTATGCAATAGAGTTTTGGCACCAACAAAAGCAGTTTTGGCATTATCAATACCATATATATATATATATATAAAGACGCAACTGTGTTCACTTCATATTTCCAAAAAAAGTTTCAAAAAGATTATTTTCCCATATCTCATCTCTCTAATTATCAATCACTCTCTCTCTACTCATACCCACTCTGCAATCATTATTCTCATTTATCTCTCTATCTTTCTCTAATTATTACACCAATCTCTAATTATTACTTTTTTTTCAAAAATCCATCCAAACACTATCTCAAAAATATTTCTCAAAATATTCATCTCCAAACTCTCAACCAAACAAAGTGATGATTAACCTAGTTTAAAAAAAAAGTGCCAAAATTACAATGCGTATAAGGTTTGTACCTTTCACATAAGTACAAGCATTTTAATTACCCAAAAAAAAAAAAGTACAAGCATTTTATGCACTGAAATTTGGGTACAATAAAAAACGATTTTAGCATAGCATTATCTAAAAAAAGAAAAAACAGTATCTAATGAATTATAAAATAAAAAAAAAATCGTAAATCGGTTAACCAGGCGCCATCGACGGTGGAAGACTCATCAACCGTCTCCTCTCTCTCTCTCTCTCTCTAAACTTTTGTCCGCTTTTTCTCTCTCTCTGCGATCCCTTTTACTTCTATGGCTTGAAAACCCTAATCCATGTCCCTCTCTGTACATATCTCTCCACATCTCTCCACTCCCATCGATCGCATGTAGATATATATAAAAGTATCTTCTAACCATGGATGAGGCCTTCTTCGATCTCAATTTCGCGGACCTCTTCAAACGTCCAGCGATAATCGAAACACTCGTCGACATATTGCTATGCGCAGTCCCGATTTGGCTCGCTGTAACGATAGGGCTCGTGATCGGGTGGTCGTGGCGGCCCAGGTGGACCGGTTTGGTCTACCTCGGCCTACGGTCCAAGCTCCGGTTCTTCTGGACCCTGCCGCCCGGGTTCGGGGCCCACCGGCTCTGGATCGCCTTCACGGCGTTATCGGCTTTCTCGGTCGGTCGGACGCTTTGGTCGAGGTTTAGGGGAAAGGCGAAGGACTCGTCGGACGAAGCCGTTTCGGGTATAAAGTCGTCGGGGCAGGAAGAAAAAGGAGACGTCAAGTGAGTTTTGGAATTTTTGGAATTACTTGAATTCAAAACAATTTAAAATTTGAGATTATAAGTTCCCCTTCCCTAAATTTTTGGTCCTTTTTACCGAATCTTTTTCTCCTCTTAATTTTTGCTAGATTTGAATGGAATCGCAGAAGTGTAAAAATAGGTATCGAAGTTGAAAAAAATTCACTAAAACGAAAGAACTTCGTAAAAAAGCAGTCATTTTAGTGCCTTTAGTATCGTGCTATATGATTTTTTTTTCAACAACCTAAGATTTTATGCTTTTCGGGTTTCCTTATTGTGACTAAAAATTATGACAAAAATTAATGCAGGCCAAAAGCCCGTCTAAGTGATTAACCAAAAAGATTTAGTGGGAGTTTTAGGGATGACAGAATGTGGAAAATGGTAGAAAGCCCTAAACTGCAAGCGGTTTAACCTAATTAGGATGGGGTAAATGGCAGTTAGATATTAGCGTTCAGTTGTTAGGCCGCTGTGTTTTTTTGTGGGTTTTTGTGGCTTGAATTTTTGGTGGCATGGTTTGTTGCATATATGCGGAGGTTTGTTTCTATGAGTTTATCCTAGGTCATTTAGGTTGTTGGATTAGAGTATCTTGGTCGATGTTGATCACAGCTGGGGTGTTTGTTATAGGTATTTGGTTCTTTTGAAATTGTATGCAGTTATGAGAGGCTGCAATTGAAAACCTTATTGGCTAAGGGAACAAATCTTCTATCTAATAAATCTATCTAATAGTGATGGAACGATATGGAAACAATCTAGGATGGCTAAACTGCAAGAGGTGTAATCTGGCAGAATGGGTGTCCGATCGCGGAAAAGTTTTTTATATTTGTGTATTGAATTCTTTGTGACGTGATTTATTGTTTGTGAGTGGCACACCGCAGTTGTTTGCCTGCATAATCTGATACTATGGCAATCTGGTGCTCCATCCCAAAGCTCTCTGATTTTTAGTCTCATTTGACTTCTGCTAACTAGGTAACCAAAAAAAAATTATTGGTGGCAGTTAAATGGGCAATTTGGGCATAGTAAAAAAGAGAGCCAGCCTCGAAAAAAGTCCTCACCAAAGCTGTGCTCCCCCTTTATATTATAGTATAGAATAGATGAAGGTTTGAGATGTTTTGTAATGTTATTTCATCAAGCCTATTGCGTCTGCTCCACTTCAACTTGTTCTGCTGCTTCTGCTTAATATGCCAATGAATTGTTTAGTGTATTGCTCCAAATCAATCATCAATCATCAATCATCAATCATCAATCATCAATATCAATATCAATCAATCAAACCTAAAGAAATGTGTTTTGCCAACAAAATTCTCCAAACCCCAAATCCTATACTTCTCTAATTGATTCTAAGTGTCCTTTTATATTAGTAGTACTTGCAAAACAAAAATTGTTGCAGTCTCTAAACAGGATATTAATTTCCCGCTCCATACACAGGCTGGAAAAAACACAAATGTATTTTTTTATGTCAACTAGAGTTATGCGCATTATAAACATGAGGCCGGAGAAAGCACAAATGTATTTTTTTTATCAAGTATCTTTTTTATTAAATAATCTTGCGCCCGTTCGATACATAGGAGTCGGAAAAAACTACCAATATGATTTTTTGGTCACGTGCATTGAACGGGCACAACGCTAGTACAACTGATAGGGAAGGTAACCAAAGGAAAAGAAAGAAAGTAAGCCATTGCATCTCACCTCGAAGAAACAAGAAAACTGAGCTTTTTGATTGGTCAATTGCAATCCGATGCAGTTAGTCATTCCATACTTGCAACAATTTATGCACTAGCTTTTTTCCTGATTGCTACATGTTATATTCTTAGGATTTTGAGCCTTGGAGTTTTCATGACAAGTATGTTCATGTTATTTTTTTCACCAGGCCTTGCAGTGGAACCTCGCAGATAGAGAACGTTGTCACAGAAAATGATCTAGAACACCTTTTGCATCTTCTTGATATCAAGGATGGGGAAATGGCCTGGCAAGGTCTCATGGAACGCTCCACCTCAAACCTCTCATACCAAGCTTGGCGCCATGACCCTGAGGTAAAATTTGACTTTTTCTTTGAAAGATACGTATTTTGTACTCCCTCCGTCCCATAAAGTTTGATCACTACGAAATTACGTGCAATTTTCAAACTAAAAAATAATGTATTTACCAAAATAATTTTTGAATTTTTTTTGCACCGTATAAAAGTTCTCGATGAGATCTATCAAACAAGATCCATATTGACTAAAAAATTATTTTCGTAAGCACGTTATTTTTTAGCTAGAAAATTGCACGTAGTTTCGTAGTGATCAAACTTTATGGGACGGAGGGAGTACTTGATGTTAATTATCTTTGGGGAATTTTCTTCAATATATTTTGACCTTGCTTAATCCATTACTGGTTTTTCTAAGTGTTTGAAACTGTGTTTGTCTTGGCAATGTCATAATTACTGATACTAATATTGGAGTACTATAAATGTTACTCCTATTAATGACTAGTCCAAAGAAGCAAAATACTCTTTAGGTAATAGGTATGATGGGAGCTGTCAGCCCGCCGTGTATCGATATATTATATTTACCACTTCTCAGACATGCATCCCCCTTGGTTTTCCTGTAGAAAACATTGTGGGTTGCATATTGACTAATTAAGAGTCCTAGATCCTTTGAATGCTTTGGCGTTTGGTACAGGGATATAGTAACACAAGGAAAATTCTTATGTTGAGGAAGGAGTGTTCACACTTTTTAGGGTAAGAAAAACTGAAAAAGATATAATTCCTAATGCTCACCATTGATAGCAACTGGCCCATTGATGCCCGATAACTTTACTTCAGTTTGTATGCATACAAACAAGGATTTGACGTGATGCTGTAATTCAAGTTTTTTCATTACCATAGTTTGCGAAATTTTGCACGCATTGTAACCTGACCGTGCAACTTGTTTATCAGACAGGGCCTGTAGTGTACCGTAGCAGAACTGTCTTCGAAGATGCAACCCCCGAGATTGTTAGGGATTTCTTTTGGGACGACGAGTTTCGGCCTAAATGGGATCCTATGCTTGCATACTTCAAAATGTTGGAGGAATGCCCTCATACAGGGACCACGATTGTCCACTGGATAAAAAAGGTATTCTTGGATTGTATGGCCCTTGTACTACATTGAGATTCTTCCTTTGATGCCTCTTGTCATGACATTTTGGTTTGATACCTTGGTACAGTTCCCTTTTTTCTGTAGTGATCGCGAATATATCATTGGGAGGAGAATATGGGAAGCTGGGAAGAAATACTACTGCGTGACAAAGGTAAGCATATATTTCTTAAGCTAATGCTTGCAAGGTTATAAAAACAAACTCCATGCAGATTTTGGAACCAATTTGCGTCAAACCTGTTTGTAGTCAACTAGTCATTGTTATAATGTTATTGAAGGGATAACAATTTTGTTCATTGCTCTTATTTATATAGCCCAGATTAAACTTCTAATGTTAGCCCAGATTAACTTCTAATGTGGGAATCATGGGGTAGGTCAGGATCCTTATATGTGTGTTTTTTTTTCTTTTTTTTTTCAGGCATTGGGTCTTTTTTTTTTTTTTCCCTGCTTTTGGAATAATTACAGTGTATCTTTTGCACCTGTGTTTGTTTTGTTTTGTTTGATACTAACTCCCATCTCTCTGACTGTGCCTATGGAAACATAATCTGTAGTCCCCGTGGTTGCAAGTTCCAATGACCTATATGTCACATGAACCCTGCGTCAAGATGTTTTCAGTCCAATCCTCATCCGGTAGTGTACCATCAATCACGATTTGTGTCCATACAGCTTGTAAGGGGATCTTAACCACTTATGTGGTCAAATCATAGGCTTCTACTCAGAGGGGTTGAATCTGAGGAATCTGACCCAAATATAGATGGCGTGCTGAACGTTGTTTTCCTTTCTTAGAGCTGGCCTAGAATCAAATTTTCTCTGCTAGAATCGATTTTGAACTGGGCCTGGGTAGTGTGATTGGGCAACCCAAGCCTCACTTTTCATATTTGATACAGCTTTTTATTACATAAGCATACCAGTGATCACTGAGAGTAACTTTCATCATATTTTTTCCCTTGGGTGCATAATGTAAATTATTTTTATTTTTAAATGTTATTCTGAACTAAGCTACAAGACGGGATTTCATCTAAGACGGGATTTCATCTTGTCATGGTTCAAACTCAAATGTTACAGCCTTCTCTCCCTCTCTCACAAACACGCACACTTCACAAACAAACACAGCCACAAACAATTCAAGTGGTTGCACTACTCTCTTAAATACAAGTCGGTGATCTCTCTTTCTTAGTTGCATTGAACACTCGAGATCATGCAGATAGGTGGGTCTCTACTTCTCCACCTTGTGCCTTTCCTCAATGGCGAGCCTTTGTCACATCACCATTGGGCACCATTTCAATTTTTTTTTTCCTTCTAGACAGATATGATATTGATATTTTTTCACAAAACGCGATTGGGTTCTAAAATCATTTCAGGTCTAGGCCTTTTGTTAGGTAGACCTGTAAAAGCTCAGACAGCATATTTTTTACACAAGTTCCTCCGTAAAGCGACATAAAACTCCTATGCTCAATTTATATTTTTGTTGTTTATTAAATTAAAACTGGATTAAATGATACTCCCTCCTTCCCCAACTTTAGTCCCAGTTGGCACTTTTTGATGTCCCAAAAGATTGGCCACGTTTGAAAGTAATGAAATGAAATTGATGAGTTTACTCATTTACACTTGCATTTTGAAATTAAACACCACATAGGACAATGCTGATGTTTTGAAGGGTAGAAAGAGAAAAAAAAAATATGACAAATGCAATGATGATGTTTCCTTAAAAAGTTGGAATCTCCGAAAGGGACCAGTAAATGGGGACAGAGGGAGTATATTCTTTTGCTAGCATGCTTACTAATATATATGTGAAAATTGTATAAATGACAAACGACTCTGGGTTTGCCGTGTTTTGATATCTTGGTGGAAGGTGCAATCAACCGCTCACACAAATTGGCATATTCTTATCAATAGACACGACTATGGGCGTCCCCCTTAAGTGAACAGTTATGAAACTACAGAATTGGTTGAGTGACTTCAGCCAAATCCTAGCTTATGAATTTAGGCTCAGGTGAGCTTGGGCAGTGCCAATGCTGGATTGAGAGATTGAGCCTTGCAGAACCTAATAAACTAAGCCTGGGCCTGACCGAACCCACATGACCAAGTGTGCTAAAGATGTTTAACTAACATGTCAAACCATCTGGTTGAGTTATTGGAAGTTCGGAACTTCTTGTGACACTGTCATGCTGGAGATGAGTACACTTCATTCTTAAACCTAAATCAACCATCATCTTTAATTAACTGGTACTAATTTCTTAGTAAGTGGTGATGTTGTCTCCATTGATATCAATCATACTCTCTAAAATGTCTACAGAAACAAAAATATAATAACAGAGTGACACATGTTGCTATATGTTTGCTACAAATTAGTCTACGGCAGTATGGAAGACTGGAGAGGGCAGTGCGTTTTGGTCAGTTCAATTTCTTTGCTGATGGATGTGTGTTCCAAAGTCGAACTTCAGATCCTAGGTCAACTCTAACCAAGGTTAAGGATGATCAAAACACAAAGAACAAGGGCTGTTTTGAGCTGTGAACAGTAGCTAGAGAAAATAAGTCATGGCCTCACACCTGGAAAACCTTAAGCTTCGCACCTAGGTCTTCTTTTGCATCACCCCAAAGAATAGGATTGCATCATGACCTACAAAAGCAGAAAAGCTCTTGGAAATTCTCACTCATTCAGTCATTATTCAACTCTTGAAGTTCAATCAATTTATGGACTCCATAAACACGTGTCTTCATAATTTGAACTCGTGCCATCTTTTTTTTCTTGCCTGCATGACCGAGCAACAGTTATGCATATACTACTAATTAAAGAAGAGTTGTCTTCATAATTAGAACTTGTGCCATCTTTTTTTCTTGCCTGCTTGACTGAGCAGAATTCTGGACTACCAATTATATTGCTTCTTTTTTTTTTTCTTCTGGCTTATGCCTAGAACATATTGACTGTTGGTTTGTGGATAATGGCGTGTAATTGCAGGGAGGGGTGCCATATCCAGCCTTGCAAAAGCGTGACAAGCCTAGGCGCGTGGATCTTTACTTTTCAAGCTGGATCATCAAGCCTGGTAAGCATTGTCAAATAATCAAAAGATACATGCAAGTTTGCAACACTTACGTTGAAAGCCCATTGATTAATCCTCTTTCTTTGAATTTCCACTCACTAAATAGTACGGTAGTTCTAAATAGCGACTTAATGAAAAGATACACCTTACTTTGTATCTTGATTCTACATTTCCAAATTACCTGTAGTGCAATCCCGTAAAGGAGACGGACAAATTCCAGCATGCGAGGTGACTCTCGTGCACTACGAAGACATGGGAATCCCCAAGGATGTGGCAAAGTTGGGAGTCCGTCATGGGATGTGGGGAACAGTGAAGAAGTTGCACTCTGGGTTCAGAGCATATCAACTGGCAAGGAAGTCCGATTCACCTCTCTCCAGAAGCGCAGTGATGGCCAGAATCACCACAAAGATTTTATCTGATCAAAATTCAGATGATTCTTTGGAAATAGCATTGTGTGAAGAAGAGGGAGATCGAGCTGCGGATATTCAGAGAGACACAGATCGTGGCGGCAGCGGCGGCGGCGTTGACTGGAAATGGGTAGTTTTAGGTGGGACTGTGGCTGTGGTTTGTGGACTTCATACAGGGGTTATTGGAAAAGCCTTGTTACTTGGTGCAGGCCAAAGAATTGCCCGGAGGTGAGAGAGAATTCAAACCAAGAGTTTTCTTTTTCTTTTTGGTTTTACCATTTAAATGGATCTGCGACAACTGAGAACCTGAAATTATTTATTAAGGCTTCCAATTGTTGGTGGCTAACTTGTATCATGTACCTTTGAGGGAAAATAGTCATCCATATTATCTATTATTTCCCAATTTTCTTCTTTTCATGTAGTACCTTTTTCTATTGAGGCCATTCCCAGCCGGTCCAGTTTTTGGACGCAATACACGCCCAGCTCCACCGAATTAGGGGAAAAGCACCGCCCACTCCTCTCTCTCTCTCTCTTGCTCTTGCTCTCATTTTTATTTTACATTTTAATTTTTTAAAAACCCTAGGGTACCCTATGAAAGTGTCTAAACTTAAACCCTAAATTATTCTAATGAAAGTGCCTAAAATTTTAGGATACCCTGAGAAAGTGTCTAAACCACTAAAACCCTATAAAAGGAAAAGTGCACTCTAAACCTAAACCCTAGGGTATCCTAATGAAAGTGCCTAAACCCTCAAAACCATATGAAAGTGCCTAAATTTCTAAAACCTTGTGAAATCATATGGTACCCTACCTAAGTGCCTAAACCCAAAAAAAAGAGTGACTGACCTTAATGATAATTAAAAGAGAGTGACTACCTTAATGGTAATAAATATTTGTTTTCCTTTTCTATTTCTTAAAAAATAAACGATATCTAAAGGTTATTCAAATAGTCGCTGTCTCGTCGTTTTTTGGTTGGTTCTGTTTCAGCTGCTGTTGTGTGTGTGTGTGGGAATTTAAGGTTGTGTTTGGATCATGGTTATGTGGGATTATTCAATGACAGGGATACATATGTGTCATGTGTGACCACAAATCAAAATACGGATGTGCTCAGAATTGTTTGATCTATGGGTCTCGTTCTAGACACACGTGTTTGAATCCGTCTCCGGTCATTTTTAGATGTGTTTTGTAGTACACATTTTCATGGGGACTATTGTGATTGGGCAGGCCTTGTGTTCTCTTAGTTCGCCCCCCATCCCGGACTCATAAAAGTGATCCCAATCGTTGTCTTTTACGTACACAAAAATATTTACATTGATTGGATTCCGTAAATTTTTCAATGACAAATGTGTTTCGTTCGTGTCGCTCATGATGCGTTATCATTGTGAGTTTTTTTTTTGAAATACTTTACGAAATGACCAAAGGTCCAAAATGAATCACTTTTTTTTTGTGCCTACAATGAGCCCATATTTGGGTCACGGCAAGGCCTGCTGTGCCCAATGCACTGGCAAGCCCCAGGCACGTTTTATGGATATTTTTCTCTTCAATTGGGGCTGGGTTTAAAAGGTAAAAATTCTTCCTATGATCATAAAAAAAAAATGTCGAATATCAGAAAACATGAAGAGCAATTTTGTTTACCCCCACTTTGTTCACCCTTGGCGAGGGTATACTCATTTTGTGCCTTAGTTCGATGATCGAAACCATCCATTCTGTCCAGATTCAATTATTAGGAGACCATGCAAAAATTTTGTTCAATCAAATATAACAAAATTTGGGGGTGGCGATGGTAATGGTGGAGTGGTGGTGGTGGAGTGTTGGTGGTGGTGATGGTGGTAGTAATGGTGGGAGTGGCAGAGTGGTGGTGGTGGTGGTTGTGGTGGTGGGAGTGGTAGTTGTGATAGGAGTGGCGGGATGGTGGTGGTATAGTGGCGGCAGTGCTGGTGGGGGTGGCAGTTATGGTGGTGTGAATGGTGATAGGAGTGGTAGTTGTGGTGGGAATGGCGGGATGGTGGTGGTAAATTCACATACATTAATAAGTACGTGAATTTATTATTTTTTTTCGTCGATAACCAAAACACACACGTACGTATTTTTCGGGTATGAAAGTAATTCATAAAGTTTTGTTGGGTGATATAAAATTGTTTAAATTTAAACAAGGATCTAACGATACTAATATCCAAATATACCAAAAATAGCATTTATACCCAACTCACATTAAATTTTCTAATAATGGTTTGGGCCGAGCCCCCTTCAGCCCCATCATAGCTCCCCCTATGCAAAAAAACCAAAAAAAATGGTGTCTTTAGGGACTAAAAAATAAAGGTTAAATTGTGCACTATGAGACCTATGGCAAAATTGTTCACTTTTTTGGAAGGCATCAATCTCATCAAATGCCTTTATTGCGAAAGACACTTTGGTTATGGATTCTTCTACAACAGGGAAATGCATGGCTCATGTCTAATGTGCTGTCTCTATAGATGGATAAGATTGAAAGAAAGAAGACTACCCATTTTCTCATACTGCAATTATGAGATGATGTAATAAAAGCATTCTAGTGGGTTAAACTTGTTGCCAAACCACAAGTTGGTTGGTTTGACATAAGTGTGGAGTGGGACCAAAAAATCATAGTCACACCCAAAAATGAAGGAAAATGGGATCCACTTGAACAACATCCATCTAATCAAGTTCCTTCAAATTGTCAATTAATAAATTGTTCACTCATTGTTTGGTCCAAGCTTCTCATTCCATTTTAGACTTGCAAATCCTCACCACAAAAGTGGGAGATCACAATAGTAATACGTGGACCCTTGCCTTTCAAATAATTAGGCTCGCTCTTTCTTGTGACTAATTTATTCAGGGTTCTGAGTAGAGTTGATAAACGAGCCGAACGAGACGAGTACTTAACTACTCAAGCTTGTTTGAAAACTGTTAGCTTATTTATGAGGCGAGGTAATCTCAAATGAGTTTTAATCGAGTTGAACACGAGTCAATCTCAAGTAGTTTGAATTTTTTTCACGTCATAATTTAAATGAGTCAGGTAGCAGCTTTATTTGAGCTTGATCGGAAAGCTTAACGAACTTCAAAAACTATTCAAGCTTGATTTGTTTATTTAACAAATCATTCTTGAACAAGTTTTTTACAATCGATCTCGAACTCAAGTAATTTGGTTTCATTTATCAGTCATACTTCTGAGGTGTTGTTACGTGATGTCTCGATCCTTTCATCTCCAAATATTATTTTGTTAATTCCCCGTTAATATATGGTGGTAATGGGATCACCTGAGACAATACAAGGCATGGAAATACAAGGGGTACCGACCACCCCTATGCGGACCATGTACAGACGGCGTCAGGGACCCCCTTGTGGTTCCCAAACGATCAATCCGAACCGTTCATCCATCTCAAAATTAAATTCTGAGTGGGCCTACTGCGGGAATCGATGTAATCAGACGACCCTACGAGCTCAATCCAAAATCACCCCATTTCATTCAAAAACAGGCCCACACGGGAATCCATGCAATCAGACGGCCCTATGAGCTTGATCCAAAAATCACCATAGGGCCTTCCGATTGCATCGATTCCCACATGGGCCTATTTTTGAATAAAATGGGGTTATTTTGGATCTAGCTCATAGGGCCGTCCGATTGCATCGATTCCTGCGTAGGCCTACTCAGAATTTGATTTTGAGATGGATGAACGATTCGGATTAATTGTTTGGGAACCACAAGGGAGTCCCCGATGCCAGTCGGGACGTGGTCGGTACTTCCTGTTGGTACCAATAGACTGGTTCCACGTGGCGGTGACTAAAAGGAGGAGTCAATGATATTTTTTTTCCTTTTTTGTGCTTTTCTTTTGGGGGTGAGGTGAAGTCCATAACTAATTTCATTAGCTGTGAGCACTCTTACTATTACTATGGCATGCCAATGATCTGTACATGTTCCTCCAACTCTAGACTAGTCATATCAATGTGGCCCCACTTGTACTTCTAGAGCTCAATATTGATTAGCTGCATCTATACTTTGATTAGCCAATGAGAATGATACTTTATTTAATTGGTCACAAGATTACATGAATGGTAACTATATTTAGTTGAACTGGATCCCACTCTTTAATTGAGTGCATTCCGGTCAAAAGTTTCAAACGCATGTTTTTTTACGCAGAAAATTGAACTCGTTCCAGCAATGACCTTAGCGTAAGGGTTAAATCTCCATAATTAACAAGGCGACTCTAGAATAAATGAATGAGAAAAGGCTATAATACACATCCAAATAATTATACACACTCCTATAAAAGTTACAATTTTTTTTATAAAAGTTACGAGACACACAAAAATGTTACGAATCATATTGTTAAAAAGTTACGAAAAACTAGAAAATGTTACAATTGCCAGCGAGGTGGCACAATCTAGACCATACAATAAGTGCATATGGTACACATTTTTAATGGGTGTATATTATAGCCATTTCCTGAATGACATAATGAAATCTTTTTTTACAACGTTCTATTTGAAATAAAAATTTGTGAAGGATATATTTTGGTTGAAAATTTATTGAGCTTAGGTTGTTTTGTTTTGTGGAGCACTGCTCTCTTCTTACTAGCAAATACCCGTGCCTTTAAACATAATACAACCTCAACTTTAAGCTAACTGTTCTACCCGACTCATGTACCCGTCAAATGTAATTTACATATAGCATCAATTACATTTTGAGCTACTTGCTTATTTGATAATAAAAGATAACATTTTATTAATACGGATATATTGTTAAAAAAAGAGAGGATACATTGCCTCAAAGTGAGGAGAAAGAGGGGTAGATTTATTAGGAGAATATATTTTGTATCTCTTATGTTACAAATGATCTGATGGCTTCAACATTAACAAGATAATATGATCGGACTGTCGTGAATGTTACTTTATTTATGTGCCTAGACATCTTATAGAAAACAACTTTGTTTTATAATATAAATTCACAAATTTCTGTGAATTTCATTATTTCGGCTACAAATGAATTAGTAATATTTAATGGCGATAATATACGTATATATTGAGAAAAATCAAGTTGTATATAAAAGATAAAAAATTTAGTGCACTTTCTTGAACCCAGTGAACCCCCTCAAGACAAGGTGGAGCCGCCCCTGATAATTAATTTATCATCTTCATTGTAACTGTAACGAAGCCAGTAGCAATGCATGAAAGAGGGGCAGGAAAGTGATACAAAGAGGTAAAAGAAGAATTAGGATTCTCTCATCTGATAATTCTAACATGAATATTGACCACCGTCTCATTCAACACTCTAATCTACTTATTTTGCAAGCTCTTATGTAATTAACGTATGTCAATTTGAAAAATAAATCAATCGGACTTCGATATAAGTTTGCCTAATTATAAGTTTGTCTCAAAGAAGTTAATAATTGAGTATAGGTGTCGACTTGTCTTGTGAAAAATATATTTCTATTACACAAATATTGATATCTAATAAACTCGATTGTTTGTATAGACGATGAACACATTGAAACTTATACTCATATCATTCACTGACTTGATAATCCGATCAATTTTGAACACATCGACTTACAAAATGAACTCCTCGAAACCTCGAATGAAATGAGCCCCATAACACGTCACATATTGGAGCTCATAAGGAATCATCATACAGTATAGTAGGACCATTTGGAAGGGGGATAAAGATGGGGAGAGAGGACTTCAAAGGAGGAATCTTCTCTGAAAATTTTGTATTTCTGGTTAATTTTCTACACTTCAAAAAATAGCTTTTTACTCAAAAAACTACTACAATGAATAATCATCCTATAATGACATACATCTATTGCACTTTAAGAGCTAAAATACAATTGACTAGGATATTATTATAAGGATGACTTTTCTACTCCTTTTCTTCTAGTAAATCGTAAACACCCCCAAACAAAAGCATGCCCAGTTTAGGTAAAAATCTGACTCTCACATGTCAAAAGCACCACTAATTTTGGCAGTACACTTTTACTTAACCAATAAGTATTGAATCTTTTAGAGAAATAAACTCATTTTTTGTCACTTTTTGGCATATAATCCCCACGTGGCAGCTTTTCAACCACTCATGCATCTTGGCATATTATACTGTGTAAAGTTCAGAGTTTCAACACGTCCGCGGGTATCCGGCCTCATTTGAGATTGCACTCACTCGGCAATCTCTCTCTCTCTCTCTCTCTCTCTCTCTCTCTCTCTCTCCTTCTATTCATAGTTTGCGGGTAAATTGCTTCTTTGGCCTGTACTTGGATCCCTTTTTTATTTTATTTTTTTTCCGTTATAAGTGTACTTGGATCTTTTTATAAAGGGAGACAAGTCAGATTGGAAAAATACAGGGGGAATTCTGTTTTAATGGGGAAAAGGTACGTGGGTTCTCCTCTAACTATGATTCTCTTTAATGGGTATCAATTTGTTTGGGCTGTTTTTGGTGATTTCACTGCGAATTTCAAGTGTTTGGTTCTCGGGAAAATGTGGGAAAAGGGTAGAAAGTAATATTGAATTTGCATGGTTTTGTAACTCAGAATAACATTGGCCTCGCCTAGTGGCTTGGTTGTGCTGATTCTGCTTGAATTGCTTGGAAAATTTCAATGACCACTTAGACATGGATCGTTTGCTTCATTTCTTTTTCTTTCTTTTGTTTCCCTCAGCAAAAAAATAGGTGGAACTTTGTATTGCTATTTTTTTGTCTTAGAATTTTTTTTCTTTTATTGAAATCTTAGTTATTAGTTTGCAATCCCTATTTTTACTTGTAGGAACATGTTTCCCCAGTTCATCTGTTGAGTTTCGAAGAATGATTATGTTTATGTTCCTCCTGTGGTACTTGTAGGCTGTATATTCGCTTAGCCCTTTTAATTTCATTTCAAGCTGATTTACCCAAACAAAATTATGTCCAGAGAGAGAGCGAGGGGTTCAAAATACGTTGGATTGAGCAGGTTAGGCATATAAACCCAACTTCTGATTTCACAGTTAATCAGATGGATCAAGTAGTTGTTCTGGAATTACACTTTGTGGTGCTCTTTCATATTTAAATCTTTTTTGTGCGTCTTTACGAAAAATTTTAGGAGTAAATTATGAAATTTGCTTTTAGAAACATGTCCTGAGTGTTTGTAAAAAATTCTTATCAACTAATTTTTGATTCTTGGGATTTCAAGAATGAAAAAGGGTTTGAAATCTGACGTTACAGAAAGTAGGTTTGGGGTGCTTTTTATATCAGATTTTAGATTCTATGTATTCTGAATGTTGATTTTCTGGGTATTATAGTAAACACTATCAGCTTGTGATGTAGCTTAATAATATTTTCAAAGCTTTAGTAAACAAGTTTATCTCCTTCGACAAGAATATAGAATCCATATATAAAAAACAGATTCTAAAGCTATAAGATAAAAATCTGTTTCCACAGCTATTGCAAACACCTCCTTTTTAGGTAAATCTTTTGTACTTAAATCTTACTGCCTGCGTAACTCGGACTCAATTAATTAACAGTCTTATAAGTTATTGACACAACTGTGGTATTCTTACTATGGTTTCGGCAATGGACATTGTGTTAACAGTTTGTTCCTATTATATCAACAAGTGTGATAGATACCTTCTACTTCAAGGGGAGGTTAGTTGAGTAAGTTAGCTACACATCTTTAACTTGGTTATCCAAGTGGCTTTGTGTTTTATGACTTACGTCATTGTCCATGGAGTTTTATCACCGTCTACTTTCAATATCCCCTCAACAAGCTCTTGAACAAATTAAAAAAATGCAATTTGATTTGTTTCGGTTTAGCTTATCTTAGAACATATGGTGTTTCAGGAATGTTTATTGACTAAACTCTATTTTCAGCTGATGAAGAATGTGGAAAATAACGATGTGGAACCAGTGACCAATTTACAACTTTCTGTCGCTCAATTCCATCAGTGCAATCTGACAAGATTGAGCGATTCAGGTGCAGGTGTAAATGCAGCATCAAGGGTAGACTTGGCATTTGTGGCATCTGACCCCTTGTCCGAACTAGTGTGGTCCCCACACAATGGTGTGAGTCTCAAATGCGCTGATAGTAGTTTCGCTGAAAGTATACCATCTCTTTTGCGGAGTGCATCAGGACTAAGCCATATGGCTCTTTCCCTGCCACAAGGCATCACATCCGAAGGGACTAGCTCTGAAAAACATCCCATAGATAAAGGAAATTTGATTTCATCTCAAATGGCATTCCACGTGGAGGGGGAAGTTGGCGAGGGAGCTAGTTTCGTTAGGTCTCCTAGAAGCATTTCATGCAGGAAACCCGAATTTGGAGCAAGTCATGGATACAATGAAGGTAATGAGTCAAAAGTACTTCCCCCGTCTTTCAAATACAAAATAAAGTAACTCCATGAATGGTTTTCAAAAAATTTCGTACCAACTTAAAGAACATATTGAGATTTTTAATTTGGTGAAAAGAAACTTAAAAATTATGCATGTAAGTATGTAATTATTTACCTAAAAGTCGCATGTCTTCTTGTGGTGGACTAAATTTGTGGGATAGAGGGAGTAATGAATAATTAAACTTATATGTTGGCTGTGCTTTAGAAGCTATGTATATGGTACCTTTATCAAAACTCGCATCTATGGTCTAAGAGCACAAATGCTTATATCAAGGAAGTGTGTTGTGTTGAACACTGACACACTCCTAAAAGTGTGTCTAGCCACTTTTTAGTGTCTTAATTAAGAAAATAAACTCATATTGTATTGGCCAATTTGCAGAAAATTTGTGGAACTCCGAACATGTCACTTGCCTTGTGTCTTGTTAAAGTAATACTGTGATGCATTACCGCAACATTTTTTATGGTTATTTGGAACGCTTCTGGTGTACTGTACATAAGCTTTGAAACATTTGTAAGATGGATACATGATGTTTATTGCAATGTTTTCAATTGTTTTGCATTCGTTAGAAATGCAGCTGTTTCATGAATGGTGGCTTGATCTTATCTTATGTTTAGAGACATGGATTTTCAGGTTAATGAGCTTAATGATGTATAATTATCGTTACCTTTGTGTAAACTATCCTTATGTGATACATGGTATCAATCTCTGGTCATAAAGAATGATGTCGATGATCTATATGTGGTATTTCTTTGTGAACGATCTATGCTCATTAGTCAGATGCTCTGGACCATGAATGAAGGAGCTCTAGACCATGAATGAATGAAGCATGATAATGATAATGACAATGAGCAAAAAAATTGATTTGGGTCTCTAGGTCTGCCCTCTCTGATGCCTTTCAGCTTTGATTTAGGGGCATGGTTCTGCAATAAAACGTCCCTGTAGCTCCTTGGTTGTTGGAGGTTTAGAGGGGCCACTGTCTCAGTGGTATTTTGAGAGCAACCACTTTGTTCATATTGCCAAAGGTTAGGTCTGTCTCCAATCATCCCCGCCCCATAACCCCAATGATTGGGGACTATATGGGTTATGTTATTGTGGTTGTATAAAAACATATATTGTTTGTGAGTTCTAGAATCCAGCCATCCCTTGTGAAAGTCTTGTATTTTCTAAAAAATAATGTGTCAGCGTGCCTGTGATGGTGCTGGTTATACAATATATGAGTCAGACATTCAACAATGAAGCTGGTGTAGTAGTTCGAGTTTTCCATAGATTATCTGTTCAACTATCATGTAGTGCATGAAATGCTATTACGTTAAGGAACGCTATTTACCTAAGAAAATAAAAGAATCATACTAGGGAATATGAATATTATGCTTGCACCACACACTTGCGCACGAGTTCATGTAACATAGATTCTATCTTGTGATCTTCCACTATTTGTACATTTGTTTTCTCGTCTTGTATGAAGGTGTGATTTGCTTGAAGAATATGTTCTGCAGGAATCAGTGATAATATGGAGTTACAAAAAGTGGAGAATACTGGTATGATTGATTGGAAGGACCAATGCAGTCCGGGCAATATTCAAGCAAACTTTACAGCTGAAACAAGAGAAAACAATGCAGGTGTGTATTTTTGTTATTCGATTTTTAATTTAGTGTATCATATATCGGTTTTGGACTCTGTTAGAGCTTGTCCCACATTGGTTAATTATAACCTCCAAAGTTAGCGAATGAACCTGGGCAGTCTCTCCACTCATTGTCAATTAGTTTTGAGTTGGATGTTTTAACATGGTATCAGAGCCAGGTTTTCATAGGCTTTTGGATGAGACTCTGTCATTGATGGTTGGATGCCTCTTTGTTTGTTGTTGATGGTTAATAATTGTCGTATGTGTTGAATCGTTTGTTTACCTCTCCACGTGCGGGTCAGAGGTCGCATGTGCGGGGAGTGTTAGAGCTTGTCCCACATTGGTTAATTCCAACCTCCAAAGCTAGTATATGAACCTGGGCGGTCTCTCCACTCATTGCTAATTGGTTTTGAGTTAGATGCTTTAACAGACTCTAACTTGTATAGGTTGACAATGTAAGGGCATCTCTAGTGCACTACCTAAAAGAGTACCCCAAAGTGTCCTACCTAGCTAGCTAACTAAGAAAAACTAAAAAAATGCTCTCTAGTGCACAAAAATTGGCTCCCTAAAAGATAATGAACATATATAGGTACCCCATTAAATTGTAAATTGCATTCCTAACTAAGTTCTTAGCACATTATATAGGGTCCCACATGTGCTTAGGTCTACACTTTAGCAAACATTTTTTAGGTAGTGAACTAAAAGATAATGAACATATATAGGTACCCCATTAAATTGTAAATTGCATTCCTAACTAAGTTCTTAGCACATTAAATAGGGTCCCACATGTGCTTAGGTGTACACTTTAGCAAACATTTTTTAGGTAGTGCACTAGAGATGTCTCAAGTGCTTGTTTATTTGATACCCATTTTTCATGATTTAATGTCAATTAAATTTATGACCTGTACATATTTCATGAGTAAATGAGTGTCTTCTGCATCAAGCTGGAGACATGGCCCATGGGAAAGTTTTCCAGTTCAGATGCATTTTTGCAGTCAAAAAAATTCAAGTTTATCTGCTTCCGGAAAAACCGGGAAAAAAAACTGGAGTCTTTCTTTTCCTTTAGAAATGACATTTGATGTGCAGCATGTGATGGACCTTCAGCAGGTCGAGAAAAGCAGATAACAGCTTTTGTTCCACTCAAAACAGATGAGCTCAAACATGACATAGCACAAACTGAACCACTGTTGTCTTCAGAACAGAATGAACAAGTAATGATGACCGATCCCAGTAGTAGAAATGAAGATTTCTCATTACTGAATGAAGAACAGAGTGGAAATGAAAGGAACAAAGATGGTTTTCCCAGTGAGCCACCTCCGGAAAAGCTAGAATCCAGAGCTGAAAATGATTTACAGTTTCTGATTCATAAGCAAGTTCTTTCTGAAGCTTCTCCAAAAAACAGTGGGACCCGTTTAGATAGGAGGAAACGTAAAGAAAAGGCTCTCTCTGATGGAGACTTCAATGAAAGAATGTTGAATGATGAGGAAAACAATCATGAGAGCGTCGAGAGTTGTAATAGTGCTGGTCCTACCGGATTATTTTCTACTAGGAATGAACAAGAACAGTTGATCGTGGGGAATAAAAGGGCGAAAAAAGAAGTCCAAGTCCGAGAGGGTCTTGGTTCGAAGTCCTTTATTGCAAAAGATAGCTCCTTCATGAACTGGATTTCAAACATGGTGAAGGGATTAAACAAAACCTATCAGGATGAGTCTCCCTCTCTTGCTCTTACTCTTGCTCACAGAAACAACGATCCCAAAAGCACAAATGTGGGCTTCCAAAGTATTTTCCAGTCCATATGTTGTACAAACACAAAGGAACATCAGGTAACAAAAACGTCGAATTCTTCCAAGACTTTGTCTGCAAATATTGTTGCTGATCCGGAAACATGCAGGACTAGTTCTTGTTCGGATCAGAACAGAACTTCATTGAACTTGGCCTCTAATAGTGCAAAAGAGGGTAATGAAAATGTTGATTCCAGTCCTGCTGCTGAAGCAAACATGATTAATCCTTTGAGAAGCTTTTGGATTACTCGATTTTCTCCCAAAACTCATCCACCCATGTTAAATTCGAACAGTAGAGAATGGAATATAAATGCAGCACTCGAGTGTTCTACGGATTCTGCAAGGAAGCTTATTCCGAGTACTTGGAATCTTATTGACCAGAAAAGTCCAGATGCCAAGGGGAATTCAGGTGAAGACTTGGTAATTTTTACAGGTAAAGAACTGCAGAAATATGCTCTTGATACTGAAGCTTCCTTTGGCTTCAAAAGGGTGAGTGGAAATAGTGCTCAAAAGTCCACATTCAAATCAAATCCGAGCCTAAGTTCTCCGAAAGTAAAGAATTCAGAGGCGATGGCCTCTGTGTTCGCGAGAAGATTGGATGCACTCAAGCACATTGTGCCACCGGATGCTGAAGATAATACAATTCGCAGAATGGCAACATGTTTCTATTGTGGAAGAAGTGGTCATGTTTTGCGTGATTGCTTGGAAATAACTGAAATTGAGAAGGAAAATCTCATGAGAAATGAGTGTTTATATGATGGATCAGAAGAATCTCTTTGTTTTTGCATTAGGTGTTTTCAGCTTGATCATTGGGCTATTTCGTGTCCCGTGGCATCTGCGACTACTTACAGCAATTCTCGAGTTCCTGATGCACATATTAATTGCGGTGGGGAAAACTACAGACCAGATATCAGTAAGCACGTTGGTTCAAGTTCTGTGGATAATGCGCTAAAGGAAAAACTAATCACTCCTTTGCGTAATGTGGTCAAGAGGAAGTTTTCAGACGTGCCAAAAGGAGTATTCAATGCTATAAGGAAGTTGCGTTTGTCTCGTACAGATGTTCTTAAGTGAGTAAAACCATAACCGCCCTTTATATTCTCTCTATTTTCATCATTCTGAATTCATTGTTATTCATGACAGCACACCTAGTGCTATTGCATATTTTTTGGAACATGTAGCAATGCCTTAAATTCCACTCTTTTCCTTCCTCGTGGTTTGTCAAGAGAAAGCATTCCACTAAAATGCATGTCCTAATACATAGCAATCTGTGTGTTCAGCAAAAGACCATTTTTGTATGTTAAACCAATATGTTTTCTTTTGTAATTTGTAGTAAATTCTGAACCTGAGGCTAATACATAAAATATTGGTAATGAAGTTGCCATCTTACAAGCACGGACTCTTCTAAGAAGGTGGCTTGTCGTGTCAGACCCCGCGACACAACACTCGCTGGACAATCCTTCATCGCATTCATCCCTCGTCATTTAGACTTGCAAATGTATGTGAAATAGATGATGTGTGATTTTATGATGCATGGGCTGATGAAATTTTCTCAAGTGATTTGTAGTTGTATTTAATTAGTTTTGATTAATTATGTGAATGGTATATTGGTGCCTACATGAAAAATGTTCTTCAATCCCTCAATGGAATTTTTATACGACGACTGAAAGGTATTGATTCATTGGGTTTACGGTTCCCTCAGTGTGTCGAGTCCTGCAGTTTCTAGAATTTTGTGTCATGTGGATTGTGGACACACTTTGTGTCCATGCTACTTAGGTAGTTTTGACTATTCTGTTTCTTGTGGATTTATATGTAACTGATCCCTTATCATTTGACATTCCTCAGAAGGATGAATTCCCATACTTCATCTTTACACCTCGATGGTTTTTTCCTCCGCTTGCGGCTCGGGAAGTGGGAAGAAGGTTTAGGAGGAACAGGCTACTATGTGGCTTGCATAACTGGTATGTCTATAATTTCTTGAAACTTGTGAATTGTGATAATTTTTTATGGTTTATTGATGATGGATCAGATTTCCTACTTCAAATGGCAATTAACTGATCCCTTGCAGTGTTAATTGCCAATGTTCAATTCGGCCATGTTTTCCATTTATCTTCTTATTTCTTCCTCTGGAATTAACAGGGGAACAAAGAGAAAAATCACCACAAGGTTCCAAAAAACCAATCTCGGTAAACATCGGGGGTATAAGATGCTTGGTTGAAACCCAATATATCTCCAATCAAGATTTCCTTGAGGTCAGTTTCTTGTGATTTCTATTGTGATATATTTTGAAACTCCCGATATCTGCTTAAGGTTTTCGAGGGTTAACTATTAACATCTATGTAGCACCGACACGACACGGACACGACATCGAAACTCAGATACACAAATTTCAAAAAATTGGAGGACACGACATATTGGGGATACGTTTTAGAAAATATTAATTATTTCATCATATGAATAAAGAGGGTCTATTTATAAATATGTAACCCCATATGTACCTTAAAATATTATTTATCCTCACATCATTCACAAAAGTATTCCAACAAAAAGCTTTTCACCATCTATGTGTCTTTATAATTGATAAACCATTATATATAATATAAAAAACAAATCCTTTTCCAAACTTTAACAAGTGTCTAGTACTTCGTTTAATACCCCCGACATGTATTGCAAGTGTCCAAAGCATTTTTTAGAGTGTCCCCAAAGTGTCCGAGCTCAAAACATTAAGAAAAATCAGGACGCTTTGGGTTTAAGTGTCGGACACGTGTCCGCAGAGTGTTAGTGTCGACAAGTGTCCGACACCGACCTGTTGCCTTTGACGAAGTGTCCATGCTAATATGTTAAAATGGTAATAGACCATGAAGCTCCCACGGTTTAATCACTACTAATGGTTACATATGCGACTATGCGAGGCCTGCTTAAAGCTCCATGTTATCCATCTTGTAGTAGACTAGCACTAGCACGTATTTGGGCTGTTCATACAGCTTTCGACTCAGTTGCACGTTTCCAGTGTTGTTGCCTTGCTCAGCGGCTGTCATTTGCATAATATTCTCACTCACTTGACATTGGCATTGTTGTGTAGACCTTTCGTCTCTCTGCATGACCAAAATACATATCAAATGATGTATATTCGCAAAGAGGATAGAAAAATATGATAAAAGAAAGAAGATTATTGAGAAAATGCCGCGTAGGGGAGAGAAACAAATGGAAGTTACATTGTTATGGTCTGTAGTATATATTGCCTTTTGTGTACGCGCGTGTCTGGGTAATTAGTATTTACTGATTTACATTCATGTGCCAATGCATTTTGTAGGATGAGCTTATGGCATGGTGGTGTGCAACTCTTAAAAGTGGGGATAAGGTCCCTTCTGAGGACCATGTGAAATCGAAACTCGAAGAGAGGAAACGGTTAGGGTTTTAGGAGCTTGAGGCATTTTGTTTTTTGTTACTGGATCTCAAGCTTCATCGCTAAAGCAAAAAACGGTTCGAGTTCCTGTAGCTTTACTTTGTAAATAGGCATTTGTTTAAAACGTTGTCTTGTATAATTATGTTTGCGTTGTTCTAGTGAGTGAGATGTGAAAAATAAAATGAACAATATTTCGTCATGGGTTGCTATTCTAACCCGGAAGCGAATTCGTTTGTTGTGGGGGCAATTGAAGTCTTAAAACAATGGTATTACGACACAATTCATATTTGCGTGTTCGACGAAGTGCTTCATTTCAGAGCTTTTTTCAGATCACTCATTGAACGACTTTGCGAGTAAGAGGTGGTGCTGATTCTTGATCATGGCCATGAGGTCCGTGAATATTTATGGGTTGTTTGAGATTTTATTCTGTTTTGAGATTAACATTTTAATATTAGTACGTTATTAATCTTGCATTAGAATTGTATATAATGTGCGAAAATATTTTGATGATAACCAGATGATTCCACATTTAAAAAAAAAAAATACAAATACAGTACTAGAAAATTAAGAGCATCTATACTGGTAATTACCATTTTCCTCAAGGTCAAGTCATATTTTGGTCAATTTTATGTTAGAAGGACTATCTTTCACCAACAACCATTAGTGTTTTCATAGATTGTCCGGCTACGCACCTCGATTAATCCTTAGAGGATCACTTCTGCCGTCCACTGGGGCATTTAAATGTAGAGAAAGCTCCGTATATAAATTGCTCTCGTATGAATTGATAGCACTTGTAAAGTTTTGAACTTGGAATCTTAATTAAGAGGAAGCAAACTCTTAAATTTCAAGGCTTTACCACCATATTAACCTCTTGGAATTATCCACAATCATTAGTTAATGAAGTTTGATAGTTCTAAATTAGTTCTACTGTACAAATTTTTCAAAATCATGAAAAACATTATTGATTGAAACAATATAGATTGGAGAGAGAAATGACACAATTAAACATCGAAAATGAACAAACAAATTGGCGAGGACGCGGGATTACAAATTTGACATAGTTTGCACGGACAATATTTATAAAAAAAAATTCAAAAGTGTACTATAAATAGAAAGAATTTTGAGAGAAGTACAAGGACAAAACACCCCTGGTTCACCCAGAGTAACTTAAGTTATAGCCAAGGGAATATACAAGTTATAATAAATGGGCCGTAGCATATGCTCCTATAACAAACGGGGCCGTAGCATATACTTCTATAACAAAGATGGGCCGTAGCAAAGAACAAACGAGGCCGTTACCATATTCCGAAAATATGACCACCGAATTTTAAATCCTCAAGCCTTTCAAAGATGTCTTTCGAACTTCATGAGAGAACTTGCTTCAATGGTTTGAATGTAGATGAATAAGAAATAAACTTCTTGAAGATGACTTGTGTACGATTAAAGGTCCATCGGTCTTTATGATTCTTTAAGGTACATCAACCTAGCTCTCACAAGTGATTTAAGATATAAACAAGAGCTCTAGAATATGGTAACTGCATCCACTCATGCTTCAACCCTAATTGCTTTGTATTTATAGGGCAGGAAAAAAATGCCAAAGTCGCTTGAGCGACTTTTAATCTCACTCGAGTGACTTGACTCCAGGGACACTTGCTCGAGTACTCTCTTGAACGAAATTGTTGCTTCTAAAATCCATTCTAATGCTTCCAAAAGCTTAACTAAGTTGAAAAAATAAACAACCCCAACAAGTACTACTGCACTCAAAATTAAAAACAACACATATGAAATCCATTCATTTCGACAACTTAAATAGACACTCTATAAAAGCATGAAAGAAAAGAACAACTCAATAAAATAGGACACATGCAAATGTGTGTTTGACATGAAATTGCCAACCAAGAAAGAGCTCAGCTTACAGAGCTTACGCCTGACCCAACAAACTTGCTTTTGTATTTTTGTAGAAAAGAATCATTAAAAAGTGAAGGAAAAAGAAAACTTCACCATGGGGACATTCAAGGTTGGTAGGTCTCCAATATATTGCGGGTGCTGCGCATGGCTATGGCGTGGAGTTTATGGTTGTGTTTGGTTTAGGTTTTGAGTTTTGGTTTTTGTAATGATTAGAGGGAGAAATAGGGATAATAATTAAAAAATAGGTATTAATGATTGGAGAGAGATAGAGAGAAAAATAAAAATAATATTTAAAAATATGGGTAATAATTGAATAATAATTGAGAAAACTGGTTCTTGAAAACTAAAACGAACAAGGCCTATTTTATTCTAGCTTTACAAGAGTTATTAGTGTCTTTTAAGGCACAGCCACGTGAGTTTATTACAGGACATGGGGTTTATTTGTTCGTTTTATTCGGTTCGAACAATTTTCTAATACATGAATTGCCCAAACCCAAACTGAACTAGACAACACTCATGAACGGTTGCGAATGGAGAAAATGACAAATCGTAGCGATCGAACAGTTCAAAACCAAACCAAACCACACCACTCAAAACCATCCGTTGGACAGTTAGCCCTATGTCCTCTACTCTTGGGCTTCACATCAATATTAGGCAGAAAAGAGGCATGACACATCACGTGACGGTGCCATGGGATTTTTTCCCTAGCTTAATTTACACAATAAAAGGTGCATGGTCCAAAATCCAAATTGATCTTCTCTCAGTTCATTTCTTTGAACTTTAGTATTGGCCCTATCACATGGCCCTCATGGGAATTAATCCAAAGGGTGAAAACAGATTAAACAATTGCAAGTGGATCCTTAGTATATAACCATAAACCAATTAGTAGGTCCCCATTTAAAAAACCCACTCAATTAGGTCAAAGTCAAGAGACTCAAGACGAGTGAACTTTGCATTTGATAGGATCCAAACTTGACCCAAGGGCGGATTCAATGAAAATGGTAGGGTTTATGAAAACTTTCCTCGGAAATGTCGAAGAAAGAGAAATAGACTGCTCAGATCCATAAAATGTAAATCTGAGCCATCCATTTCTCTTTTCTAGAAGTTTTCGGGTAAGTTTTCCTTGACCCTATAACTCCTCTAGATACAAAGAGGGATCAGGACACGCTCCTATTGGCTATTTTATACAAGCACCCTTATAAGATTTTACAAATAAATCCAGTTTAAGTTTTCCTCTCTCAGATGGGTACCTTCAACTAGAAAAGAAAACAAAAAAGGGGGGTTATAGAACATGTTTTAATTCTACAAATGTGGGCTTTTGAGTTTGATATCAACTGTGGTTGTTTTGTTCCTTTGTTAGATGCTTTTGATTTCACCAATTAATGCGTTAATGATACTTTATATCTCTGTTAGATAGATCAAATTTAAAGACAATGCTTAATTAGAATCTAATTAATGAAGGTAGTTTTCAAATAAATTTTCATTCTATATTGATTAGGTTACGGTTTAGTGGGAATATAGAGTATAGACATATAGTTGAAGTTCACACACAGATAATAGTACTGCTATCTCCCTATCTCCCTCTCAGTTGCTACTTTCTTTTTTTTTTTTTTTTTTTTGGGTAAATAAAGATTTTATTAACCAAACAAAAGATAAATAAATAATCAAAAAAGGGTATAATTCAGTTAAAAGTTACATGAAAATCACAACAAATGAAAATGCCCAAACGGAGCCCACACTAACAACCAAAACTTTGAAAACCAAAAAATACAGACACATGATCAGCCGTTCTCAAAGATTCGAGCTGGAACAATATACTAGTAAGTTGAATAAAAAAAGAAAAGCATACTTTACATTCTTATTTTAAAATTTAAATGAGAATGCGATTTTGAGGGGGTTTTTTAAAACCTTTTTCTCATATTTTGTTAGTTTCGGGTAAAAAATTCTTACTTTTCTGAATCTTCAAATAAGCCAAATCCGGTCCGTATAATCTACACTTGTGATTTCTTTCGTTGAAATGAATCGAAAATGAAAATATTTTGTTCACTAACTTTTTAAAAAGTTCATGAACAATATACTAGTAAGTTGAATAAAAAAAGAAAAGAAAAGAGAGAATACACAGATAAACTCATCTCATCAGATGCAGAGTTGTTAATAAAGAATACTCCCTCCGTCCCTTTTTAAGTGATCCACTTGGGAAACGAGTATTTTTGCGGACGTTTAAAAATGTACTTTTGTATATCGTTTTTAAATTTTTTTTGCACCAAATTAAAGTACTCAATGAGCACTTTAATTTGGTATAAAATAAATTAAAAAGTTATATAGAGAAATATGTTTTTTAGGGGTTTGAAATTGCACGTATTCCCATATGAATCACTTAAAAAATGGACGGAACTTGTTAATCAATTGTATTGAAGGCCACAGACAAGGGATTAGTGCCATGAAATTGTCTGGCAGATAAACAATATAAAAATGTACAACAAAAACATCATGAAAATTCCTGATCAAAAAAAAAAAAACATCATGAAAATTAAATGAAAATTAGAACTGTCCCAGCTAGCTGCCTCAAAAAAATAAAAAAAAAATAAAAATAAAAATCCCCCTACAAACATGATAAGCATGTCCACTACTTTTTCTTTAGGAACTGGATAAACAAATTTTGAAAACATGATAAGCATGTCCACCTACTGAATAAACAAATTCTAGGATAAAAAGTTCATTTTACCCCCCTTAAAATGAAAATTTTTTGGGTACCGAATGGGTACCACGTGGTCATGCCGAGCATGATCTCGGCCGTCCAAAAGTGTTTTGGACGGCCGAGATTGATTCCCTCTCTCTCCTCTCACCCGGACACTCTCTCTCCTCTTTTTCTCTCTCCTCTTCCGGACCGTTGGATTGCATTTTGAACGACTGAGATTGCCGAGCGGATACCACGTGGGCAATACCCGCTCGGTACCATAGCGTGGGATTTTTTCCCTAGCTTTACACAATAAAAGGTGGTCCAAATTGATCTTCTCTCAGTTAATTTCTTCGAACTTAAGTTTTGGCCCTATCACGGAATTAATCCAAAGTGTGAAAACAGATTAAACAATTGCAAGTGGATCCTTATTATATAGCCATAAAGTCCCCATTAAAAAAAAACCCACTTAATTAGGTCAAAGTCAAAAGACTCAAGACGAGTGAACTTTGCATTCGATAGGATCCAAAATTGACCCAAGGGCGGATTCATTTCCTAAATGGTACTCCCCTGTCCCATAAAGTTAGATTTTTTTTGGATAGCGTGTCACCTTCAAATGCTTATATTTTTCAATGTGAATGTCAAAAAATAGGTAATATGGATCTTGTTTGATAGATTTTGATTAGTTTTATAACAAAGTTTTCAAAATCACATAAAACTTTATAAATAGAAAGATATAAGCACTCTAAAATGGCACGCAATCCTAAAAAGGTCTAACTTTTAGGGACGGAGGGAGTAGGGTTTATGAAAACTTTCTCCGAAAACGTTAAAGAAAGAGAAATGGACGCTTTCATAAAATAGGAATCTGAGGCGTCCATTTCTCTTTCTTTGACGTTTTCGGGGAAAGTTTTCCTCGACCCTACAACTCCTCTGGATACAAAGAGGGATCATGCTGACGGATCCGGATTCTCTATGAGAATTTCTCTGTGAGGATCTTGTGAGGGTTTTGTTGTGGGCTTGACAACACACCAAAAAAGAGATCCAATAGCTCATAGCCCTCTTCCTTGTTTCTAAATCGAAACGACGCTGTTTCATATGGAAAAATTCTGACGGAATGGCAAGCCCACAAAGAGTAGTTTCTTCTTCCGTTTATGTTTCTTCTTCTCTGTTAGTGTGATGTCAAATTTCAAGTGACTTAATTTTTTTTTCTTTTATTCAATTTTTTCCCAGATTTGTTATTCTCTTTTACCTCAAATTTCAATTGGCTTATTTTTTATTCTTCCAAAATTCATTTAGTATTCAGGATCCTAAATTTTGAATGAAAAATTTGAAAATTAGATTGATTATTTATAGTTATCTACTTCAAATAATTTTTTACAAGGCTACCCCAAAAATTGAGGTAAGAGAGAATCTAACAATCTGGAAAAAAAAATTGAATAAAGGGAAAAAAAATTAAGCCTTTGAGGTAAAAGAGAAGAAAAATTTGGGAAAAAATTGAATAAAGGAAAAAAAAATGAAACCACTTGAAATTTGAGGTAGCACTAACAGAGAAGAAGAAACTGCAGTTCGAGGGCTTGCCATTCTGTCACATTTTTTTCCTATGAAATGGCGTCGTTTCGATTTAAAAACAAGGAAGGGTGCTGTAAGCCATTGGATCTGTTTTTTGGTGTGTTGTCAAGCCCACAACAAACTCTCACAAGATCCTCACAGAGAAATCCTCATAGAGGATCCGGATCCCATGCTGACATGTTTTTATAAAAGCACTAAGAAATCCTGTTTAAGTTTAAATTTCCTCTCCCAGATGGGTACCTTCAACTATAAAAGAAAACAAAAATGGGGGGAAGAACATGTTTTAATTCTACAAATGTGGGCTTTTGAGTTTGATATCAACTGTGATCTGTTATGTTCTTTGATTAGATGCTTTTGATTTCACCAATTAATGCGTTAGTCAAATATACGTAAAAAATAAGACTTTCTATCTCTGTTAGATAGGTCAAATTTAAAGACAATGCCTAGGCTGTGTTTGGATGACCAGAATCTTGAGTAGGAATATGAATATGATTACTAGGAATCAAATTCCTGGGAATTTTCTTAGGTGGGAATAGGAATATGATTACCGAGGATCTAATTCCTAGGAATTTGATACCTGGAATAATTTTATTTCGGTGTTTGGATTAATTTACTAATCTGACGTGGGAAACAATTATTTTGGAAAGTTATTAAAGTCCACGTTTCATTTTCTTAATGAATGTGCCTGAAATCTGAGATTCCTATGGGGTAAGGGAGGAATCAAATTCCCATTCAGTTTGGGAATGTGATTCCTCGTTGAATGTGTCATCAGGAATCACATTCCTATTCCTGACTGTTCCAAACGCCGAATGAAAAATACATGGAATCACATTCATATTCTTGTTTGTTCCAAACATTGAAATCATGAAAAGAAGACATCACATTCTCATTCCCCCTCGAGATTGCTGACATCCAAACAGAGCATTAGATCTAATTAATTAAGGCAGTTTTGAAATAAATTTTCAATCGCTTCTTGTAAAGGGTGGTGGCTAACTAAAGCTAGAAATAATCAATCGCTTCTTGTAAAGGGTGGTGGCTAACTAAAGCTAGAAATAATCAATCGCTTCTTGTCGCAAGGATTGATCCCTGACCTTCCCGTATACAAGTCCCGTATACAAGTGTAGAAGGGTGATGGCTAACTAAGCAAGTAACTCAAATAGCACACTTTACATTCTTATTTTTTAATTTTAAATGAAAACACGATTTTGAGGTTTTTTTTATAAAACCTTTTTTCTCATCTTTTGTTAGTTTCGGGTGAAAAATTCTTACTTTTCTGAATTGTCAAATAAATCAAATCAGGTCCATATTGTCTATATTTTTTATTTCTTTCGTTGAAACGAATTGAAAATTAAAATTTTTTGTTCAATAACTTTTTAAAAAGTTCATGAACAATATACTAGTAGTAAGTTGATCAATATAAAAACGCGCAACAAAAACATCAAAAAAATTAAATGAAAATTAGAACTGTCCCAGCTCATAGCTGCCTCAAAAATAATAATAATAAGGGTAGTGATAATGTCAAAACTGTTTTTGATTGTGCCAAAACTCTAATGCATAGAAGGCATATACATTGCACATAAGTACAAACATTTTATGCATTGGAGTTTTGGCACAATCAAAAAAGGTTTTGGCATTAACATTTGCATATTATTTCCCCTAAAAACATGATAAGCATGTCCATTACTTCTTTTTCTTGTGGAACTGGATAAACATGCAAATTCTGAAAACATGATAAGCATGTCCACCTACTGGATAAACAAATTCTAGGGTAAAGTCCATTTTACCCCCTTATGGTTTGAGGCTTGTGCGGATTACCTCCCTAACCTTTCAACTTGACCACATTAACCCTGTGGTTTCTGAACTAAAATGCACCGTAACAATATCCGTAGTACTGTAGTGTAGAGTGCAGTGCACGCTCCAATTTGCCGAGAATGGTTTTGCAGACAATTTCTTTTCAAGACAAAAATACCCTCTTTGATTTGTAATTTATCATTCCTTATTTTTCTCTCTCTAAAGCTTTACAAAATTGCAACCAGATTTCAATTTGGTGCGTGCATATCTTGATTACATAGTTACACAAAATCGTCCCCGACGGATTTCTTGCTGGGTCTTCTCAATCACAACGCTGGTGGCAGAAAATTTGAACTCACTGATTGTGGTTTTGCCATTGCCGTTTATTATAATTTTATTTATAATTTGTCAGAAATTTGAACTCGTCAACGTGGTGACCATTGTTGCGGCTACAACGACTATTGCGCAGCCCAATGAGTTCGGTCCATTGAGATGATGAGAAATTGGGATGTACAAGACATTAAATGGTATACGGGGTTGCAGAAAAAGATGAAAAGAAGGGTACAAAGGACAGTTTATTAATCTATTAACGGTGTTAGTGGTGTGTTTTAGTCCAGAAACCACAGGGCGGTTATGTGGTCAAGTTGAAAGGTCATGTAGGTAATTCGCACAAGCCTCAAACCGTTAGGGGGTAAAACGGACTTTACCCCAAATTCTATTACTCCCTTCGTCCCATTTTAAATGTCCACATTTCTATTTTGGGATGTCCCAAAATAAGCGTCCACTTTCTATAAATAACCATCAAGATATACCAAACTTTCAATTCTACCCCTAAAAAATACTCATTGATTTGACAGATTTTGATATTCATATCATTCTTAAATTGACAATATCTTTCAACATGTAATATTTTTCATGATTTTGAAAATTTTGTATAATAGAATTAATTGAATCTATCAAACAAAATCCATATGACATATTTTTCGAGATCCATATTGAATGATATAAACAATTTAAATACATTTAATTGGCTCACAGTTTTTAAGGTTACTTTAGAAAATTTAGAGCAAAAATTTGAACTTCTTAAAAAGCTCGATTTTCCGTAGAGGACATTTAAATTGGGACGGAGGGAGTAATAAGTACTCGTACAGAGACATGAAAGAAGATAACATTATGCAACAAAATAAACGGAAAAATAAACAAAAAATAGAACAAATAATTGCAGTTTGGCCCTCATCTTGAGGTGGCAAATGAGGAGAGACCCATTTTTTGGGTGAGCCCCACATTGGGCTTCTCCTCATTTGCCACCTGAGGGTAGAGTGCATTTGGGGTGCACATATGGTTTACCCATATCATTTTCCAAGAACTTATCGGGACATATCACACAAGATTATTAAGTGGTCCTGCACCACGGCCCACGGGTCTAGTAGTCATCAAAATCATTTTTTTAGTGATTGTTATGCGAGTTAAATATCGAATATTGAACTATCAAGTTTGGTTCCGTAATTTAAGGCATTCAATATATTAAAAGAAATTTGGAGTGGATATTTCAGAAGGATAGTGAGCCACCCATTCACTTTTGTAGGGTGTGCTTGTGGAGGAGCGGGGGCCTTGTAGCGAAGAACTCATTACAGGGTGTAGTGAGTTAGACTCGGCTGTCCGATTGACGATTGATAGTCTAGATCAGCTTACATTTAAATAAGTAATTTTCATATAATTTAAGTCTCGTTTATCCGGACCGTCGATCGCCAATCGAACAGCCGAACCGAGCTCACTACACCCTATAGTGAGTTCGGCTCATTCGAAGCCCCCCATTCTCACTTGTGGGGTCAGCTCAATAATGTACTTAGAGATTTGCTTAAAGAACTTATCAGGAACCACCAAAAATATCACACATGGGAAATTATGCAGTCGTCCTGCATCACGGTTCTAGTGGTCATCAAAATCACCATATTATTGAAAAGCACAAATATTACTCATGTATCGCTACCCTTTTAACATACAACATCCGGCTACGTACAATTAATCCATATCCAACCGATTACTTTCTGAAAGGTAAATGTGATTTTACTAGACATTCTATAATATTCGATTAATAACATATTATACATTGAAGATTTACTAACATATATAGATCCGTAAAATGAATCACTTGGGTCAATAAAATATGATCGTGCAATACCATTTGTCCACATAGGAAGATTAAATGAGAAAAATTCTCTAGTGCTAGTGGACAGCCAAATTTTAAATAAACATTAGAAAAGGCCTTAACCCGGCCATAAGTACCTAGTGGAGTGAAGAAGGCACTATCTTGTAATCACAAAATATGTCTTCTATATTTCCGAAGTACCAAAAAAAAAAAAAAAAAAAATGTCTTCTTGTTGTTGGTCCTTTACCATTACAAATTTGTGGTCTTTCACACTTCCTTTTTACCATTTGTTCTCCTAATTTGGTCAATATTTATGTAGAACTAGAATATTATGTTTTTAAAATTAACTTTGGTTATGAAAGTGCATTATTATAAATTCACATGAACAAAAATTAAAACAAGTACAATTAATAATAAAAAGGTATGAAAATCAACTAAATATTTTACCAAAATATACATTTGGCGTACAACATATACATTTGATGTACATCAAAAATGGTGTACCCATAGTTTGAAATCCAGAACCCAAAGTTTTTTTTTTTGTTTTGTTTTGACACCTGTAGCTAATGACTCCAACTAGTCAGATCACTCACACAGTTTGATTTTTATTTTTTTTTCCATTTGTTACTATCATGCCAAATTTTTGTGAATTAGTAGTTTGTCTCGACGAGAGGAACTAGAAAAGTAAAAATTAACATCTTGAAATTTTTTTTTGACTAAAGACCAAAATAAGCAAAAAAATAAATAAAATTCTGGCTTTATTCAAAAAAATTCTGAGTTTGGATCATAATTTTTTACTCTTTTGTTTTCTTCGTTCGAGACAAATCCATAATGCCCAAAAAAAAAATTGACGAGAAACTAACAAATACAAATTTTTTTTTGAATAAAGGCGACAAAAAAATTCAAATAGCTTTTTGTAGCCAAAATATGGGTGTTTTGTCAAAAAAAGTTATCCTGGATTATTAGATCATTGGCTTAAACAGCCATTTCCCACCAATTGACATCTGTTTTGGCTTATGGGCTAGTATAGAAGATTATTGGCTTAAATAGTCATTTCCCACATGGTCTTATCTTTAAGCCAAACTTTAGTTGGATTATTAGATTTCTATAATCCAAAAATCACGAATCACATTTTTTTCTTCTCAAAACACCCTCATTCACATATTTGTTTTTTCTTTCCCCCCTCAACTGGGACCATTCACGGTCAGGTGTGTTCAGGTCAGTTTATGCGCACCTCGACTAATTCTCTTCCCGGTCCACTCACTCGAAAGCTGACCATCTACACCGAGACTAGCAGATTCAAAAGAACTTACTTTTTTAATTTTTACTATCCGAGCTCAAAAAATCAAATCTAGTCAATTGTGTGAGAAGCAGAACCTCCGTTTAAAAATAAAATAAAAAATAAAAAAAAAGAGTAGTAATACCTCAGAAGCTACTTATATTGTCAACTACTTCTATATTACATAAATGAAGCTTATTTCCATATCTTCTTCCCAAATCCTCAATCCCCCAGCAAGATTCCATCCTAATTTCTCCAGCTGATTCAGTGGCTCTGCTCTTCTTTAATTAGCAAAATAAATCATGCAGAAAGGTAAATCTCTCTCTCTAGATCTCTCCTCCTCCCTCTTGGACATCAGATCTCCTACACAGAAAATGCTTCGGTAACTCTGTTTGATTGCATTTCTATACATGTTTCTCCATCCTAATGACAATAATTTCTCTATTGAAGCTATAGATGGCCATGGCAAGGCTATTACCGTTGCACAAATCCTGGCCGCAACCTCCATTGGAATCATCTCCGCAGCCGCTGCCGCCGCCGTCCATCGCCGGCGACAAAAGGCTAAAAAAGAGATATCAAAAGATCAAGTTATAGTGCCGGTATTACGCAGGAATGAGTCTTCTGGCCGTGTCGGAAAACTTGAGAGATTCTCCGATTATGTCGGTAAATTTCTTTCTCGATCCTCTGTTGATCCTCTGTTTCACTTTCTTTTTCCCCATCTCATTGGTTTATTGAAAATTTCCCGGAAAAATGTGCCTGGAAAATGTGGTTTACGGACAAGATTCATTCATCTGACAATTGTATACACCTTTGACACTAAGGCTCCGTTTGTTTCGATGTAAAATATTTTACAATGTAAAATGTTTTCCATGTAAAATGTTTTTGCTGAAAATGAACTTTTTGACTTTTGTTTTCAGGTGTTTGGTTGACACCTCACAAAAACATTTTCCAAAAAAATTATTTTCTGTTGTTTGGTTGTGAAAATAATTTTCAAGACAAAGTTGATGTACTAGCCTACAAGTTTAAATAGAAATAGAACCTCTCAAGCATTTTAGAACCTCAAACACATAAAAAACTACAACGTAAGAACAAACTAACATCTGTATCTCTAAGAACCTCCCGAGTATTTTACCATTCTATAAAAACTCATCAAAGGATTATCCAATCACATAAGAACAAATTAACATTTTGATCTCTAAATCCGAAACATAACAAGAGAACAAAACTAAAGAAGAACATAAAGATTTCTTAAATAGATAGATATGCTACTACCAACAAGAACCGGCAAGTCACATGCTAAATTTTTCAAGCCAAATCCTTCGAAGGTTAATGCTCTTTGCCATAAATGCCTTCCCAAGCCTTTCATTCTCAACTAAGTAATCAAATGCCGAGCCTAGAAAAACCTCATCAAAACCTTTCATCTTCATCACTTCATCATGAAGAGCTTGCACATCAAGCCTATCCCATGTCAACTTTGTAATTGCATCAGCAACTTGCCCAAGCTTGTCTGAAATTGTTTTGATATCGGACTCCTCGTCATAAGTATCACGACCACACTTGCGATGAGCTCTTGGTTGGGATGAAGTTCCACTCGAGCAAGCTGATTGTTTTCAGCATTCTTGTCATTAGAGATGTCTTCAAAGGCATTTTCATCATCCAAATGTATTGGTTCAATATCTAGCCTTGCTTCCAAGCCAACGTCACCGAATGATTTAGCAAAATTTCCTTTGGCACGATCTTTGCTCACCACTAAAGCTATCTCATCATACAACAACTTCAGTCATATCCGCATCATTTCGATGATCATTATCCATCTACATAAAGATAATAATTAGGGTACAATTACTGGAGAAAGGGAGAGAACAAAGGCAGGGAGCCCACAAAACAAATCAGATGGAAATGGTCGTACAGTTATGACAATAAACAAATCATATTCCCATCTGTTTACAACTAAATAATTAGCAAAGTGATCAACAAAAAGCACCTTGCACACCTCATTCTGTATAAAAAAAGAAAAGAAAAAAAAAAGAAAGAAAGAAAAAAAGGCATAGTAGAAACAAACACCTAACCTCTGAGTTCTTCCTTCCCCTAAACCAAGGATTCAGAGTATCATAAACCAAGGATCTCCATTATCACTTCACAGAAACAGAACCAAAAACCTCAAATCCAAAACTGGATTTTGGATGCTTTTACGAGAATTGTTCACAGCTAAACTAGAAAATCGCAAACTCCTAAGATGCCCCAGAATCTGTACTCACGAATTGTTCAATGCTTTTTAGATGCTTCTCAATCAAATCGCAAATAGAGATAGATGGAAGAACAGATCTACTACATACTACATACTTGGAATGGAAGGGATCGACGACGACGGCGAATGGTTGCGTAGAGAATCGCACAGATCGAGTCTCTCTCTCTCTCTGTCTCCCTCTCTCTCTCTCGCTGCTCGTTTTTTGATCTGAACGTAGGCTGAAGAAGGGAGTCGAAGAAGGGAATGAGATAGATATACGGGATTTGGGCTTGGGAAATGTCGAGCCTAAATCTAAAAATGACTTACGGACCAAATCAAAGTAAAACATTTTCATCCCATTGGGGTAAAATGTTTTACTTTGGAAAATATTTTACTACATTTTTTTGCAACCAAACACCGGAAAATAGGTAAAATATTTTACCGGAAAATGTTTTACGTCCAAACAAACGGAGCCTAAAATCACACTCAGAGCGCATTTTCCATCATATTTTTCGCATTTTCCATCATATTTTACTTCCACAACTGGAAATTTTTGGGGGGTTTATTTGGTTTAGGTTCGTTTCTTTGATCAAAATCTAATATTTGAGCCATATACAATCTCATGCGATTTGTAATTTCATGGCTACTGGTGATTTTTTGTGAAATTTTATATCCGATGCATATTTTATTTGGATCATACCAAATTTACTTGAAAGTCATGGAGTACTGGAGTAATATTTTCAGAAAATTGGTCTAAAGGACAAGTTTGGGGCTTTAAATAGTGTTTAGTCCAACTTAATTTATTTTAATGCTTTCAATACATTAATGTGAATTTTTTTATGGCTCAAGGACAACATTAGACAAAAATACCCTTAATGAACTACACCACTCAGACTCATTGTGCGGAGGTACGTCCAGCAAACAAAAGAAAAAGTTGAAAGCGACGGGTAATGCCCAACCCACGTCACTTTAGTTGCCCCCTCTCTCTCTCATCAGACAAAATTGAAAGGAGATCAATGTCCAACGGACAAAATTGAATGGCGACGGGTACTACCCTAGAAAGCGACGGGTGGTCACTGTTCATCCAGGGCCGTCACTATCTCTCCCTCTCTCTCATGCGAATGCGTGGGTCCTGAGTGGGTATGACAAAATTATTGTCCCTTTAATTTTGGGATTGGGTTTAATTTTGGGGTTCAATTTTAGGGAGTTTAGACTCTTTGGGGTCCAGTTCAAAAAAAAAAAAAAAGACTCTTTGGGTTAGGGTATAGTAGGTTTAGGCATTTTGGGTTTAGGCACTTAGAGTGCACTTTCCATTATAGGGTTTTAGCTATTTAGACACTTTCATAGGGTACCCTAGTATTTTAGGCACTTTCATAGGGTACCCTAGGGTTTAAGTTTAGGGTGCACTTTCCAATTATAGGGTTTTAGTGGTTTAGACACTTTCATAAGGTACCCTAGGGTTATAGGCACTTTTGTAGGGTACTCTAGAATTTTAGGCACTTTCATAGGGTACCCTAAGGTCTTAGACATTTTCATAGGGTACTCTCGGGTTTAAGTTTAGGCACTTTCATTAGGTTTGAGGGTTTAGACACTTTCATTGGCTAGTGGGGGCATGTTTGGAATGTGTAGGTGATTTGTCCTTTTGGCATTAAAGAAAAAGTTGATGTCCTTATTGAAGTAAAGACCCCTTTGCTATGTCCTTCCCAAAAATGGACCCTTGTTTTTTTTATTTGGTTATTTAAGAAAAAATTAACCCTTAATATGCGAGTGATAGCTAACTCATGCAATAGAGCTCTTAAATGCTCCACATTGGTTGCACCCCGAGATCGAGTCTCATTCCCCCCATGTAATAGATTAGGAGTAGGAATGACGAATGCAAAAAAAAAAAAAAAAAAACCTCATATCCCCTTCTACAACAACAAAACAAATTAATTAACTTTTTATTTCCTTTTCTAAAAATAAGTCCCCTCTAATCATATCCCTGTTGATCGCTCTTTTATTATATCGCATTTCCCCCTCATATACATATTACGGTAACAAACAGACCTATTTTTAGCACCAATTGGTAAAGGTAATTGATTTTCACACCCCCAAATTGATACACACACCTCTTTTTTTTTTTGGTCATTTAGTGAAATTTTTACACATAAAAGTTTCACTGAAAAACAAAAACGGGGTGTGGATAAAAATTTTGGGGGTGTGGAAATCACTTCCCTTGGTAAAAACCAATTTTCATAAAAGTGTTAAAAGTTAAGTTGCTAAAAAGTTACAATAATTTGTTTTTCCATAAGCTAAAAGTTGCTAAAAACTAATTTTCTCTCGCATATGCTTTTTCTAAAAGAAAAAAAAAATTGCTAAAAGCACCCTACAACTTTTAGCATATCTCATCAAGGGTTCAGTGAATGGGAAACTCAACCTCGGCCGGTCCTCTTTGGACAATAGCTATGGCTCAATCGGACATTCCACAGTACGTAGGTCGGGAACCCCAATGGTCACGTCCATAAGAGTTTGCTATGCTGGTTGCCCCTTACCACTTTTTTGCGGTTAAAAAAAAAACACATATATGCATACACGTCCGTTTATACGGAGACTCGGAGAGAGAAACAACGCAGCAAACAAACCATATATATACATATTCCTGTTTGTACATGGTTAAACAAGCATGCCCTTAGGACTGTGGCAAGCAAGAGGCTTGCGAGTTAGTTCCAGTCCCACGCTGGGGAAACTCCTATTCCTGCCTCCCCCATACTTTTGACTATAATTAGCTCCAGGGATGAAGTTGGAATTTTAGGTGGTGGGGTTAAAAATTAGATCTATATGAAAGTTATTTTTTCTATTTGCTAATGCAAAGAAATGACTAAAGTAAGAAGTTAACTCTAACGTAGATGTACAATGATACATATATTTTTGCTTTATAATTGGTCCGAATTGACTTATTATATTTTGAAATAACGTACGATAACCTCTAATACTATCAGCTCTCGAAAGAAAGAAAAAGCTTGAGAATTCTATGCATTTTTAGCAAGTTTTACTACTATTTTTGAAATTTTTTGCGGAGTCAAAATTGCAAAATGTAGCTCCAAACTATCAAAACCCCTTGTGAGAAATTAAAGTGAACTCTCTTGTCCCTTAATCCCTCCACCCATGATTAGCTCGATCTCTTCTCCGCATCTCGACCCAGTGGAACTCTCGACTCTTGCTCTTGAATTGGCTTGTTTGCTTGTACCATCTCTGCATCAGTTGCAGTGGTTCTAAAACCAGGCTCGGTTCTCTCTTACCAACAAATACGTCGAATATGAAACTTACCGCAAGGGTGTAAGCTTTTTTTGGTTCACATAATTTGATTTTTCTTTAGTACCGTGGAGCTTTTTACATTTCCTTCGTCGCTGAACTGAAATTCTGGAACCGCCTCTGATTTTAAATACCCAGCTGAAATTTTGAATTGGTGTTTTCTGTGTTTTTCTTTTTTTTTTTTTTTTTGTTTTACAGCAAGGCAGATAGGATTTGAAGATGCAAATGAATGTCCCCATCTGTGCAAGTTGGCTATTGAGTACTTGAAAAAGTCCAAAAGTTGTGAGGTTAGCCTCTATGAGTATTTTGCAAATGAACCAAATGCTGATGAGATTTATGTGAAGTTGGTGGAGGAGTTTGATAGATGCATCCTTGGCTATTTTGCATTCCATTGGAGCCAAGCTTCTCTCATGATCAGCCAGGTATATACTTTTCCAAAGGAAAATGCGGGAGTGAATCTAAACCGCTGATTTCACTTTATGGGTAACTATTCTTGGTACTCAGTACTGTTTCTTTCCAAAACTGTTTTTCGAGATAGAACACTCGCTATTTTTCAGGATACATTGAGCCCAAGTTTGAATTAGTAAGTTAGTTGGCTTATTTTTTTGGTCTATATATTCAAAAAAAAATATGCACTTGTTAGTTTAATTTGCATTAAAATTTTGTGGATTGGTTTGTTTCAACGAGGGGATCAGAAAAGTATGCAAACTATCTTTTTTTTTTATATATAAATAAAGTTACCTATTTTTGTCTTTAAGCCAAACCCTCAGTTTTTGGTAAAAGAACCTTTCGAGGATTCACAAACAGAATTTTTTTTTATAGTGAAAAATGGCCTTTCTTAAATAAATCCTTCCCAAAATTTACTTTTGTTGGCCAAGCATGTTTTCTGAAAAAAAAAGAAAAGAAAAAAAGAATGGAAGATAGAAAACCGTAAATGTTACCAAACATGACCTTATATATAATTTCATGCCCTTGCGTTCCTTTCAGTTGTTGTGTCAAGGCAGAACCAAGATTTGAACTTGAGGACGAAGGGTAAAATTTTGTGTAGTAGTATAATTTTTGAATTGCGTGTGGTTCTGGTTCTTTGGATTTTTATGAATTAAAAAATAAACTTCTAAATTTTAATTATTTTCACTGACGTATGAAGTGAATAAAGTCCAAAAATATAAAAATTAGGATGCGGCCCAGGCCCGGGCCGGCCCAGGTAGGTCCGTTCCTGGTTGCTGATGATTTTTTCTTTTATTTATTTATTTATTATATGTAGATGATTCATTCTTTTTCTTTTTTTACTATTGGACGAATTGCAGGTCTTGAGTGCTGATTCTGAAAAGAAAAAGCTAAAGGATTTGGTGATGGCTGCTACAAGGTAATCAGCCTGAGTTTTCATTTAACTTTTTTTTTTTTTTTTTTTTTTTTGTCTTCACCTTACCACCAAACGGTGCCGGACGCAAGATTAAGAATTTGACATGGTTTACGGGGACTACTCTTTAGTAATTTTAAAAAAAATTCAAAAGTTTACTATAAATAGAAAGAAAATTGGGAGGAGTGCAGAGGTCAAATACCCCGGTTCTTGCAAAAGACAACTCGTTTTTATCAAAAATATCATTTAGTCCATTCAGTTAAGAGAAACGACTTGGCCTCAATAGTAGAAGAACAAGTGCACAATACCGAAAAATACCGTCTAGTTGATAGCGAAAACTCACCCTAGCCCAAATTCTATTTTGCCACTTGGCTTTGTTATTCTCCATGAATGCATGCTTATAATAGAACTAGAAAAGTACACATTATAACAAAAAGGAGTCGGACTTGGGAGGTGCTGTGCACAGCCGTGTTGTGCACCCCTCGGCCGTTGGATCGAGTTTTGGATGGCTCGGATGTATTCGGCAATTATCCTTTAATTTTGATTTTTTTTTACGGTAAAAAATTAAAACACATCCGAGCCGTCTAAAACACAATCCAACGGCCAAGGGGGTGCACAACACCATGCACAACACGACTGTGCACAGCACCCCATTTCCGAGTCAGCATCATTAGAAAAATCCCAACTCTAGTGTTTTTAATTAAGACTTGGTAACTCTTGTGGTGGAGGTGTCATGCCCCAAAGCGGGATATGACCGGCCGTGAACCACGAGGCCTCAACTCGTGAAACACGCAGCCTAAAATAAAATAAAGTCATCGGACATCAAGTTATCCATTTTTTTTTTCAAACCAACCAAGGCCAAATAGGTCCCAAATCATATCGATAGGGCACAACCATCCCATAAACCATAATGATAAGAATAAATCACCAATAGAAAAAGGATTTTCGATTTCTATCAAAAGGTTTAGCAAAATGCGGAAGCGTTAATAAAATTACAAAACAAGAATGCAACATCCTATGGAGGTTGACACAATAAATCCCCAAGACGCCGCCAAGAGTCCTCACCTATCGACTTTATTTGCCTGAAAATGATGTTGGATTAAATCCGTCAGCTGACAAGCTCAGTGAATGGCAAAGCACATATAGTACATAAAGTTCTAAAGCTGAGACGAAAATAGATTACCATTTAAACATAATTTGGCATACGAGGTGTGCATCAAAATAACAAGTTATACCAATAAATCCTTTTACCAAAAACCAGTCTTAATGGTGATCACAATACGATATCCAACAACAATGGGGAACCACAACCAATACCAAATAGTACCAAGTGCCAGTGAACAAATCTCTCAAAAATTGGATCCAATATCGAAACTTAGAGTCACCACGAGTAGGCAGCCCGTGGAACTTTTCCCTAAGAACGATCCGGCGAAAGTCAGCCGTTGAGCATTAGGGTCACCGGCCAGAACACGGTCTCTTCCCTAATGGCCAGAGTCACCCGCACACAGAGGATTAATTTCCCTTGACTTTCAATAATAAAAGTTCCCAACAATATCCACCAAGTTCTCACCAATAAGAATATCTTTTTATCGCATGCTAATTTAAATGATGAAATATATTTACCCAAAAAAAATGATGAATATAAACAATTCGCGTTTTCAATAATCAAATGATAATTTTTCCAAAGAATAATTTATGAGACACGGGGAGTTCGAAAATACATAATATGCTTAACCACTCACCTGGGTCCGAAAGTAATGAACTCGAAGACGCAAAAGAGGTTAACCTAGACAAAAGAATCATGAGAATTAACTACCTAGTACAAATACTATAACACTGACTACCAAAACTAGGGCTACTATTAGCTATTAATATATCCTAACCCACTGTCTAATTCCACGTTGGCTTAAGCAAGTGTATCCAGCAAAACAATTCCACCAATGATGCTGTAGTACCCAATCCCATAATTTGCATGTCACCTTGTGCCCCTAATATCCCAATAGCAACCAAATTGTATTGCCAGCCTCAAAACCAAAAGACAAAAAATCAAATCCTTAGGAGAGAAGCTACTGTATCAACTCCACTCACAAATTCCATAACTTATTCCTCAATCCCACCTCACGACATGCACAAATCACCACCCAAACAAAACAAAATCCCTCCGTGCTCTCTCTCTCTCCCGCTCTCAACACCACTACACGAAAATATACCACCTAATTAATTAATTCATACCTACTGCCCATACCAAGGACCAAGATCCGATAAGTTGTAAAATGAAGGATCGATTAAGGAAAGAGGCAGAAGGAGTAAATAATACCTCAAAAGAAATCCCAAAGGAGAGCACTTCAGGACCTCGGCTGCTGCTCTCTTTCAATGGTTCTCACTTCTCATAATATAACCCTAATCACTAAGGAATATCTTTTAAGTTCAAGTCAACGTAACTACCCACTAACAAAATATCCCTAAATTATAGCTAACTGACTAATTAGATTAATTAACGTGAATATGTAATATACACCGACAGATTTTAAAACTTATTGACCTAATTCTATAATATTACACAAAATGTTGGCTTATACACACTAAAATTAAGGTAGCACCAATTTTACTTTTAGTGCCTGCCAAAATAATTTTACTAGGCCGATCATGAAAGCTAAATTTTAAGGCGAAATTAATTATTAGGAAAAGAAAATGCAAGGCGTCACAGGAGGGGTCGCTTGGTATATTATAATCAGGACGGTCCACCTCTAAATTATTTATTAAATGTGGACATTTTTGTCACCGATCACATGTTTGTCACTGATCACTCCCCTATCTGTATGACTTTTTGGCAATTTGGAATGTATTATTGTGTTAGGGACATTAGAAAATTCTTGATTCAATTTTTTTCAATTAAGATCGATCGCGTAGACATATTTGCGATAGCTGTAGATATAGATTTCATATTGTAGCTTCAGATTCTAGATTTTCAATTTTTGTAGAAGTTGATAAATATTTTACCATAGACGTGAAATTATGATTAAGCGGCAATAAAATCTGGTAATGTTTACTGCAAAAAAAAAAAAAAAAAAAGCCTGAAAATTTGGCTTTTGTCAAATTTAAAGGGAATTGATATTAGCACTCCTCATTTTGATATTGACACTCCCTTTTTTTTGTCTTTATTAGGTGAAGTTATTAAACCACCCTTGTATTTTAAAAGCAAGAGAAAAATGTAATTAAAAGTACAAGGGTGATTCAGTAACTTCAATTAATAGAGACAAAATGGGGAGTGCCAATATCAATTCCCAATTTAAAATCTAAAATCTTATTCGAAAACCCTGGAAAGTACTCAAATCTTCAGAATTTCATTTGTTTTTTAACTTTTCAAAATATGTAGAATTCGAGAATCTACTATCTAGAATTCTTGGTAAACATTCCAAAAGGCCACAATCTCAAAATATCACGAAAAAATTTCTTGTGAACACACGCACTTAAAAGAATTGCAAACAATGTATTTCAATATTCGTGCTAAGTAAACATAATTACTCCGAGTTAGACATTCCGTTTATCCATTCTTGCAAATAAAATACATTTGGCTTTTTTTTTTTTATTGTGTTTTGGACACTTAGATAATAATAATAATGTGGATTTTTATCTTACTCACAAAAATTGTCTAAGTTAAGCAGTTCCTATTAAGAGTTATGGACAAGGAAACCATAATTTTGGTGGGGCCGTTACGGTAAAATCATGCTGTTTGTGCTTTGTATTGATGGCTACTGGCTAGAGGCAAAAATAAGCTTTTATTTCGTAAGACCTAAATCTTTTGTTTTTTGGGGGGTGAGGATCAATATTTTTTTTTGTTTGGATTTGAGCCCAAAAAATAATCAGCATTCGCGGATGCAATGCTATATTTCTTAAGCCCCTGAATGTAATTACTCCTTGCATCCCAAAAAAAATTGTCCGATTTATAAAACGAGAACTTAAAAAAATGCACATTTATGAAGAAAAATTTATGCTAGCGGCCAAAAAAATTTAATTTTTATTGACGAAAACCCATTGTTTCAAATTCTCGTTTTGCAGACCGAAAATCATTTTAGGATGGAGGTAATACTTAACTCCTCAACTGTACTCAAAATATTGAGGCAATTTTACATTTTAATTGTAGCAATCACAATGACTTCGAGTTAAAAATTACTCCAGCAAATGATTATTCACCTTCAAATATGGGTTTTTTCCTTCTCATTTTTATTCTCTGATCAATTGCTTTTATTTTTTTTTCTTCTGAATTTACTTAGGAAACAAAGGTTTGAGAGGGTAACCAAGGACCTGAAAGTGACGCAGGTGTTTTCTACACTGGTGGAGGAGTTTAAAGCAATCGGAGGCGTCGGATCAAATGGTGATTCCAAACGTACGGACGTGATGGTGCCTGTGGCCCACAGTGAGAGGAGCCCAGTGCTTCTGCTGATGGGTGGTGGAATGGGTGCTGGCAAGAGCACTGTCATCAAAGATATTCTCAAGGGGTATAAAAACCTTTTAATTCCGAAACATTGTGGGAAAAAAAAAAAAAAACCCTTAACAGTAACAACTTTTTAGCTTTTTTTTTTAAATAAAAAAAAAAAAAAACCTTGATTGTTAGTACTTTTTTTGGACAACTAGATATTGTCCGGACCATCTTCCGCGCACCTTGACTAATTCCGGAGCCTTGAAATTAACAACTGAATGAACCCTCTAGTGGCCCCACGGTTTTTGGAATGTTCAACCTCCGTGGGATTTGAACATGCATGTGACCACTACATCAAAGACAAACATTTATTACTTCTTCATGCCCACTTGGTTAAACCCCTTGGGGTTAATTAAACCCCGATTTGTTGGTCAAGAAATCTTTAATTACTAGTACAATATTTTTTGGCTCCCGATCAAAGAAAAAATTTATGGCTATGAGAAAATTTATTCTAGAGGCCATTTCATTCAAAACAAGTAAGTACTGTTGTTCTTGACACATTTCACCTACAACTAATTAATCTGTTGGATTTTCCTGCAAAAAAGAAAGATCCTTTAGATTATGATATTTTCATGATTAACCTTGTAAATTGAAGCTTTTTAAATAGAGATGCGGCATTTTGGATTTTCCCCTTGGGCTTTTTATTTATATTTTCGGTCCCTTTGTGTAAAATTTGTGTAAAAGTTATGGGGACACTATACAGAGAGAATGGAGGGTAAGGTACTGTGGTGGTTAATGTAATTTGTGGTGCGTGCAGATCATTTTGGTCCGGGGCAGCGGGGAATGCAGTAGTTGTAGAGGCGGATGCTTTTAAGGAAACAGACGTTATTTACAGAGCCCTTAGCTCTATTGGTCACCATGATGACATGCTTCAGACTGCCGAACTTGTACTCTCTCTCATCTCTATCTCTCTCTCAATGACACTCAAATATGTTAACTATGTAGTATGACACGGACACGCGATGCGATATGGACACGACACCATCTTATCTTGTTCGATCGGAAGTGAAGATCCAAATTCCAAGGTGGCTAGATATTCAAGACTTAGTACCGGTGCCGCAAAGAGAGATGTTTTCAAATCTTACATTAAAAATAAATACATGATCAAACTTTTGCATGTAAATTTACAACAAATTAGAGGGCGGACACTTGGAGACACGTTCATGAAAATATGTTTTGTAGCGTATTGTATGAATACAAAACAAGGAACGGAAAAAACAAACCTATTATTATAATCAAAATGCCGTATATGTAATTTTTACATATTTTTTGGTACCTAATTCACTCCACTGTTTCAAAACAAAAACGATTTATCATTTGAGTGTCCTTATAACTAATAAAACCACCATCTATCCCACGGGAAAAAAGACCGCGCGAGTGTTCTTGAAGTGTCCACAAAAGCGTCCTAGTGTTCCCGGATTGTCCAAACGCAAAATGTTACAGAAAAATATATGACTCGTTTGAGTTTGTGTCGGACAATTTTGATTTCCAAAGGAGGTTAGGAACCAAGAAATTTGTTGCTGAACTATATAAGAGTGAGTTTTTTTGCTTGTGGTTCGTAATTTCATATTAACAATGTGACCACATTATGCTTGTTTTCTGCACAAAAACTGGTGAATTTTGCTTCTTTATCGATTCGTGAACAATAACTAACTCGCAATTCTCAAAATAGGTGCATCAATCCTCCACCGATGCAGCATCATCCCTACTCGTAACAGCACTCAACGAAGGGTGCGATGTGATCATGGACGGGACCTTATCGTGGGAGCCCTTCGTGCAGCAAACGATAGCCATGGCCAGAAATGTTCACAAGCACCGGTATCGAATGGGAGTGGGCTACAAGGTTGCCGACGATGGCACCGTTACTGAAAATTACTGGGAGCAGGTAGAGGAGGAGCAAGAAGAAGATGAGGCTAAGAGGAGTCCATATCGAATAGAATTGGTTGGAGTTGTTTGTGATGCTTATATGGCTGTGGTTAGAGGCATAAGGTATGTGATCGAACCCTATAATTTGATTATGGTGGTTTTTTTTTAAAATTGGAAAATAATCTGCTAAATTTTGTACAACCTAAATTATATGACTTTAAATGTTTTTGAATTTATCCATTGTGGTGGAGAATAATTAATCTGCTAAATCGTTTATTACTAAAATAAAGTTTCTAAATACGATTCTGTGAGGAGTATCAGAAATGCTACAAACTAGGGCGTAGTTCTCTGTTGGGCTTCGTTCGACTTTAATTGAGTTCCCCGCAAGTGGACAGTGGGATTAGGCTCGCAGGATTAGTCGATGTGCGCGTAAGTCATCCCAGACTAAATGTTGTCCACGAACTAAACTTTCCACCACTTCTCTCATTTGCATTTTTCTAGCCCATAACATTCCTATTAACGCCAACCTGGAACACAAAACTTCAACTTGAAAAACACATATGACTTGTATGTTATTGCAATGACATTTTGATAATAAGCACCAAATAAAATGACATTTTACCGAGTACAAGTACATCGATGTGTTCTAGCACGCATGCTGGCTCCACCATCCGGCTATCAGAAAGAAAAGCAAAGATATCGATGAGTTCTTTGTTTCGAAACACACCACTCTACCGCATGCATGATGCATTTTTTTTCTTCTTCTAATTTATGCTTTTGTTGCTTGCATTGCGATACTGAAATCCCTAATTTCTGTTTCCGAACAGGAGAGCCATATATTCCGGAAGGGCAGTGAGGGTGAAGCCACAACTGAAATCCCACAAGAGATTTGCAAGTGCATTTCCAAGATATTGCAATCTTGTGGATAATGCAAAGCTTTACTGCACCAATGCTGTTGGCAGTCCACCTACGGTAAGCCCAATCTTATGTCCTCTCTGTCGTATCATTCCAACCAACCTTATTCTTGTCATAAAATTCAAAAACAAGTCAAAAAATCTGAATGTTTTGGCAAATTTTTGTATTTAACGAACTGCATTTTGAACTTGCGGTCATATACTTTTACTCTTTCAATGGCTCTTGTGGAAAAGTTAAAGGAAAAGCTAACTAAAATAAAATCAAATTCATTTAAGTTTGGTGATTACGTCATGGATTGAGTGAATTTTGATTTGGGTGTGATTGAATGCAGTTGATAGCATGGAAAGATGAAAAGAACAAGCTGCTAGTAGAACCAGATGAAATCAAATGCTTGACTACAGTTAGCAACTTGAACGATAACGCAGAGTCTATCTACGAGCTTTACACGGATCAGCCGGACCTAGTTTATCAACAAGGTTCGGTTTGGAGAGACGTCGTTTTGTTACCCTCGCGATCGAGCCTTCAATCGGAGCTCAAGATTGCCATTCAGAAAATGGAAAAACATTCAGAAGCTTAAGTATTCAGTTGTACAAGGTTTTGAGAAAAAAAAAATGTTGCCAATTGCTGTATCTCCCTATCCCTATGCTTCACTTGGTGTTTGGAACTGGTTTGAGTTTGGAATTAAGTACTAGGATTATTCGTTTCGGAACGGTTAGCTCAAGTGGTAAGAAGAGCAGAGGTAAGTGATTATGAGCACGAGTCTGTCAATTCGGTTATCATAAAGGACAAAAATTATGGGCGAAAAGAATAACTTATTTGCTGACCGTCAGCAAACAAGAGTTTGCATACCGAGCATCTGCACCGTTCATTCCGAGATCTAAGGGCCCGGATCAATACAAACTCTCTTCTCTCATTAAAAGCAAAAGAAAAAAAGAAAAAATCTGTGCGTTTATCCAGGCGCAGTTGGATCTAGGGATGGATGGCGCGGATGTGTTGCGCGCATTCTCCTTGTTTGCAGACGGACTGCAAAGAATTTGTTCTGGGGCCACAATTCTCTCAAGAATTTTGGGTAGGACTATTGAAATGCAACCAGTACTAGGTACACACCTATGATCACACTTTTAATTACACCTATCTTATATACATGTGGGACATACACATCGTTATAACACCCTATTAGATTGTTAAATACTTGTAAATTTTAATCATTAGGTAGGCGGTGAGGTTCGAACATAGGATATCATATTAGATTGTTAACCACTAACTCATCTAAAAGCTTAAGGTGTTAGAGAGTGGGACATTCTCATAAAATCTAGTTTTGATAAAATCTAACATTCTCAACAGATTTTAGCAAAACTAGATTTTATCAACACTACATTTTATGACTCAAAATCATTTACAAAACACCTTTATCAACCCTACATTTAATCCATTGGGAAAACAATGTCATTTTATCACACTTCCAAACAAAACTACATTTTATCAAAATTAGATTTTATCTCATAAAATCCATTCAAGAACAAGGCCTTGGCTGTGTTTGGTTTGTAGTTTAGTTTAGTTTTGATGATGTAAACATGTGTAATGAGTGGAGAGAGGTAGAGAGAGAAATGAGGGAAATGATGATGTCAACAAAACTAAAACAAAACTAAACCCCCTAACCGAACAGGGCCCTTATTATTTATAGGGAGAACATTCTTTACACCGGCGGTCCCAAAAGATAGAACATGAACACATGGCGCAATGCAATCTATTTGGAGGAAACTTTGGATTACACCGCCGGTGTAAAGAATGTTTTCTCTTATTTATATTCACAACACACCCCGCCCATGTTCCACATATATAGCCCGTCCCTATTACACAAAAATCCCGGCTCCGTCCCTGCTATAGCTATCAAATGAGACTATCTTGATTCGGCGGTGAGAACTCATCCTCGGAATATTTTTTTTTCCCGCTTCTTAATATGAATTAGGCTATTTTTCCTCTTACTCCCCACCCCCCACTCCAAAAAAAAAACCCAATTAGTTGCTACTGGTCTGGGTTCAAGTATTACCGAGCATAGCCCTGCATATGAAAATCCGGCTCCATCCCTATCTAGGGTTTGCTAGCATTTTCACACCCAACCGTTAAATTCCGGTTCAGCTCATGTTCACCTTCTACGTACAAAAATACCAATTTTAATTACAAAAATCCGTATTCATCCACATCCCCCCTTTGGCCTTAACCAAATGAACCTTTAAAAAAAAAAAAAAAAGCTAACAAATTAAAAAAAGCCGTTCCTTATTTATTCTCATTTCGGAATTCGGATGATCCGTTTGAAGATGTAAATTTTTAAGCGACCAGCCCCGCGGGCCCTTATGAAAACTCCTACAGGCCCAAATAATTTGAAGCCCAAATCTGGGCTGGACAGGTACCATCAGCCCACGGCCTGTCCTCACTCGTCGTATATATAGATATCTCACTCCTCTCCAGGATTCACACGCCTGCATTCTTCGAACCCTAGCCGCTACCCATTGAAGCTTCATTCGAAACTAGGGTTTACCCACTCTCTCTCTCTAGCCATGGTGAGTTCTCATCAACATCTAAATCTGAATCTCTATTTTTTGGATATGAATCTTTGTATTATCTTTTTTACATATGTATGTCTTTCTGTGTATTGACGGAATAGTTTGTGTCGGTGTTTTTAGGCGGACGTGGAAATAGATGTGGCGGCGGGGCAGCCGAAGAAGAGGACGTTCAAGAAGTTCAGCTTCAGGGGAGTGGATTTGGATGCTCTGCTAGATATGTCCACTGATGAGCTAGTCAAGCTCTTCACTGCTCGTGCTCGCAGAAGGTAAAATTACATTGATGAATTTCTATTGAAGTAAATTACAGATGCAGATAGTCAAGTTGTGTGGTTGTATTATGATTCAAGCTGAAAATTACTTGTGGGTTTTGCTGTGTTTTTGTCAAATGGGTAGGTTCCAGAGAGGTCTGAAGAGGAAGCCCATGGCTTTGATCAAGAAATTGCGCAAAGCGGTAATTATACATTGATCTTGTAACAGTGGTGTATAGATTGATGTTTTGTTTTCTCAAAGCTTTGCAATTATTTTGGTTTCGTTAGGTTAGTTTTAATGCACTTTGTATGGTAGTGTTCTTTCTGATTTTTAGTTTAGGTGTTTGAGGTAGAATATTAGAAGAAACTTTACCAGCCCTTTGGACTTAGGGATTTGATAATAAAAGAAAAGAAAAGAAAAGATTAGAGTTTTTAAATGGCTCATTCCCTTCGAATGGCGAGTTTTGAGATTTGGTGAGAAAAGTCTCCCCTTTCCTGTTACACCCTTACTAGAATTAAAATTTGAAGAGGTTGATGTTGATACCTTTTTATAAGGTTAATTTTTTTTAAATTGGTGTCAATTGGTGGAATTTTTGTTCCTTGAGGAAAGGATGCTAAGAGTTAGCTTGGCCTTGACGATCCTATTCAATTGGTTCCTGTGCTTTGTTTTATGATTTTTGTTCCCTTTTTAGAGATGATTTGTCGTGAAACTTGGGAGTTGAAGTTTTGAATCCCGTCACATGTCAGCCGTATTTATTCTAATTGGTTCCTGTATGATACTTCCCATGAGGCCCTTGTTAGGTATTTGCATATTATACTGGCATTATACTCCGTACTTGGTAAGTTGTTAAATTGCGAAAACATGAGAAAACTATCTTTTTAACTGTGTAAAAATGTCTTTTCCTTCACAAAATTGTTACTGTTAAGAAAATGAGGTATGTTTTTGTCAGACAGTTACCCATCTGTCGGAGTTTTTAGACTCGGGCTCGACCCCCTGGTACCCACCCACACTAAGCATTGACACTGAGTTCATGCAACATCGGTTTATATTAGTTGTTTTTTCCCTCTCTATTGTGATCAGATAATTGAAATTGCATTTATCATCATCAGATAATTGAAATTGCATTTATCATCTGTGTTGCTGACTTGCTATATTTGATTATTTCATGATGGACAAATGGCATTTCTGCTTCAGACTGTTTTTGCAGCTATATCTTATGTTGTACTTTGTTGTATGTATTTAGTTAGTAAACTTTTTGTACTCCTTCCGTTCCAAAATAAGTGTCCCTTCTGGGATTGCGTGCATTTTTGACGGCTTATATCTTTTAATGTGAACTTCAAAAAATATGCATTATGGATCTTGTTTGATAGATCGTAATTAATTCTTTTATACAAAATTTTCAAAATCATAAAAACTATTATAAATTGAAAGATATAAGCCGTTGAAAATGCACGCAATCCCAAAAGGGGCACTTATTTTGGAACAGAGGGAGTTTGATGTTTGCGTCTTTTCTGCACATTCTCTTTTCTGCTCATTCTTATTTGGTTCACTCTTTTATATGGGCTTGCATTGAGCACTTCTAGGTTGCGTGCATATTAAAGTTAATCCTGTAGATCCATGACTGGTTTGATGTCAAAATGTGCAAGTATTTTGTGTGATATAGAGCAATTGTTTAACCTATTGACTACAATTCGTTCCCTGATTGATATTAAAAGTACAGTAGTCAATGATTTCTTTAACATTGTAGCTTGTTGTATGCTATGTGATTTTCTTTCTAAACTGGAGTCTTGATTTTCAAAGGAACAGTTATGTTAGCCCTAATCACTATAATTTAACAAAATGCCCTTTCAGACTCTAATCTGATTTTGTTGTCTTGGATCAGAAACGTGAAGCTCCAGCTGGTGAGAAGCCAGAACTTGTCAAAACCCACTTGCGTAATATGATCATTGTTCCTGAGATGATAGGAAGCGTCATTGGGGTGTACAATGGCAAGACCTTCAACCAAGTTGAAATCAAGCCTGAAATGATTGGTCATTATCTGGCTGAGTTTTCAATCTCATACAAGCCAGTCAAGCATGGAAGACCTGGTATTGGTGCTACTCACTCCTCAAGGTTCATTCCTCTGAAGTGAGACCCCCGTTCTGGGTGTCTGTTGTTCTGGTGCTACCCACTACCCTCAGGGGTCATTCCTCTGTGAAGTGAAGCTCCTCTCAGCAAGCAAAATCTAGAAATGAAAGACTTTTATTTTTGAGTAACATCTGTGTTTAGTAAATTTGACTTGTCTTTTGATAAGTATCTTCAAATATGTTGCGGGATTTTGAATCAGAAGGTCTAGCCTTTGACAATTTGTGGTTTTAGTTTGTTCTGTGGTTTTGACAGGAGAATGATTTGAGTATTTTTTGCAATGCTTATGAAGTTATGTTTCCTATGTTCTGTTGGCGGTGTTCTTTTATTTCGGGTCTTTTGCAATGGCTTGACTACAGTATATGTCCCGTTTCCTCCACTTCGATCAGAACGTTGTGCCCTGTGTTTTCTTCTCATTTTCAAGCCATAGCTGAAAGTAGTTCTAAACCTCATTCATTCCCAATTTGGGCGTCGGGTTATTTTGTCCTATGTAACAGATGTCAGGGGTGAGAAAAAAAGCCTATTATTTAGAGCATAAAGTCAGGGTGGGAATGGTTTCTCTAGTTGTCAATGCATGGCAAGGATTGGCCCTTTCAACAATTGGTGATGCAATCCAACTCCTGGAATACCATTGTCAACTTTGTTCCACTTTATCACTCTTTCATGGCTACATATCGTTCCCGTTAAGGAATGGGGGAAACTTTTCTCCCATTCCATGAATACCATTTTCACTTCATCTTCCAGTTCACACGAAAAAAGCCATCTTTTTCTCAACCATATCTGTCACGTGATGGCATAGTCTTCCGTTAAAGAGGAAATTTGATAAATCCTGAACTGACAAGATCAGTGTGTGTAATACATGACCGGTATATAAGGTATGTCCTCACGAGGACAAATACCGAGGTGGTGTTCCACTAACTCAGTTTTTTGAAAAAATTGGTTTTTCACGATTTTTTATGTGATGTGTTGTGAGAGAATGACATGTCTCGGTGTTTGGAAAAAACAGTTTTTTGTTAGTGGAACACCCCCATTTTGTGCATAACACCGTTAATGTGGAGAAAAGGACTCGAGCTTACAAGTACTGATTACATACAGCCAAGAGATTGATAGCATTGCAAAGAGTGCCTGTCAACCGATAAAGCACAAAATTAGACATGCGTTATTGATCCTCTGCATTTTGCTTAAGTAAAAAGCCATGTGATAATTTGACTAACAGCTACAATGGATTATTTACCGACAAAAGAAAGACTAGAATGGGACTGAAGATTGAGAAGCCAATTGACCGATCACTACAACATGATGATGAATCTGTACCTTTGGCCAACCCAAATCTTTTCCGAATAAAGCCATATATGTCTTACTGTTCCCTATTCAAGAACCGCATGTATTCCTCTTCTTTTGATTAATAAGCTCTATCTGCACAGTCCTGAAGATTATCCTCCATTTCACTAACTCGCGTTCTTCTGACTCTTGATCTTGGAAATCATAGGGGAAAATTTGTTTCCAAGTGGTGATTGTCAATCGAGTGTTCATTTTCATCATCATCTTCATCTTCACCATCACTATACGTGTCATCTTCATCTTCACCATCACTATATGTGTCGTCGGTCTCAAGATATGTCTCATCCTCGTCACCTTCCTGCTACCACAAGACAAAAAATACAAATAGAGAAGAAAAGAAAATTATCGTTATGACTAAGTGCAAAATAACTTGCTAGTTAAGAAACAAAACGGAATACCAAACAAGATATTGACCTCATTCTCCTCGTCTTCTGTAGAATAAGTAGAATCTAGTTTATCATAAAGCTCCTCATCTCCAGTGTCCCTTACGACACCCATTTGGTCCTGAAATTAAAAAGCACGGAGACGCAATACTTAGGGAAAACGAAAAATTAGCCTACATTCAAATCAGACGAGCCTAAAAAAATAAGTTAAGAGGTCGTACGATTTCAGATCTTAGCTTCCCCACTCTTGTTTCCAGGGTTGAAACATGATTACGGATATCCTGACAAATTAAAACTAAAGTAAGTATGCCAGTTAGTTTACGTAACCGTGTAAATATTGAGAAAAACCTATCCAGTGTGCCGAATGACCATCTCTCTCTCTATCTCTCTCTCAATAGCGGTTGAGGGGGATTAAGAAGAGGGGATGTCATGTTGGAAGGATAATTCACACGTGCTTCCTCGACAATTCATTTTCCGGGTTCAAATGGTCATCTGCTTATTGCTTTGCTGGGGGTTGAGTTGCTTAATTGCTTATTCAAGAAAACCAACATTCTCTCTTCTTACAGCAAATAAGTAAAAAGCATCTTAAAAGATTTTAGCTTATTCTTAGTTCTTAGTATATAAGCATATAAACGAGAACCAGATGCCCTATGCGGACAGGTCGGTCAGAGTAGCTGTTTGGTGGTACTGCTCGCCGACTAATTAACTTATGGAGGAGCTAACTGAGTTACTTAAAGACTTGTGCAGTAAAGGGCACGAAACACATTGAACATGGGTTTTTGCTCAATATCCAGAAAAGACGGGCTTTTATCAACGTATTGGAGTCAAGAAATACCTCAAGCCTTTGGATCTCAATAGAACGTGCCAAAGCCTTCCGCTTGGTCAAAAGATTCTTTGGCCTTAAAGTAGAAGGTCGCTGATAGTCCTTTCCCCGAAATACAATTACAGCATACCCTTTGGATATTCTGTCAACTGATACCAAAACACCACCACTCTCAGATTCCAGAGATAGTGCGACATTTTTGACCTGGTCAAAGCTCTTGGCATTTACAATGATCTTAACCAGTTCTCGGTACTTCCAATGCAAGTGCATGTTCTCCACTGTTCCATCAAACACTCCACGCCTACCTGAGTAAATCATTTTCACTTAGTACCTCAATACCTTAGGCCTTAGGGTGTATCTGGATCAAGGATTTCGCTAAGAAAAAGAAAAGAAAAAAGGAAAAGTTCAAAAGCTCTTACGGTTGTGAGCTGTCGGATCCTTTCTTTTCCTATTTACTTACCCAAATTCTTGATAAAAAACAGCCAGAGAGAGAGAGAGAGAGAGAGAGGGATTTTTACCAAGAAGCAAGAAGGCTTTCATCCTCAATCCAAGCTTGCGAAACATATACCTCTCCTCGTCGGTGATGCTATCTGGGTCCACTGCCCGATCTGCTGGTGCCAAAGACTCCTCTACCTTAGATAAGGCCCGTTCTGCTTTCATGAGCTTCCTCTCAGCCTGTTAAGAGAGTTTTTCTCAATATTGAGACAATGAAACTTAGAAAGTGAACTTTTTCCAACTATTCCAGCTCAATTTGCTCGTCCATCTTCACTATTCCAGGCATCTTCAAAGATCGCCTACAAGATGATTTTCACTATGCCCTTTTATTCATTTTATAATGATTTTAAAAACTTAATCGACAAGAACCCAATTAAGATATGTTGATTGGTGAAAAAAATTTAAGTTTTGATCACAAAACATTGTTTGGTGACAAAATATAATGGACATCTTCAAAGATCGTCTATGTTTTCTAACTTTTTCTTTGTGAGATGATTTGCAATACTTTGTTGACAAGAAATAACAGAGATGTTTTGACCGGTGAAGAAGCTAAATTTTGTATTGGTTCTCCAATCATTTTCCTTTTTCCCTCCACAAGTGCATGATCAAAACACAGCCCAAAAGCCGGGGAATTAAAAAAAAACCCTAGCAAGGCTAAATTTATAACGATGGCACAAACAAACCCAAGTTTAAAGGGACTTACAAAAGCAAGCTTGCTCTCGAGCTTTCTAACAAGGTTGGCATGCCTTAACCACTCTGCTTGTCTCATCACCTTTGCCTTGTTGTGATTGTCCATTCTTTTTCCCCACCGAGCACTGGCATCCAATGTCTCCTCAAGTGAACCGGCAGTTCCAAATTCATCATTTATTTCAACCTTTGGTATCACCATGGCTGTAGCTCTTAACCGTGCTTGCTCCTCTTCATCTTGAAGGGTCTTTGCCAATCTCTCTTTTTCAAGTAATGCTTCTGCCACCTCTGGTGACAAAAAGTTCTTCCCCCTATAAAATACTAAGAAATCCTTATTTCTGGAGAGAAGGATACCGCCCGTCAGTTTCTGCATTAAGTAAATATGGTCATTTCTCAACTAAATGTCATGTGTCGTAGTGGAAACACGTAGACGATAAATAATGCGCAATTAGATAATGGCAAATTATAGAAAGCATTTAGCATATACATTCAAGCATTCAACCTCTAGGTCCTCTACTAACCTAATCCAATTTAGTGGGACATCATTCTCTAATTGCCTTCACTGGGATCTGTTGTCTCCGATTGATGAGTCACAAAGGAGCTACATCTGTTATTCTAGTGTTTCTAGCATGCTCTCTTTTCTTGATGAAGGCAACGTAATGGCAGTTATTTTGGTCATGGGAGGAGTGTCCGCTGTTCTACATAGCCAAGCACGACTAAATTCAACCGAGTAAGGAAATATTCTCTGCAGTTCTACCCCTTTACTCTTTTGCGGTCCAAAGAAGTGCAGACAAAGCAAGCAGCGTATGATACACTATAATTAGAATAGTCATGCAAACATTCACAAAAGCAGCTCAAAATCTATAGGATGCAATCATGCAAGGCACTGCAAACAATACTCTCCACAAGTCAAAGAGCAGAGTAGAACATCCCTATAATTGTTACTGCAAGTCTGCAACCTATGAAATATCTATATATTCTTCTTCTCAGACTGGTAACATGTGTGTACAGCTATAGGTGAACAAATATCATCAAAACCTAGTGATATATTTATAAAGGATGCTTTAAACTTGTATTGCATTAAAGGTATACCATCCAACTGCTCAGTTTAATTTTTATTCATTCATTTCATATTTTCTAAAAATTGATTGTGTCTGCAAGTGGACACACAGCAAATGGTAGGTCATAGCTGAAGCTACACTTCAAAAATGGGAGTTTCAAAACAGATTTCTGACAGGCAGCAAAACTAAAAATATTTCCCTTGCTTTCCAGTAACTATGTTACAAATCTGCCCAATTTTTCATCAAACAAGGTGCCTTGCTAGAGAAACAGACTGAGAAAGCGAGTAACTGGGATAGTGGGTTTGATAAAAAAAAGAGGGAAAAGGACAAATACAAAATGGTACAATGGTGTGACATTGCATAAAAGATGTTCAATTTACTCTGATTACGGGCGACTGCAAATCATATGAACAATTGCACTTTATGCACTATGGGCTGAATGTGGTGCAAAACTAGTCCTGATAATCAACTTGAAAGCCATCTTTTGCTCTTACACATGCGAAACATTTTACTAGACTGGGTACCTTTTTATACAAAAAAGAATGACTACCCCTAGTTTTTAAAGCTGAACATTGGTTCTTGAGAGCACTTCACAAGGAAATTAACCTAATCAAGTGCATTAGACAGGTAATTAAAACATCAACCATTTTTTATGAGGTAAGTGGATGAGACGGAAAGTTAGCAGAAGTATCAAATTCTTGAGATCAAGTCAGAGTTTTTTTTTTCATTCTACTACCTTAATTTCTTCTGCCATTCTCTCGCTTGTCGTAAGCTGTACACCACGTTTAAGTGCAATCTTTGCAATCTGACTTCTTTCCCATAACTTGTTCATGGCAGCTGCCAGTCCTTGGTGCTGCCTGCTCCTACCTGGAAGAATTTTTCACTACTATCAAGATAACCTCTTGAAAACTAAAATCCCAGAAAAAGGAAAAAATTAAACCTCTTGGAAATTGAGTCATATGCATGAGAAGAATACCTAAAGCAAAATGTGGAGGGAGAACTCTGGCAAGCCTTCTTAAAGATGTTGCCTCCTTCTCTGCTAGTGTAGATCTCACCCCATAAGGAAGAATTCTGAAGGGAGGTTCATAACCAGGAACAATTCCTGGGAGTAAATCTGCATCTACAGGTAGCGGATCATCTCCTGGCCAATCAGTGTATCTAGGCCCCAAACTTTCTAACAGCTTGTCAACTTCATCTTCATATTCCACTTCCTGTGATAATTCTGTGCCTTTTTTCTCCTCAATAGTACTCCCTGAATCTCCTCCAGGTGCATGGACATCATAAATAGGACTGGTTTCCGAATAATCTATATTGATATCCATAGCTGTTAAGGAATTACGTGAAATTTCATTTCTGTTACGTGGCTTCTTGTTTGATCGTACTGAAGGAGCCTCATAACTCACACCTCTGTACAAGGAAATAGAAGTGCCAGACCTCCAAATAACCAACCCACCAGTTTTTCTCTGAAAGTGAAGGAAAAGGTGGCATGAAATGAATTGGAACCTCAATTTAGTGGAATGTGTCACAAAACAAACCTTTCACTGCTATAATATGATGGGAAATTCTGGTTGTTTTAAAGTTGTAAGAAGAGAAAATTAACACAAATTGCTGGCCTCTCTCATCAATTTTGTGCAGTAGATAGAAAGAAATTGACAGAAGACTTTGCAACTGGACTATAAGAAATAAGTTATTTTGATCTCTTAGCTAATTTGTGGTGATTTTTTTGAAACATGAAATGCACAAGGACATATTTCTGTTACATGACCATGAAATCTTTGGAAATGGATGAAATTCCTGAATGCAGTAACCTTTCAAAACAGTGAAACACTAGAAGATGCTCATTTCTTCTTTATTTATAAGATCGATGTCTTCCACTGAGAACATTGCTCAATGAACATCTATTATCCAACAAGTGAGTTTTACCAGATTATGTAGAGTACCCATATGCGGAAAACGGTTTTCGCAAATGGGAATTGAAATAAAAGCAGATACTTTTGAATTGAGACAAATTCACGAGGTCCTATGCAAAGTCAAGTTGTCAAAGACTCCACATATCTTCAAAGATACTGAAGCATCCTCTAATTGAGACGATAGAAATCATGTTCTTTTTCAGATTTCAGAGACAGATTGAAATTTTATACTTTCTCATAGGAAGGTACGGAGCATCAGATACATGAATAAACACTAGAAAACATTTGGACTTATTGGACATCGAAGGAAAAAGAAAAACCGGAAAATAGAGTAGCAACTAGTATCAAAACAAGCTAACCTCCAATATCTCATGCATCCGCTTCATATTAAGTGCAGGCGCACCCTCTATTTTCAATCTCACAATCTCAGCTGATTTCCACTTCTCATGAATCAAATCCACCACAGCTTGAGTGACGCCACCACCGCCAATCTTCGTCTTGTTCTTGGTGCGAAGAGCTAAATTCCTCAGCCTCCTAAGCTCCGTCTCCGGAAGAGTCAATTCAGCTAAAGAAGTCCTACTCTTAAGCCTCACTGAATCCTTCTTCTTCTTTTCCTCCTCCATCACCTCCTCCCAAGGAAACCTCACCACCCCTTTATTATTACTTCCAAACAAGTTTTCTTCCGATTCTTTCGAAAACCCACCTCGTGTATTCGGCAACATACCTTCCTCGACATAAAATATGTCCTCAACAGACCCTTTCTCAATTACTCTCTGCACCCCCTCCTCTTTCCTCTCTTTAACATCATCTACATACCCAAATTTCTTCAATTTCTCCACAATCTTTTCCATTGTACTTCCACCACCACCACCATCTTTACTTACTGCGCTACACTTAATCCTTATGGGACCTAAATTTGAAGCATTGTCACTGTTTCGATAATTCAAAACAGGTTGAGGCGGTCTGGGCCTATTTTCTTTCGGGGTTTCATTCCATTTATCTAACCAACTACTACTAGCAGATGAATATGCACAGAAACCCCATCTAGTATTCTTGTTTTTTCGTAGAGAATTGGTTTTTCCTTGTGGGTATCTTTGTGAATTGGAGTCTGATCTTAGGTTTTGATTCTTGAAAGGAATGGACGAACTGTACCTGAAGAACCGCAGGCGTGTGGTACCATGGAGCTTGGATACTGAGCCATGGAGTGAGTCAATGAAGGAGGCTGTTGCTGGGTAGACTTGAAGTGTCATTTAGAGAGAGAGAGAGAGAGAGAGAGTAAAAACCTGCAAAAATTTGAAGCTTTGTGCTGATATTTCAGATTATCCTCCCCTGGTCTCTCTCCTAGTCTGGTGCGCGCTGTATCTTAACGCAATTTTTCTTGGCCCAAAGTGGTATTGGGCATGGATGTCCCCAGAATGTGGACCATTAGGCTTTGTTTGGAATTTTGAGAAAGAAAAGAAAGGAAAAGAAAGAATTTTTTTTAAAAAAAATCTCCTTTTTATTTGGTTTGAGAGGAAAAAAGAGAGAAAATGGGTAAATATAGTATTAAGAATAGTGAAATTTCTCCTTATTTTCCTCACACTTTTCTTCTTCTTTATTTTCCTTTTCTCTCTCATTTTCTACAAGTTCCAAACAAAGAGATTGAAAAATGGATAAATCTTAGTTATTTGATCAAAATCACTAATAAAAATAAGGTTGTGATTTTTTCTGCTAAAAACACTTACCACACACATATTGAGTTTACTTACCACAATGTACATCCACACTTAATATATAATGTATGGCAGCACTTACCACAATGCAGGAGTATACTTACCACAATTTATGATTCGACCAAATTGACCCATACCGGAGTGGGACATCATAGCTGGACTCTCGACATCATGTGTACCAATTACCATATCTGCTCGGCACCCAAATTCAGGGGTAGGGCCTGATACTGTGATATGATGCGCTGTACACACTGAAAAAGATTTTTAAACGAACCGGGTTTCGGTGGTCCATCCGGGTTAAACCGTTCCATAAGAGGGAACTGCCGAACTGGGAACCTCTCTCTCTTCTCGGTCCCACCAGAGAAGTCATTCCCACAATTCCCGATTTGCTAATCAACTCTCTTGTTTCCAGGTAAACCCTCGCTAATCAACTCTCTGTCTATATAATTAATTAGTATATGTAAGTGTGCAAGGAATTTATACATGTTTTCTCTATCTGGGTTTTTGGTTTATTTTGATTGTAAGTTTCGTTTTGGTTTTTACTTGGAAATGGGATTCGAGAATTCATGGATGCATTATCTATACGCATATAGATCTTGTCGAGGAATTTCCATATTTGGAATCCTTCCAATTAACTGTCAGATTTCCATTTTGCTGTGGCAACACTTCCTCTCCGATTCCATCTCCAGTAATCTGTGGGTTTTATCTCTCAAAAATTTGGGCTGAATTGTAGCTTTTCAGGAAACTTTTAAATCTCTGCTCATTTATCCTGTCAGATTTAATTTTGTATATCCATAAGGGAATATGGTGCTCCATATGGATCAGTTTGGAGGCTTACCCAGAACAGATAATTGCCTTCGAGGTGTGCAGGGAGTGCCCCAAGTATCAAGCCGGGCAAGTTTTCTTTCTTTTGATAAATGAGGTGTACAGCCAGCTTACGCGCACCTCGACTAATCACGGGACCAATCCCACCTCCCATAGACTGTCCCAAAAGGAGGAGTTGATAGCACCTAGGGGGGTTTTGAAACTACGACCTTAAGAGAGAGCAAACCCCTAAGCCAACTACTTCTATTGATAGGGCAAGTTTTCTTGATAACTACCCAAATACCTGCATGTAACGAATGCTGCATGTTGTTTGATTACCCCAACATTGGGTAGACAGGGAACAAAATGTATTACTTTGGATATATATATTATTATCTAATTTTTTATTTACTATGATTTTTGAGGTTTGAGTTTTATCTTAGATACGGTTGTGGAGAAATACATAGAGCTAGACTATGTAGCTTCAAAATGGACACGGGACACAACACGGAGACGCCGACACTCAAATTTTCAATAAATTGGGGACACGACACTTTGTGAGGAGACTTCAGTAATATATATACATATACAGATACTAGATATATATAAATGTAAACACAAAGTAGCACCGAAACTTTGCTGGAAGGAACATATCGGTATCAGACACGGACTCTCTCCGGACATGTGTTTGACACTTAATCTCAAAGTGACCTGAATTTTTTTCAATATTTGGACACTCTCCCGACACTTTAAAGACACTCCCAGGGCAATTTAATGATTGTTCCTAGAGTATCCAGAAGTGTCCCTAAAGTGTCCTGCGCGTGTCCTTAAAGTGTCGGGAGAATGTCCAACCCCTCAACTAGTGGAAAAAGAATTAGGACACTACGAGATGATGTGTCAGACACGTGTGGGACACTGGTACGTTGCTTACAGTATAGTGTCGGTGCTACATAGGAGCTAGATGGTTGATGGAAATGATAAGGATACCATCATGCACAATTTTCAAAGGACGAAAACCAGTTGGGGCCAGTTGTAGAAGTATACATGCTGCACTTTGTGTATGATTATTGAGTTTTGTGTGTGTAGGTAGAAACTTTTGTGTATATGCTATGCGCTTTTTGGTAATAGTGATGGTCTTGATGGATATTTATGTCTTGTATTTTCTCGTTGTGCTTGATTATGGAAACAAAATTTCAGGGTATGATTTATAGGTGGCCCAAACAGTGTATGGTCTTGAAATCCCCTTGATGGAATAAACATGCTTGTTTTCATCTATGCCTCCTCCTTTATATACAAAATGTAGTTCCTCAATCAACGAAGAGATACTCTCAGTTAGTATTAATGCATCTTTTCTCAAACTACGGCTCCAAAGTATTTTGCAATCGATGTGTTGCATTTGGCCTAATTTTCCTTTACTGAACATTTTTGTATGAAATACAAAGGCCAAATCTTCAGTCACAGAATAACCTTGTTATGTGGGCCATACTAATAGCTACATTTTGAGGGATCTTATGTCGGTAATTTTCTTCATATCTTAATATCTTAATGCCGATTTTAATCCAGGTCATTCTCTTACTGTTTACACTCTCTTAGGCCTGGTATATAGATGAGGGAACTTGGGTAAGTAGGTAACCATGACCTTAGTTTTCAATTCGCAGGTATGGGCTAGTGCACCTTCACTCAAAACTGTGAATTGTCGAAATCTCAAAGAAATCGCATAAATTTGCGATTCCAATTTTGCGAGGCGTGTATCTTGTGTTATTACCCCGCAGCTAATCATATGCACTGATTATGCTACATATGGATAAGCTCTAGCCACAACACTACTGTTGAAAGTTAGATCCCATGTGAAGTGGTTGTAGATTCCTAGAGCAACGGGGGTTTTACACTGCACACAGTGCTAGTTTATTCAAAGAATTCATTGAGGATTTTAAGTTGGTGGTAGAAAATTTGGTGAATAATGCGTCTGAGTGGACAAATAGTTGAAGTTAACATCCAACATAGTCTATAAAAATGTATGCTTAGCCACTGATCTGAATCAACTTTAACATGTTTAAGTGCCGCTAGTGCTGTCATTTCTGAAGTGAACAATATTTGGACTCAGAGTCCCAAATAACACACCAAAAATGCTCATGAAACTCATATCTAATTACTAGCTCTTTTGATATTAAGTGTTAATGTGTTATACTTAGTTAATATTGACGCATTCATGGCACAAGGCGCCTCTATCTTAGGCCGTTTAAAAATTAATGCTCTTACTGCCACACTTGCACCCACTCGGCAAGCTTGTGACTTAGGCCATGACAACATGTTGAGTCATCTGGCTGATGATTTATCCCTCTCGATTCTTTGCACGTTAACTTTACAATGATTAGTAATCTGTCAGTTGAGTTGTAAGCTTGTAGCATGCCTGTGTCAACCCTGTAACCTTACAATGCCAATCAATACCTATGTGGTCCAAAATTCGCTGTGGAACACACATTCTGATGCATGGTTGTTGGTGCACCTTATTCCCAAGATGATCAATTTAGTATCCCCAAAGTCTTTCGGAATGAGGGACTGAATTACTGAAAGAAACTTCGAATTTAGAGAGTGCAGTTTTAGCAAGAGAAAATTTGTGTCAACTGGTTATTGTTCTCCTATGAATGTGTGTTGCATGAATAAAACTTAAGAATTCCTACTATTATGTCTTGTTGCATGTTATTGAGATGAATGAAGTACACCCAGTTTTGTGACTCACCACGTTCTCATTACAGTTCTTCGTACTGGTACAATCTGCGTTACATCGTTACATGTGGCATCTTGCCCTACCTAAATGATCTGCTACAACTCACTTTTTAGGCAGGTATTTTCAATCTTCGGTTTATAGCCAAAGAGTATTTTAGCACTTTGGCTTATCTGTTTGGTCTTAAGATGCTATTTCATTTTTCTTGATAAGTTCTTAAGATGCTATTTCATGTCTTTCCTATCTGTTTGTTTTTTTGTCCAGTAAACAAATATGTTTCGTGAACTTGAGCTTCGTGGGCGTGTGGGTTTCCCTATCAATAGCCTAGATGGAAATGGATTGGTGGCCCACAGTTCAGTTGTAACCAGTCTCTTAAAAGAATTGCTACTCGTGAAGTCCACCAAGGATCACGGTTACTTCCTTGCCATAACCAAATTGAAGAGCATAGGCAATGGTGAGATTGACGAGGAATCAAGTGACATTTTCTTCCCAGTAGCCTTCTTTTGCCGCACTTTCCTACCTGTCAAAGGAGATGTCATGCTAGGAGTCGTTCACAAGATTTATAAAAGGGGGGTCTTCCTGAGATGCGGGCCCATGAAATTTGTCTATCTATCAGCTACAAAGATGCCGAATTTCCACTACATTCGTCGGAAAACTCAAGAGGTGTTCATGAACGATGATCTCTTGAGGATAGAGAATGGTGTGGTTATCCGTTTTGTAGTCTTTGCCGTGAGTTGGAGAAAGAAACATTGGGATGCAGAAAGAGAGTTCTTCGTTCTTGCCAGTTTAGAAGGCGATTGCCTTGGGCCAGTTTCGTTGCCTGGATCTGATGAGTTGGACTTGTAGAGTTTTTCATTATCAATGCAAAATTTTCTTGCTGTAGTTTTATGTTTTATAGGTGGTGGTGGGGAGTGCAAACTGAGTGTTCTTATAGTGAAATCTGATGTTGATAGACAATTGTTGCTGTATGTTGATGGGAGGATTATAAATATTTGAGGTAAAGTTTTGTATACAGTTGGAGACAAAGGCTTGAACTACTAGCTTGTAGTTTGGGTCTTTCATGCTATGAAAGGTCTGTTGGTCGAGTGGGGATGCTATACTTGTTTGTAAATGAGTCGAGTTGAGCTTGGTTCATTTACTATAACGAGTTGAGCTTTCTCGAGACAAGCCGAGCTTTGAGTGCCGAGTTTGGCTCATTGATTACATGAGATCGAGCTCAAGTCGTTTACCGAACGAGCTGACCCTTAACGAGTCTAGATACGAGCCTCATAAAGAAGGTAGTGGATACAAATACTGAGATCCCTAGAGGGGAATATTTTTTGGGGTACATTATATACACCTCCCTGAGGTTTAGGACACTTTCAATGTCCTTTTCCACATCTAAAATGAATTTGGAAGTTATACTTGGTAGGGGAACTTAAATAACTATCATGTTTGGGGAACTTATTTATGTCCCCATCCTAGTTGATTTGAATAATTAAGTTGGTATATTCAAATTCAAATATAACTCCAAACTACCATTTCTCTCTCCTACTTTTCTAAATATTTATATATCAAAATCTTTCTTAATTTATCTCAATCTCTCTCTTCTACCTTTCAAGTCTCCTCTTTGCTAATCTTGTAATTTTTTCTCTTCTAATCTTCTCTCTCCTAAAATCTCAAGATAAAATTTGATATATTAAAATAGTGAGCAAATTGGGCAACACACAAACATGGTAAAATTATTTGTCATGAATCCTGTGTTCATTTATCATGTTTCCTCTGTGCAATCACCAAAGTGGTAAAAACAATAAACCATATTTTTATTGTATCAAATCAGCTAATATGATAAATCAATAAATTATATTCTATGTATAAAATAACCGTGCTTTGTTTTCATAATCCATGTTTGGAAGGACATGGAGCCAACCATTTGTTTACTATATCAATTATAAACCATTTTTTAAAGGACACGTGAACATGATTTGTGTGATTTACTATTTTAACTGTTTAAAAACAAACACTAGTATTGAATCGGAAAAAAAAAAAAAACACCACCGAGGGGATTTAAGTAGGATGCCTATTTAATTTTCTCTTTTTGGTATGCATTTGATCAACAAAAATGATTTCCACCCATGTGAGTTGTGACTCTAATTTTCATCTGAAATAAAAGGTTAGAGATTAAATTTTGCCAAACCTGAATGTTAAAATACTAATTCTTATGTGTTTTCTAGATAAAGTGTCCCCGATTCTCCGAAGTGGGTTAATGCGCTACAAAAGTGTAGTGTGCTTCGATGAGCTCTACTAAGATATTATTATTATGATTTGATTAGCACAGATTATAGACTTCCCTAAAAATACTATTTCTTCCATCTCAATTTTTTGTCTACTTTTACGATTCTCAATACCTCAAAAGTTATTTATATTTAGATAAACAATAGAAATTTTATTTGATAGATTTTGACATTGATTAATATTGATTTGTCTTATCATTCATTTCCAAATTATAATGACCATATATTTTGGGGGTAACAAAATTCTGTTCGATCAAAAGGTTAATGATATCCGCTCTCTTTAATAATCTACTATTAAATGGACTCTACAATAAATAAATAAAAAAATCTCGATAGAGTCCACCGTAAAATACTACACCTATGGCCTCGTTTGTTTGGCCGGAGAAATCCCATAGGATATGAGTGTGATATGAAATCCTTGGAATATTGCTCAGAATATCAATGGATGGGAAAAATTCATATCTGGTGTTTGTACTAAAATGGGGAAATCCCATCCAAATCCCCCCCCCCCCCCCGGTACGGATGGGGAGAAAACCTTGGTAGAGATTTCATATCCCATGCAAAAAAAGAGAATAAATATTGAAAAATGGAGCCTACTCCAATCCACTCCCAAATCCCACCCCCAAATCCCCCCAAACAAACAAGGCCTATAGGGCTGGTTTGGATGAGGGCAAAGGAGGGCGAATGAGAAAGTGATGTGACATTTTTGACATGGATTGAGAATCAAATTTGAAGGCGGACTAAATATGCCTAGGGGAGGCTGTCATAAATAGTCCGCGTGATTGGGGAGACCCAATTACTTCCCTACCTCAAACCAATATCCTTCAAATAAAAAAAATAAAATACTTTAGCGCATAATTTTTTTTTAATTTTTTTTGTTGCATCAAATTAAACTACTAATAGAGATCTTTAATTCGATGCGAAAAAAATTAAAAAATTATATACAAGAATAATTACATTGTTAGCTTGTAAGTTCGCTTTACAATATCCTTTGAATTAAAAAATAAACTACTTCCACGTATAATTTTTATTTTTTTTGCATCAAAATAAACTACGGGGCGTTTGTCTGTGTTTTCCATCAACTTGTGCGTGTTGGCGTACCAAAAGGAGTACGGAGTCCGGTTTAGAATGGTCCATAGTAAACGTCGTCGTTTGCGCTTTTTTCCCTCACTCTTCTTGGAGTCTGAGAATTTCCCAAATCCGCAGAAGTTCTCTCTCTCTCTCTCTGGCTCTATCTCACAGGCGACCACTCTTCAACACAACTCCAAACACAGGTAAGGTCCCGCCTCTCTCTCTCTCTCTCTCTCTCTCTCTCTCTCTCAGTTTATGCGATGTTTGCTTCATTTTCTAAACTCGAAACTCTTTACATCTTTTACCTGCTATTAGAAAGTGGGTATGTTCCCAATTTATAGAAAATAATTTACGGGTCACAGTTAATTAGCTTGAGAGGAGTAATCTGGACATACCATAAAACTGGGTTTGCTCTATTTGTCTCGAAACTAGTGTATTAGGATCATTGAGGGGTTTTTATTCCACCATCATATCTTGAGCTGGTTCACCTCTCTCTCTCTCTCTCTCTCTCTCTCTCTCTCTCTCTCTCTCTCTCTCTCTCTCTCTCTCTCTGGTGCTATGCATTATGTGTTTATCCTCTTTTTAAGGTTGCACGTGCTCCATTTACTGGTCACCTGTTTTCTTGTCCTCGACCTCGAGTATGGAGGAGAAATCGGCTATCTGGTTTTTAGGGTGCAGTTTGATTTGTAGCAAAGTTTTTTCTCTGGGTTTTCACAAAGGCGTTTAGAGTTAGTTGAGCATCACCAATCCTTGCTTGTTTTTCTAGCCAAACCCAAAATTTGAGTAAAAACTAAAAACCTTAAAAACTCGTCTCCAATGCCATAGCCATTTCTCTACGCATTTTGAGTTTTACCCTTTCCTTACCCAAATCTGGGCTAATCCATACACATTTTCTCAACACTCTTTTAACTTTCTTATTGTCTACACATGTGCCATTTTGGTCCCATATTTTGAGGGAAATGATTTTCAGACCCGATTTGGGTAGAAAATTGGTGATGGCTTGCCCCCTAATGAAGCTTTTGACCCAAATTTTCACCCAACTATGGGTAAAAAAAATGACTCAGGGCTGGTGATGCTCATTTGGGTATGTTATCTCCAATGCTTCATTTGGAGAATGCCAAGATTTTGACCCAATCCTTACCCCGTTTTATCCCCAAATACGAAATTGGTGTAAAAAGCCTAAAAATCCAAAAGCCTAAAAATTCATATCCAATTTTGTACCCCATTTACCTACCCATAGTGAATTTTACCTTTTTCCTTATCCAAATTTGGGGGAGACCCAAATCAAAACCCTTTTTTCCAATCTCTCTTTTCACTCTCATTAATTACAAGTGAGACATTTTGACTCAATTTTGATGGGATAGCCTAAAAAACACTAGATTTGGTTATTAAAAAAAAGGGTATAACATTGGAGAAGGCATACTCAAATAAAGCTTTTCACCCAAAATTTCTCCCAAAATTGGGTTAAAAAAGTGGGTAAGGGCTGGTGATGCTCTAAAGTGATTTCATTTTAATATTGGCTGGTTACTTTTTCGAGGCCATTGCTCTTGCTTGACTATTGATCACCTCATCAGGTGAACATTGGTAAGTTGCAAATGATTGTAACTCTCACCTCCAATTCAGGCATTCACGATCGCCTATGTAATGTTGATGCTAGCTTTGTCTGTATATATAGTGGTGTGGTATACTATTGAGGAACAATGAGATACAGAGAGCTCATTTGCTTAAAAAGAGCAACGATTTTGATTACTGTATTGATTTAGTTTTTGTGTATATGACTATCTCTTCTGAATAATCAGAGCATACAAGCGGTATTTGGCTCGTGGGGAGAGCTTTACCTGCACTAAAACCCTCTGGAGTATCATTGTATCTTGGGAATAGAGCATCACTTCACTCGCTATAAAAAAATGGCATTTCTTCTCTATCATGATTCACGTCTGCCTGTCTCCATTACATAGAATAAACTTTTGTTTATGCACCGGGTTGAACGATGCTCTTCTCCCGGGATACAGGCTACAGCGGTCCTATGGGGCACTTTGTGTTAGCAAAAGCTCACCCTGGTGTCAAGAACCGCCCATATGCTTAAAAGCTCTAAATGAAGCGCATCTCAAGGATATCGAACTAGAAGAATAATATAGCAAGAACTAATTTTTTTTATTGTTTCTTCTTGATTGTTGCTGGTATTCCTACAATTTTTCAACTTTGTAGGCCTAGTCAAAATCTCATCATTCTCTACTGCCTGCTACAGAACTTTCGGGGGAAGAGTTTTGCCTCAGTCAAATCCCTCTCTAAAGCATACGCTAGGTACTCAGCTTTCTATAATTTTCTATTTCTCCCTTTTTTACAGCTTTAAAGTATTACCTGTTAGGTTGGCATTCTGTATTGACTCTGAAATTGACTTACACCATTTGTCTTTTCGGTCAAATTTTCCCTGACCTTTCTCATACTGTGCTAATGCTTCTATTTCTATAAATTGGTTTGTTCCCTCCTATACTTATGAATTTGGACTATCAGCACACTTATTGTTTAGGTTGAAGTCTTCATGCGTGTAGAAGCATATGCCCTTCATGCTTTCAATCTTTCCATTTTTCAATAAATCTCATTTGCCAAAAAAAGAAGGGAACATCTCTCATTTTTCTTTGAGTTTGGGAATTTAATGGCTAAAGTTCATTGTAGTGTTCTTAGGACTCTGATAAATCATGGTGTATCTCATTATAAGCATGCTGACTTCTCATACTTTGCATCAGTGGCTACATGCTTGTCAGTCTGCGACTCCCCTGGTGACTGCCCATGTTGGAGGCTTTTAACGAATAATAGTCCTTAGGACCCGTTTCAGCTTTTCTATTTTCTGTTCAACTAGACTTCCTAAATTTGGATGAGATTAGACATTTTTTTACCTTGAATTCCTTAACTATTAGGGTCCAAGTATTTCTGATTTATTCATATGTCATCAGCAAAATCAGTTGCATTGTGCTTGTTGGTAGACGGTGGTACAGCCCCATGTTGGTCTTAGGGAGATGCGTATAAAGTTGATAGATTTAGAAGAACCCCACAAGTTTCTCGACCCTGAGGGAGTTGAACAATTGCTTTGCTCATCTATTGCAGTCACCTAGGCTTGAAACACACACTGCACTTCTGAGTCCCCAACAAAATAGCTTCAAATATAATCCTTGCAATATTTAAAATGTATGTAAAGCATTGTTTATATGCGACATCTTGAAATTGATCTTCCATCGTGTTCCCCTAAGCAGCCCATCTTTCCCCGTAGCAACTAGCAAAACTGTTACCAGCAAATGGGGTGCTTTTTTACTTCCTGTGTACATAGATACCTTTCCAGTAAAAATAGTTTTTAAGTAATTGATTCTGTGATATTATTTCTGCTGAACGTAAGTCTTCTACTTGAAGCTACATACCTTTGATATTCTTCGCGGGCAGAAACTGTAAGCATGTTTCTTAAGGTGCAACTGCCATGGAATGTCATTATTCCAGCTGAAAGCCTTGACACCAAAGGTTTGATGCTTCAGAAGTCGATAATAATTCGACTCTTGGATGACTTCTCCTCGAAGAAGGCAACGAAAGATCTTGGTTACTTTCTTGCAGTAACCACACTGGATCACATTGGCGAAGGGAAGGTAAGACAGCACACGGGGGATGTACTGTTTCCTGTGCTTTTCAGCTGTGTCACTTTCAAGCCACTCAGAGGAGAGATCTTAGAAGGGGTCGTTCACAAGATCTTGAAGCACGGTGTTTTCTTGAGGAGTGGCCCCATCGAGAACTTATACCTCTCCAATCAGAAAATGTCCGACTATAAGTACGTGCCTGGGGAAAATCCGATCTTCATGAACGACAAGCTGTCCAAGATCGAGAAAGACGTGGTGGTGCGCTTCAGTGTGATCGGGACGAAGTATATAGAGGTCGAGAGGGAGTACCAGGCAGTGGTTAGCTTGGAGGGTGATTTCCTTGGACCTGTTTCTTAGTTAAGCTCCTTTTTCAACTAGCCTCTGTAAAAGTCTTACGTTGGCCTGAGTTTTATTGTTATTTGCTCTGTAATGGTACTTAACTGGGTGTAAATTGGCTGTTTATGTTTCAGTCTTTTCGTATCTATATTCATTGTCTTGTAGTCGTCGTACTAGTCGTTTTGTGGAGGTTTAAGATACTAATGCTTTATTAGCTAGTCTCAATTCTCATAGTAGTTCATGAGACATTCTTGATTTGTTTTCCTTTGCCTGAGTATTTGGTTGTCGAGCCGTGATGGTAATTTTGTTTTTATCAAAAGCGAAATTTCTTCCTGTGAGTTTGAATGAATGAGATGAAGTTCAAGCAGCTTTCTGTGTAATTAGCTTATTACTGCAGAGATGGAGATGAGTGAGGAATATGAAAGTGAAGAAAGGAACCTTAGCTATTTTTTTTTTTTTTTGGAGAAATAGATAGAAATTTCATTAATCAAACCCACAGTACACAAATCAAACCAAAAAAACCAAAAAACTACCCTAAAACTAAACAAATCAGAACGGAAAACAAAAAAAGAATGAAAAACAGACCACTGAAGCCATCGCCGCCATTGCCGCCGCTACTGGTCGGTGTAGGAGACCTAGATCGGCCTCCCCTTGGTCCAAAAATAAAAATTCCGGCCGTCCACACTGAAAGAAGAGCAGATCCATCCATGCATGATGAGTCACCGGTAGATTCAAGAGAGGATGAAGTAAAGGAGAAGGGAGGAGGAGAGGAGAGGGGAAAAGGGGCTTGAGGGAGGGGGAAGGAGGCATTGGGGGAGGGGGATATGTGGCGGAAGGAGATCTCCGGCAGCCTGAGACCCATCTCTCTCACTCGAGCTCTCTCTCTCTGCTCTGCTCTCAGTTGTTGTTGTTGTTAACTTGAACCTTAGCTATTTGTAGTTGCTCAAGATTGTCGGTCACGTAAACAAGCTAAGATTGAACTTATTTTGAAGCTCATTAAGCTTTCAAACTAAGTTTAAGCACATTAGAACTTGATTTGTTCAGTTTCTAATGTCTCAACAAATCAAGTTACTCTAGATCGGCTCGATCATGTTTGTTTGAGATCGGCTCTATGTGTTTAAATATATCTGTAAAGCTGGTTCAGATCATTTATTGGTCTTAATATGAAGCTGAAAAGTTCAAAAAGATAAAACAACTGATGGTGCTACTGCTACAGCTTCAGGGGAGGCTGAAGGCATGATGCAAATTCTGCATTGCTCTGTGTACCCCTTTTCCCATGTCTGTGAAGTGCTATGTAAATTAAATTCTTTTTTTTTTGCCGATCAGCTGAAAAACGAAATAATGAAAAAGAAGAAGAAGAAAAAAAAAAGATTTTCCCAATCGGCTGTTCTTTGATGTTGTTGCATAAACATTAAAGCCTTTGCACCCAAAAAAAAAAAAAACACACACACACACACTAAAGCCTGCAATCCTTTTAGGTCTTTATCTTTGTTAATGATAAAAGGTAAAAAATAAAAGAAGTTGAATATGAAAATTTTGAATTTTCTTTTGCATGGGCTGTTTTAAGTTTAGTTAGTGAGAGGGGAGAGATAGCTAGAGGGGAAAGAGGAATTGTTGTACTTCCCCCGTCCCTAATTTTTTTATAGCTTTTTTGGGAGTTAGTTTCACTCCTCAATTGGCTGTCTTGAAATTTTTAATGTTTTCGCTGATTTTGAATTTTTTTGTTCGATAGAAACAATTGGGCTTTATTACAAAACTAGTTTAGTCCGACGTGCTTCGCACGTCACCGTGTGCTCAGTGGTTAAGGATTGTTCAGTGCTGAAAGGTCTTGTTCGATTGTTAGTGTTTTTGAAGTTCCATACATTTTGTTGTTTTGTTCAGTCGCATTGTTATGCCTATCAGTAAGTTGAGTTTTTGAGTACGTCTTTTGTGTTCTTGTTGACTTCTTTCAATGAAAGTTTTGTTTTTAGATATAGGTTTTTTTCTCTGTATGCTCCTCTGTGACCAAACCTTTTATACAGAGCCGACTACAACAGTAATCGAAAGACAATGGAATGACGAGCAAGCCCCGTTACAACAGTAATCAAGGACAATGAAAGGACGAGCCTACACCGACAGCTTTCCTTCAAGCCAAAGCAACACAAATGCTGATTCCCTTCAAGCCAAAGCAACACAAATGTTGATTGCCCTAATAGTGATACGCCGTTCCCACAGTACTTGAAAGACATTTCTGATACCGTCTAGATAGATTCACACGAATTGGAAAATGACAGAGTAGCCAAATTGGTACTCAGAAATTCTCGTATTAAGCTTCAGGAAGAGAAATGTACAGAGATTCAGAAAATGAGAAAAAATGACAGTAAATTCCACACGCATTCCTCCCCTCATCCTCCTCTCTTATACTCCCCCTTCACGTGATTCAGGTAACCGTCTTTCCCGCCAAAACATAAGGCGAAAATAAAAGAAGAAAATACAGGAAAAATGCCAAGGAAGAAAAAGATTAAAAAGGACTTAATTAAGAATAACTTAAGGTACTGCATCATTCCCTCCTTCAAATCAACCTTGTCCCCAAGGTTGAAATTCAGGGAACTGTTGTTGTAACTTGTAGAGTGGTTCCCAAGATGCATCCTCTGGTATTGTGTTGGACCATTGCACAAGAACCATGGTTATGGGTTTGTTGTTCTTCTTCTCAAGTCTTCTGTCCAGAATTGCCACAGGTGCGACATGGAGCTGCCCAGATGCAGTAGGTAGTGGCAGAGTTGGATTTGTCTTTAGAATGGGGCCATGCTTCTTCTTAAGTTGAGAAATGTGAAACACTGGGTGTATTCTTGAATCTTGGGGTAATGCCAGTTTGTAAGCCACAGGTCCAATTATCCCTATGTGCCACTGTGTACTGCCTGTATGGTTGCAGCTTAAGATAAGCCCAATCCCCTACCTCCAGGGTTCTTTCACTCCTATGTTTGTCAGCCATCTGCTTCATCCGATTCTGGGATAATTCCAAATGTGCCTTTAGTACCTTCATCATGGTCTGCCTGTCTTGGAGGGTAGAATCTGCAGCTTCAATGGTTGTAGTACCAGGGATGTAGTCCTTCCAACTTGGTGGGGGTTGACCATAGAGTGCTTCATAGGGTGTAGTGCCAGTTGATGCATGATAGGTGGTGTTATACCACCATTTAGCCAAAGGCAGCCATTTAGTCCATTGTTTGGGTCTATCTCCTGTCATACACCTGAGGTAGTTTTCCAGACATCTATTTATAACTTCTGTTTGCCCATCTGTTTGAGGGTGGTATGATGAGCTAAGGCATAATTCTGTCCCTTGGAGATGGAATAAGGCTTGCCAAAAGGTACTGGTGAAAATGGGATCTCTGTCTGACACAATGGTGGTTGGCATGCCATGCAATTTGTAGATGTTATCAAGAAATGCTTGGGCTACATCTGCTGCTGTATATGGATGGGCTAGAGCAATGAAATTAGCTGCCTTGGTCAGTCTGTCCACCACTACTAGAATAACTGTCTTCCCATAAGAGTTTGGTAATCCTTCCACAAAATCCATAGAGATGTCTGCCCAGATTCTGATTGGTATTGGTAGAGGTTGAAGTAGGCCAGGAGTCTTAGCATTTTCAGGTTTGTTCTGTTGACAGATATCACAATTTTCCACGAAGTTTTGTACCTCCTTGCTCATGCCCTTCCAGTAAAAGGCTTCCTTAAGCCTTTTGTATGTCCTATCCCTACCTGAGTGACCTCCCATGGCACTGTTGTGGTGTTCAGAGATGAGCTTTTGTCTGAAGTTGGGCGAGTTACCCACTACAAGTTTGGAATGATGATACAATAACCCATGTTGCCACAGGTATTTGGGACGGCTAGTAGGCTCTTGTTGCAGCTCAGCAATCAACTGTTGAAGTAGTGGATCCTGTGCTATACTGTCTTGTAACTCCTTGACCCAACCACTTAGGACTACAGAAATTTCCATTAACTCAGCCTTAGTGTCTGTGGTTGATTCCATTCTCGATAGAGCATGAGCTGCTTTATTTGCTGACCCTTGTTTGTAACTAATGTCATAGTCAAACCCCATCAATTTTGTTAACCACTTCTGCTGCATGGTGGTGGAAATCTTCTGATCCATAAGATATTTGAGGCTAAGATGGCCAGTCTTGATCTTAAAATGATGACCCAGTAAGTAATGCCTCCACTTGTGCACTGTCATGACAACAACTAATAATTCTTTCTCATAGGTTGATAGCCCCAGATTCTTAGGGGTGAGAGACTTGCTAAAAAAAGCTATGGGTCTTCCTTCTTGCATCAACACAGCACTCACTCCTCTCCCTGAAGCATCACACTCCACTGTGAAAGTCTTGGAGTAATCAGGTAAGGCCAGCACTGGGGTAGTTATCATGGCTTTTTTGAGTGAATTGAAGGCTGCATCAACTTCTTGATTCCAAGTAAAAGCATCTTTCTTCAATAAATCAGTGAGAGGCTTACTAATTTTGCCATAGTCTTTCACAAACCTTCTATAATATCCTGTGGTCCTAAGAATCCCCTTAGAGCTTTGATAGTGGTTGGCCTAAGCCAGTTTTGCATGCTTTCAACCTTTCCTCTTTCTGCTGACACCCCTTCTCCATTGATGACATGGCCCAAGTACTCCACTTCAGGTTTACCAAACACACATTTAGAAGCCTTGGCATATAACTTGTGTTCTCTTAAGGTTTGTAGGGCAACCCTCAAATGTTCCAAGTGGTCATCCCATGATTTGCTGTAAACTAGAATATCATCAAAGAATACCAGCATAAACTTTCTAAGGAAAGGCCTAAACACCTCATTCATCAAGCTTTGGAAAGTGGAGGGTGCATTAGTGAGGCCAAAAGGCATCACTAGGAACTCATAATGCCCTTCATGAGTTCTAAAAGCAGTTTTGCTAACGTCTGAAGGGTGCATTCTAATCTGGTGATAACCTGACCTGAGATCAAGTTTGGTAAAGTATTGAGCTCCTTGAAGTTCATCTAGCAACTCATCAATGATTGGTATAGGAAATTTGTCTTTTATGGTCTCTTTATTCAGGGCTGTATAATCCACACACATTCTCCAACTATTGTCCTTTTTTTTAACTAAAAGGACTGGTGATGAGTAAGGGCTGCAAGGTGGCAGCCCATAAGGTTCCTGAAATATATCCTTGAATTGCTTTAACAGTTGAGATAGTTCAGTTGATACCTGAGGTTCTTCCTTCCTTGATCGAGCTGATGACTCTTCTCCTTGCATAACACTGAGTTGTGCTAGCATACCCTGTGGTTTTCCTTTGAGCAAACCTTGCATTTGGTCTGGAGTTACTTGCCGAATTTCCACTGAATTTCCCCCTATGAGTACATGTTTCTTGCCTTGAGCCTGAAATTCCATCCTTAATACCTTGAAGTCCCATAACACAGGGCCCAACGTAGTTAGCCATTCCACCCCTAGAACCATGTCACAACCCCTAGTGGTAGCAACCTCATGTCAGCTTGAAATTCAGTTCCCTGCATCCACCATTTGAAATTGGATACTGTAGCCTTACTTGTCAGTTTGGTTCCATCCGCTACCACCACAGTCAATGGAAGGTTTTGCTGGATGTTTTGTCCAGATCTCTTTGCCATGAGGGGATCTAGGAAATTATGTGTGCTTCCTGAGTCGATAAGAATAGTGAGAGGACATTTTTTAACCTTCCCACGTATCCTCATAGTCTTGTAAGAGGGCATGCCTGAAATGGCATGGACTGAGATGTGTAAATCCTCAGGTTCAAATTGTGGACCTGCTTCTTCACTGTCAGTTTGGGCTTCTTCAAACACCTCCTCTTCTTCTTCAGCTTCAAGCATGAATAATTGTCTCTTCTTACACACATGGCCTCTATAATACTTCTCATCACAGCCGTAGCATAAACCCTTCTGTCTTTTGTCCTCTACATCCTTGGAGGTCAATTTGAGCACAGGTGGGTAAGAGTCCAGGGGTTTGGTTTGGATTGGTGTGGGGTTTGGGTGGTTATATTTGGAAATAGGTGTACAAGTTTGTGGTTTGTAGTGGTTGGAGTTGGTTGAATTTACTGAGTAATTGATAGGAGAGTACACTGGTTTCTGGGTAAATGCTGTGGGGTTTTTGGATTTTCTCAAGGCTTCTATAGCCTCATCCTGTAGTCTAGCTAGGCCCATGGTTTGGGCAATTGTCACTGGCCTGAACATTTGTACCCCTGCCTTGATCTCCTCTTTTAGGCCACTAATAAAACAGCTTACAAAGAAAGCTTCCCCCAGCCCTGTGGTCCTATTTGCCAGTTTTTCAAATTTCTCCTAATACACCTTCACTGACCCAGTTTGCTTGAGTTTGGTAAGCTGCCCTACAGCATCTTCATACACACTCTCATTGAAACGAGCAATGAGGGCCACAGTAAAGTCCCTCCATGTCCAGATGAATAGCAGCTAGTCGCACCTTCTGGGTTTCATCTATAGTATGAATTTCAAAAAATTTCTCACAACGTTAGACCCATCCTTCAGGGTCATCGCCACCAAATTTGGGGAAATCGATTCGATTAAATCTAGGAGTTGCCCAATTTCCCGCAACATTTCCCCCATTATCCCCTCCCGTGACGAACTGGGTGGTACGTGAGGAGTTTGGGGTAGAAGATGAGGAAGCGTTGGTTACCTGAATCGCGAGTTAATCGTGTTTGAGGGTTAAGGCTGAGATCAGGTTCCTGACTTCGTTGATCACTTCCGTTTGCCGATCTAGGGCTTCGCCTTGCTTCATCATTGTTGCGGCTTGAAGTTCAGTGGTCGTCTGCAATTGGTTCACCATTTTGATGGTTTCTTCGAGTCGCATAAAATCGTGGGATCTGGTTCCTTCCGCCATATCAATGATCATCAAATTGGCCGGGATTCGACCGCTCTGATACCACTGATACCGTCTAGATAGATTCACACGAATTGGAAAATGACAGAGTAGCCAAATTGGTACTCAGAAATTCTCGTATTAAGCTTTAGGAAGAGAAATGTACAGAGATTCAGAAAATGAGAAAAAATGACAGTAAATTCCACACGCATTCCTCCCCTCATCCTCCTCTCTTATACTCCCCCTTCACGTGATTCAGGTAACCGTCTTTCCCGCCAAAACATAAGGCGAAAATAAAAGAAGAAAATACAGGAAAAATGCCAAGGAAGAAAAAGATTAAAAAGGACTTAATTAAGAATAACTTAAGGTACTACATCAATTTCACGCCACTCGAACAGTACGACGCCATCTCCTGAAAATCTGGACAACCACACACGCTTGCAATCGCCTGAAAATCTGGAGGTTTTTCGCCTTTGAGTTGTTGTTTTAACCTCGCTTCAACACCGTGTTTCGTAGTCACGTTTTTCCCCTATTGTTTCAAAGTAACTTTCATCAAGTGTAAGGAGGTTGGCAATCTAAAGATTTCTGCTAGACGATTTTGAAGGTTAACGTTATGTCATTAATGAAGTCTTTTCTTAAATTTATGGCTACATTTGCTTTTGTATGTTGCATATTAGATCAAGTTTTACTTAAAATTTTACTCAAATTTGGGTATGATTTGATCATTTATGTAAACAACAAGGTCAAGGGAAGATACAAAGAGTTTATAAGGCGGATTGGAATTAAAGGAGAGTTTATCCTGTGGAGTTGCAAAATGAAGAGGAGCTTGATTGGAAAAGAACTTGGGCTTCCCTAGAGAGGAGTTTTCCAATATAAAGATTTCTGCTAGACGATTTTGAAGGTTAACGTTATGTCATTAATGAAGTCTTTACTTAAATTTATGGCTACATTTGCTTTTGTTTATTGGAATGTTCCATATTAGATAAATGAGAGAGAGAGAGAGAGACTTCAAAACTCACGCTTGGAAATTTTCTCAACTCTTGACGGGTTGTGAATTTGCAGCTCCCCACACAAGATGAATAACCATTATGTTTTGGGTGATTTTTAAAATGTTGTATTTTAGATTTAGGCTTTGTTCTCCAATAGATTTTAGGTACATAAAATCTCAAATTTTATGACACTCCAATCTCAACACATAAAATGTAAAAGTGATTTTATGAGATTCTCATAAAATCCTCCTAAAATCTATAGGAAAACCACTACATTTTATCAGTTGGGAAAACAACTTCATTTTATCACCCCTCCATAAAATGTTCATTTTATGAGATTTTCATAAAATCTATTGGAGAACAAGGCCTTAATTGAGATTTATCAAATAAGATCTATATTTATATGAAGTATATTACCTATTAAAGATATAATTAATTTTCTATCTGGTTAGAATGAAACGAGAGACTATATTTTGGTTGAACCACAGCATTGCTTATTGAGTACGTTTGATACATTTTTAGTGTATCCTTCAGCACACTAATGTCTTGCCCAAATATGGTTCCCTGAACTTTTGTGCCCTGCATATAGATGCGAACAAATTTACCTCAGGTCCTCAACGTCAATCATCACAATTTTTTGGAACAGTCTATGGGTCTTGGTCAATCTTGGGAACCCTTTTTCTATGACCTTTACTTGTGCTGTCCAATCAGGGGTGTCGGGAGTAATGTCTTTGATCATGGAGATTTACTGAGCCATTTTGTGAATCTGTAATAATTATGTTGAAAAATGAAAAGTTATTTGGTTGCAAATGAAAGACAATAGCAGGAAAAAGAATGGTTTAATGGTATAGAGTAAACATTTCAAAAAAAAAAAAAAATGGTGTAGAGTAAAAAGAAAGTATAAATCTGGACCGAGTGTATATGGGACTCAAGTATAGGGGCAACACCGTACTTGAAAATGAAAATACAACAAAGCGTACGATTGGAAATTTCCCCATACGATTGGAAATTTCTTAGGTTAAAAGTGTGATTTTTATTTGTATATTTTTCAGATAGCACTGGATATCTTAATAGCACCCCTCTGCTTGGTGAATCCATAAGTCACACTTTCTCTTTATGTATTGTGTCTGGATTGTATTTTTTCGAACTGATTTATCTTTTTTGTATGGCCCAAGTTTTATAGACAACGTCATAATAATTGAGAAATTTCCTGAATGAACAGATCTAAATTATGTTGAGGATAGTGCCGGAGGCCCTGATGTAACTGTAGGAATTTTACCCAAGTTGGACAAAATTGGACTTGCTGCTGAGAAACACTATAAAACGATACAACCAGTGGTACGAAGGTAAGAAAGCTTCTTGTAAACGTAAGGTAAGCAAGGTGTTACGGATGCCATAGTCCATCTTGTAGCGTGCACAGTGATTCAACCATAGAACTGAAGACAATACTTCAAGCCACATAGAACTGCATTTTTATCCATCAAGAGATTCTATTGAAACTAACAAAAAATAATAGCTAAGAAAGCAATATACATATCCACATGCATGTATGAATTACCTCGAGACTACATCAAAATAGGCTACACTTTTATTTCTGAGAAGATTGAAATTTACATAGATACCAAAGCTATTACCATGCATCAAGTTGTTTGAGTACTATTACAAATACAAAATAATTTGTGAAGATGTCCACATAAGTAGCATCTTTGAAATTTAGGCCACCCAAAGCATCAAATCTTGCCAAAACCTTTGCCCATTTTGCATTTAAGAACACAAAAAATCACTCATCAACTTGACCCAAGCAACTTGCACCCTTGTATTTGACAACAATCCAAGCACCATCGACAACCATGCTCACCTGCATATTCCCTCCAGAGGCATCATTTCAATTAGAAAGGAACATATATAGCTGCATTCTCTTGGCACGGAATACGACCTTGGGCAGCCATTTGATCACACATTCGATCAAGTATCATTACAGATCACATTCTCGTTATTGTAAAAAAAAAAAAAAAAAGAGAGTAACTTGGATAATAGGACAGTGAAAAAAGAAAAACATAACAAAGCATAACTGCTGTGGTAAATCACATACCTAAGTGCAACTATAAGATCAACAACCCAAAAACATAGCAAGATTATACAACTAAGCAGGGAAAAGACACCGTCTACCTGGGTGATACTATCTACATCACGAATTTCTCACCATCCCATGGTCCTCTTAGACACACCTCGCAAATTAGAAGTGATCGAAATTTCATTTCACACCCACCATTATACCATAGCATCTTGATTCTTCTATGCATCTTCATAGCATGCAACCCAGAGGTCCTTCTAAAGAATCTGGGCACTTCCTAGCACAAGTTTCGCGGAAGCTACGATAGACCATAATTAATCTCTTTCCAACAGGAGATTTATTCATCAAGAAGGCATAAATTTAAGTTACTTTAAAGCCAAACCCAAACTGGTAAGAAAGCATATAAAAGTGACTTGTTTTTGTGAGATGGATGAATTGATGTGCAGTCTGCTTGCATTTCACAAAAGGGAAAATAAAGTACATTGATTTTTTGTAAAGGGACTAACATTTGGGACAGCCCAAAATGGAATACTGGACCAACTTTTTGGGACGGAGGGAGTAATATTAGATGAAGAAGAAGCCATTCTATGGATACCGAGAAATCTTAACACATCCTCGCCTGGCCCAAAGGACTAAGAACCCCCAAATTGCTAGTAAATTTGTAGAATGCTACCATGTAATAAGTTACAACCAGATATCTAGACAAATGAAAAGCAACGGGGCGAAGTGTACTAATACGACAGACAATAACACAAACGGTAGATAAAAGAAACCAGGACTTGTGAAAAAATAAACAAACATTGAGAAAGCCAAAGTACAAAGTTCATTTTACCTCTCGATTAGGGAAGCATGGAAAGAAATGATAAGACTCCAATAGTTCAAGTTGATTAAAGGCATCTTCGCATCACCTTGGTCCTTGGCTTCCCCAAGTCTCCTAAAAGACATGAAGACTTCATCTTGCTTGTGGGGGCATGACTTAAAGTTCCTCATTAATTTGGGCTAAAAGTACTTCTGCATTACCAACATGTATAAAGAATGGAACAACTTTTGGTTTAGAAACCTTAAAAGATTCTCAGCAAACAATACCAAAAACAATTAAACTATTTTGATCAATAGAGAATTGAATGTAAACCAGTATATTTTCAATTTATTTATATTGAGAGGGAGAGATTACATGGAGGAAAGAGATTCAGATGAAAATTTTGATAGCTTCCCTCTGTCAACTTGAGGACAAGACTATGGATTGAGAGCATTGAGTAGTGCTTCTTTACAAGACGCTCCACAGTAGCCTGACAGTTTTCATTCCAAGACTCCAACATAAAAGACTTGACAATGGAAACCAGCTCCATTTAGTTGGGAAACACTTCCCTCAGATTAAAATCACTTCTCTTAGATCCTTTCTACATGTAAAATTTGTGATTAGATCATTTAAAATTGTTTACCTATGACCAACTATTGATTATGTCCTAATTTAGAAATCCTCTTTCATTTTATTTTGCAATCAGATGGGAATAGGACTTCCATACTGGGACACGAAGTATCTAAAATGAAGTTTGGATGTGTATATCTATCAGAAATTAATACTTCAGGTATGACACTACATGTATTGCCAGTACATAATCTTAGTTGTTGCCTAAAAATATTGTTTCCAAATTCACTACCCAAAACACAAATCAATTCCCACACAATTCTCCTTCTTTGTACCATAAGCCTCAAATCAATTAAGTTCCACCCAAATAAATTAAATCCAATTTGGATCTTCCAAAGGACCAAAATTCAACCCAATCCAACCCTTGGAAATCCTAGAATAAACATCTCAAGCACAACTCAACCCTTGGAAATCATCACTCATCAGGCTAAAAAAAATGATTGAATTCCATGCTTATTTGCGGAAAAGAAACAAAAGCATTAGGTTTGACATCAGAAACAAAATTAGGTCTCACGTCCATAGATCAGTCAGCATCCAGCAAATAGCTATATATCTAAATCATCTAAGACAAAAAATCATCACAAAACAAAAGGCACAAACTAAGACTCAACAAATCAAGAATCAAAGACAAACTTAGCCTACAATTTCAATAAATATTTCAGCAAAATAAAAATTAGGTTTGACATCAGAAACAAAATTAGGTCTCACATATAAATTGGGAATTATCACACTGATAAAGTAGCAAGTTTAGGGAAGTATAAATTTGATAGACACCTCACCTTGTTTTTAAATCTCTTGATTCTTCTTCCTTTTCTTCCATGATAGATGCGTCAAAGGAAACCCTAATTTTATTGAGAAATTAAATTACGTTTACATGGAAAAAACAATTCTTGTTCAGAAGAACGAATCAGAGCCAGAGATTAGAAATAGAAGATGAGATAAAATTGGAAATCAAAACATGGGCAGAAACAAAAGTCACCCTAATCAACACACCCAAACCAAGCAAGAGAGATGGAAGAAGTGATTCTCTCCACTCCCTGGGGGAAGAAGTGATTCTCTCCACTCCCTGGGAACGCCTTTTATACAGTGCCACATCAACAGTCAATCACCGTTCAATAGTACTCCAAGAATAGTCCTTCGCCTAGCCATAATTGTACATCTTTTGTTAATTTAAAATTCCAGTATCAGATGTATTAGGTTGGTGGTAGATGCTTTATTATGGCCTTTGGATTCTTCTTATAGCATTTACTGTATCCTTTTCATTTTTTTGTCTTGAGGAGAGGAGCACCATCCCATTCTCAATAACTCATTTTGGACAGTCTGCCATTTCACATTCAGTACTTATACAAAAAACTTCTAAAGTGTACTTTAAATAGGAAGAAAATAAGGGGGAGTGCAGGGGCCAAACACCACCCTTGCACCCCCTCGGTCCTCCCTTGGCAATAGCAATTCTCTTTTCAATGCCATGGCAGTAACCAATTCTTTGTTCAATGGATGGACACTTCTACATGGACCTTAAATAGGCCTGCAAACTAAAAAGGAAAAATACTCTTCTTCTTCTATAGAGAACGGAAAAAACACTCACAGATATATACTTTGTTTCCACTCTCTGTATTTATTTTTATACATACTTTGAAGCTATATATTTGAGCATACAGGCGATTCTTGGTTCGAGAAAAGTTTTAGTTGCACAAAAACATTTCCATGATCGTTTTATCTTGGTAGTGAAACGTCACACAACTCGGTGCAAGCGGGAACGTATCTTCTCTTAGGAGAGCGCTTTACGCGTGACTCGATCCACAAGTTTTCTCTTAAACTTCTACTTTTGTGCTTACATAATTATCTCAATTTTTATTGTTGTGTTGTTGTCTCCGGTTACTGAAGTTTACAGAACTTATAACGAATAATTTCCAACAATAATAACCTATGTGTATGCGTATTCTATTACTAAATTGAAATGAAGAAGAAAAGGTACAGGAAAATTAAAGAGACATTGCAGCATATAAATAATGTTTCAAACGAAGGCATGGATATCATTAGACAATGAAGACATAGAAATATTGAAGATGCACGTCTTACTTATTTTATATATTTCTCATTGATACATGATAAGTTATTGATCACCAGATTTCTTTCGCTTCATCTGGGGACCAGCTCGAGAATTGCGAATGAATTCAGTTATAGGGAATCGAAATAGGATCAATATCAATATGTAACTGTAGTTCAGTGCTACAGTTACACCAAGATCAATAGGATCAATATCAATATGTAACTGTAGGATATGTTGACACCAAGATTTTGTAGTTCAGTGCTACCTCTAGGATACGTCATCACCAAGATCTTGTGGTTCAGCAATTCCAATTCCCAACAATCTTCTCAAGAACTTCTTTACAAAACTGTGTTTTTGTTTTCACTTGCCCAAAAAGATGCGTTCGCGTGTGGATTTTGAAAGGACGTGTCCTACAAAAACAAATTAGCCTAAAAGGCCACAATCAAAGAGTATAAATTGTAGTTGGATTTGGCGTTCAGGAATTTCCAGGAAAAATGAAAAGCAAAGAGAAATGAGAGAAAAAATTAGCCTTACAAATCCTTTTCCATTTCTTTCTCCATTGCCCAAATCCCAACAACAATATTCATAAATGGCCAAAACCACATAGCCAGCACAGGAATTCTGTAGTAAACCAACCTATGCTGATAATAAAGCAAGTTTTACTCCAATATGGAACTTAGGTTCAATATATAACATCACACCTCTTATGTGAAAGGATGTAACTTTTCCAAAAAATGAGCATAGCTATGCCAGACTTCCCATTCAGTTTTAGAAGAGTATGGTCATTTTCTCCACCATGCAACCCTGTACAGGCCCCTATTTCATATCATCAACAGAAAGTTTTTGTATGTTTTATTTACATCGTAATGCTTACACGATCAGTTCCTCTTCAAATCGACGACTATGACGTTGATGTTGTTAAAGCTTCTCCGACCCAAAGCGAGGAGCGTGAACAGCGCGGCTGCCGATCTGTTAGCAATGAAGGTTAGCAATAACATGGGAGAACGCATAACCATACTTGATCATAAATAATATCGCAAGCAAAACAAAACCAAACAACTTCCAGAATGTAGTTGCAGTATGATTTTTTTTACGTTGATCCATCTTTAAAATCCCATCAGGCACAAACACTCCTCATTTCTCAAGGACGATAGAATGAATAACAATTAATGAAAAAAGAGCAGTAAACTCATCCTTTCAATTCATTTCAAGTACCATACAGTATACAAAATAAAGCAATATTCATCGTGTCGTTGCAGCTCATATAATAAATGAGTAAAAAATGAAAAGAGTGCAGGCATAAATCCGTACTGATTTTCTCCCATTTGCCAAACAAACTAATAAAAGGGATACATGCAGGAACAATTTACAAATATTATCATCCTTCTGAACTAATTTTAAGCTGCAATACATTGATTGCAAGGGGAACAGACAAACCCTGTTACAATCAATTTATGGCACCCACAAGGCCAAATATAACAACAACACAAATTTAGAGTACAAGACAAAGTATGCTATCCTGAACGTAGATTCACAATGCCACATCAGATCGTCAAGGCTCAGACAGCATCAAAAGTCACAAGTCGATCAAGTATCAACAGCAGCCTTCATTTTGCTCAAGCGGATCACAATTACTTGGGTATCTAATACCATATTAGATCATTAAGGCTCCAAGGCCATGTAAATTTTGACCATGTTACATGGAACCAGACATGCATAGACCTGCGTATAGATGGTGGATGTGGTTGCGTTTATAGGGGTTGAACACCTACGCTACACCCAATCTAGGTGCCAAGTGTCTTGACTTTTGTATCTAAAAGCAAGATAAAATGAGCACAAGAAAAAGAACTCCAGATGGCCATACTACTGGCAGGCTAACACATTAAGCAAGGCTAAAACCTAAAAACTCTTACCATAATATCACACACTGCACACACTGCAGTGGATCAAACACGCAAAAATCAAGCCCAAGAAACCCAACACCGGCCAACCCCGAAAAATACCACTGTCCTAAATTGTGGGCCCTGACAATGCTATAGTATTGTCCTGTCAATTTCCAACCTTTACTTTTAACATATTACTCTCGAGCACCAATATCAGCCACTGGTGCCACCTATGGAGGTGCTTTTAGATAAGAATGCAAACCATAAGCAATTATCTATACACAAAGAAGAACCTAAATCAATCAATAATTGTGATACGTTAGCGTTCTTCATTTTAAAAGACACGAATGAAATCTTACCACTATCATCTCTGCATAAAGCAAAAACAATTACAGCAATTCTCTAACCCTCCTCTAAGTATGTGAACTCGCAAGAAAATGATGATTACTAATTCGATCAATAGCATTCAAATTCAGTAGTAGGTGGATGATGACCATAAGTTTATTCAAATTCACACTCTTCCACATACTACTACAATCTCATTCCCAACGTTTTTATCGATCCCCATATATTCAGTTTCTTTGAATTCAGCAGAGACTCGATTGTGTTTTCTAGTTCTTTGAATTCAGTTTCTTTTAATTATGTTCCTCGTATTTGTAATAGGATGGCTAATAGGATAGCCAAGTATGCCCTATCGTTGGATTCCACGCGAAACTGGCTTGGGGATATCCCAAGCTAGATTCAAAGGGAAACCTCTTTAGATCTTTTTTCGGGTTGAGTTTAATAAATTTTACCAATTGACAAAAAAAAAAAAGACGAACTACAAATAGTTCACCAAAGATGAAACACAAAACATACAAAAATAAGAGTTACCTTCCGTTACTTCTTGTAGGAAACAACATAGTTATTAGAAATTGGCACACCTACAAAACTATCTTCATCAATACCATGAAAACGTGTGCTCTCAACCATTCTTACCAAAAATCAACGTATGTAGCCTACAGCTCCCTAAAGTAAAAACTAAAACATTACCAGACACCAACCTATGCCCTGCAACAAAAGAACTCCAGCCCTCACCCTTTTAAGTATCCATCAATGTATTCAACCTTCCACGCCCTTCCGTTCGTCAGCAGAGTTACTTGCTGAACACCATTGGAATATAAAGCCAAGCCTAGAATTGGTATGACCTTTGGTTTTGGACCTTTTGATATAATTGAGGGAAGGATTAGAATGAGGTAGGATTTATTCGCATCTCAGGTTCCCTCCTCTAGTTCAAGAGATTGCATGACGTCATGACCTATCCTTCAACGTGCAACTTGCCATGCCCTCTTGTTTTCAACTTTGTGCATAAAACACACATGGAGATGACCAGGTATTTTGTAGTGCCTAGTGGGAATAAATAACTGAATTGCAGAATCAGGGTATAAATTGAATTGCAGAATTAGAAAGAAAATATTTGCAATTCAATTTATACTTGATTTTGCAAAACGGGTGAAAATCGGATACCACACACCGAAAGTGTTTTGTTCAATTCATATGCTGTCAAAACAGTAACAATAAACCTTCAAATCAAGGCAAAAGGGAAACTAAAAAACAAACACCGTTAAATACCTAAACTACCCTCACACTTGCCAGGTAGGGAGCTATTAATTTTGCCTTGATTATGTCTCAAATGGAGGGTGGTTGCCCAGTTTTTATAACACGATAACTGATCTCTTTCTTCAAGTTTGTTCAGTTCAAAATTCAACGAGAAAGAAAGATGCAGCGAATGAGCTTGGTTAAGGACAAAAGAATTTACCTTAGCTAACTTGTTCGGATTGTGATTAGCAGTTGAAGCAGCACTGAGAGTGGCCATTGAAGCTGTTTAAGCATTAATAACAACAGGAAAAAACAACATAAAGGAGGAATCAGAAATCCATATTAACAAGGTTTAGAAAATAAAAGTATCAACTGAAAATTTTCATAAACAAATGCGCGAAATCAATGAGTAAATTTTCACAGGGGAGCATTGGTAAATGGAAAGAAGTTTAAAGTAATGGATCAATCGGTTCTGGTGCGCAAAGCAATGCTCTTAGAGAAGCTTGTCTCATGGAGTGACATATATATACTGTACCCAAACATTTCAAGTAAAGAGGTTGCTGGAAATGCAAAAACAAAGCAATAAGCATTAGAACACAAGATTAGCACTTCATCAGAATGCAATAGCATATAAATGAAGGCTACAAAGCATTGTTGCCAACCTGCTTGTCAGTAGCACCATCTGTTCTCTCTATTGCTTTAGTTCTACCAATGGCCATCTTTCGAATGCTTCCACGAATTGCTGATGTGACATAATTCGATTTGTTTCCTCTTCTGACTCCTCCTGCATCATCCAAGGGATCATAGTTAGAGGATTACAAAATTGAACTGGTGCTGATCCTTCTGACATGTGCCTACAAATTGGAGACAATAACCCAGAAATGCCAATTATAGTAATACTAATGGCTAACATAGAAAAGCTACGGAGAAAGAAAATTATCAAACCCTAATTTCATAATCTATTCGTCGTAGCATCAAGCCCTATTTACCTAATATCTAACACAGGGTTTTTAGCCGATATATACCAAATTTTGAAACAATTCACCAAAATATACCATTTCTGAAACTATTTTTAAAAATATGCCATGCCGCATTTGGAACATGCGGCATACTACGTGGCACCAGAACCCCGTCGTCCACGTGGCCGAGCCGTCCACCTAGGCAAATGCCGCACGTCGGAAATGCGGTATTGAACCCTAATGCCGCATGTGGAAAATGCGGCATTGTACTGTACATAATATGTCGCATTTGTGCCGTACAATGCTGGGCCTATATATATGTGTGCGTATTTCTAGTTTGATCTCCCGCTAATAAATACCAGTATATTGTAAGTTAACACATGAGCTTGGGCCGTCTGATGATGTTTTCTTCTGAATTGGTTCATTGAAATGGATACTTAATTTGGCCACCATTTCCTCTTTTGCAGAGCTTTCTAGTTTGGCAACTTATCCTATCCTATATATTTCTTGGGAGGAGATACAGATTTAATCAGTTAATTGGGTGCTTTCTGGTTGCTGTTGGTGTAATTGTAACAGTAGCAAGGTAAGCAGGATGCATTCTTCCATTTCAATGGCAATTTGATTTGTCCTACTATAATTGGGAATCCCAACTGTTCCAATGTCAATTGTCCCGGCCTATTATTATGCTTCTACATTTTTCTTATTTTCATTTTTTTGTAGATGTCAGTTAGAATAATTTGTCAATTGAAAATCAGTTGAAACAAGCTATCCATCTAATAGTCTTCAGCTAAAAGTTGTGGAACCTAAACAGTGAGGTAGATAGTTTTCAAGCTAAACAGTAGTGCTTTGATTTAATTCTCTGTATTGTTTGTTCTAGAGAGGATGACATTGAAAAGTAAAATCAGAAGCAATATGCTGATTTCTTGACATATATATATTTTTGGTGTGTTATCCCTCCTTCATACTTATGGTCATATGTGTGCGTATTTCGCAGATTGTTATGCAAAATGGATCCTAACTTTCCATTTGGAAGAAAGTTAGAACATGGAGAAAGTTCTCGTACCGACGAAAATGCAAATGAATCGGATGTGAGAATTCGATTTCGTAGACGTAGATTACAAGAAGAGGCAGAGCGTGTTGGTTTGAACAGCAGATTCAATGGTAGGATTGTTCATTGGAGTTTTCCTCCCCATCCTTCTAACAATATTCGCCCAACTCGAGTACGACCTGAAAGACAGATGGGTGATGACAACAATGCTCCTGCACCCCCTTCGCACATGGATGCTTGGCTTGCCCGCCACCGAGCCAAATCCCGAGATGATTTGCCTGTTCATGGAATGACGGGTTTTCGTGGACCTATGGTGGGGAATAGAATTCGTAGGATGCAAAAGACGGAAACCAGCCCAACGGTGGGTGTCGATCCGCGTGAAGACCATCGTAACTACCCTCAATTAAACTACGATCTTTCTTTTTTTGATCGGCGTGGTCGACGACGTTTTGTGACTCCGAAAGAGCAGTACGATGCGAACGAAGATTTTGTATTTTTGTTAGACTGGAACCAAACACCTTACTCAAGAGATGCAGCTGCTTTACTTGAGTGGCCAAACTTATTCGTCGAGCGCAACAAGTTGGAAGCCAAGTGTCGGCAGTACATGCAGAAGGTGCCTAAAGCGCGGTCCGTGCAAATGATGAACGGAAGAAGGTTGCAATGTCTTCACAACGATGTTTGCGAAAGGTTGCGGGTGGAGATTAAGGCAATGACAAAGCGAGTTACACGTCAGGAGAAATTTATTGATGTCGTGAAAGAGGTTGAAAGGGATGGTTGTAATCGGAAGGAGTTGATTAGAGCAATTTGGAATGATGAGGAATATGCAACCGATCCGGAACTATCTGATTATTCTGATGAAATGTAGAAGATTTGTTTGCTTTATCTTGTGTGACAATTTGTATTAGATGTTTCATTTTAGTCATGTGTGTGATGCAAATTTTAGTAATGTCATTTGGTTTTGTTTGAAATGGTCTACGACTTGACTACCCCCGACTATATGTAATTAATTAAGACTTGTCACTGAAATCAATCAAGTGGACGATCCTATTTTTAATTAATTTTTTTTTTATAGGATTTCTCGATACTCATGTGAGTATTCTCAATTCTATATCATCATATGTGATCACCAATAACTAGGGCTCACAAAAGCCATCGGAAATAATTCAAGTAATTTGTACCCTAAAACAAACCAAACATAATTAAATACAGAAATTATCATTAATTGAATGGGAAAATTGTTATACAAACAAGCATATTTCGATTGAGCTTTGCACCTAAGTTTGATCAATGTGTCACGATCAAGTCGAAATTGTGTTTGTGCTCACCCAACAGGACACCTCGTCGGCGACAAGAACGATGGGAGTGGGCTTTTTGTAGGAAGAGAGAATTTTTTCTCAAGCAATGAAGAAATTAGGAAAAAAGAACTTTTTCAGAAAGAGTGGGCGTGGAAGAGAGAATCAATGACGCATGTCCTTGTTTGGGATAGGCTTTGCAGAGAGAGTGGCCCGTCTGAATGCCGCATAGGGGACATGCGGCATTCTATTAATGCCGCATAGGGGAAATGCGGCATTGAGGAAAAGCCTTCTGCACAACAGGCTTTGCAGATTATTCAGGTGCAGGATCAGGCCGTTCCCCTTAGGAGCTACAAATATTCTGAAATCAAGTGGACAATCTTCTTTTTATTTATTAATTTTTTTTATAGGATTTCTTGATATTTTTATATATATATATAATATGTAGGACCATGATTCCAAAAAAAAAAATAAAAAGACTAAATGAGATTATTATAAAATAATCATAGAAAATTTAGATACTTCATTCACTTAAAAAAGGCTTACTCTGTAAAAAAAAAAAAAGGGTTACTCTGTTTATCTTAATTTTGAACGATTTACCCTATAACTCATGGTGTGGTTTGTCCTCTAGTTTATTTTTAGAGCAAATTTGAGCTACACTTTTTGATCATGTTCTAGATTCTTGAATGTTCTTGACCATAAAAGCGAGTATTCTCCTTGGGAACACATATAGTCATGTGGTGCTGCAAATTTTAGTAATATCATTTGGCTTTGTTTGAAATGGTCTACGACTTGACTACCCTCGACTATATTTCATAAATTAAGACCTGTGTTCGAAGCTCAAGTGGGCGATCATGTTTGTCAAACTGTTTTTTATGAATTAATGGTTTGGATACATACAGAAAAATTTGAAATATATGGGTCGTTTTGAGCCATTAATTTTGACTTGGCAAATAAAAAATGTCCTATGTGTGGTGTAATTCACACAAGTAAAATTTGAATAAAAATTTGAAAAATTAGATCAACCACTTTCACATATTCAATTGAGCTGGTAAAATCAGTATGTTTATTGATTTTAGCAAATTTTTTATTTTATCATTTGGGAAACTCCATTAATTTTACCTATGCTTATAAATATTAAGTTATACTGATTAATTTTTTTAATATATAAGTTATACTAATTACTTATATATATATATTAATTAATTAATTAAAATCCGCATAAAGTGTAGGACAAAAAAAGGAAAAAAAAACTTATTTATACAAAGTAATAATAAGAACTACTGATAAGCCTGATTACATGTAACACAAGTACAATGTAAACGAAATTACATGGTTTTTGGAGAAGTTCATGGTTATCCTCGTACTCGGGAACACGTTCGTCCGTTATGCCCTTGTTGTCCACAAAATGAGCAGGTTTGTGTTTGTGATGGTTGTGACTCCATCCAGTCCATCTCATTTCTGAATCGTTTAATTTTTGGACGCCCTCGACCCCGTGTCCAATCTTGGTTGGGTAAGATTGTTGGTCCTTCGTTGGGCGGCCAATACTCTCTGTCACGAATGGGAAAAAATGGTTGGGACCCATAAATGGCAATGTTTGAGTCGAGCGTCCAAACGTCGTCGAAATATTGAAATACATTAACACGCAATTTCATGCATACTGCAATCACGTGCGAGCACGGCATCTTCCATTGCTGAAACTTCCCGCAAGTGCACTTTCGCTCTACCAACTCGACCGTGTGCTTGTGATTCCCTTTACCTGGGCTTGTTGGATGCATTGGTGTCTCCACTTCGGACACCCCTAACTCGCGGTTAAATTCCACGACACGGTGTCTTCTTGCCTTGTTCATCCAATGTTCGAACTTATCCATTGCAAACTTGCTTAAAGTCTCGTTGTTGTCTTTTCTTTGGCGTGCTCGTTCGACCTTTGAAAAAAAATACTCGACGGACTTGTAGAATGTTGTCATAACAGTTGCCGTTATGGGTAGATGTCGGGCTTCTTTAAGAACCCCATTCAAGCCCTCAGATACATTTGTAGTACATGATCCATATCGCCTACCTCCATCGTATGCAAGTGACCACTTTGGTCGGTCGAGGTCCGTAAGCTCCTTATAGAGTTTGCCGTCATCCCAATTTTTCATTTTGCTTAGCTGACGCTTGTACTTCCGTTTCTGTACTTCCATGGCAGTGACTTTGACTTGGATGCCCACTTTTTTGTTGTATCTCCTCATAAAGTTTGCCCCGATGTGGCGAGCACAGTATCGATGGTAAACGTATGGTGGTCTCCATAAGGGGTCTGTTGGCATGTAAGACATGAGGCCAGCCGCCCTGTCAGAAATGAGGCACAAATTTTTCCTCATTGTAACAAAGCATCTAATGCAATTTAGAAACCATCCCCAATTTTCAGCGTCCTCCTTCTCCACGATTGCGAATGCAATAGGCACACATTCATTTTCTGCATCTTGAGACACGACAATTAGCATCACGGCCTTGTATTTCCCCGTAAGAAATGTTCCATCAACGCTCAATACAGGCCGACAATGTTTGAATGCTTCAATGGCGGGTCCGAATGCCCAAAATACGCGGATAAATATTGCACATCCCGGTATGTTAGACTCTATGGTATTAATGACATACTCCGTACCCGGATTACGCACTTTCACAGCGGCCAAATACCTCGATAGTTCTGCATATGAGTCATCCCAGTTCCCATAAATATCAGCAATAGCAAGAGTCTTTGCCGCCCATGTTTTTGCGTACGATGGGTTGTAACTTTCTATTGCAATTTTAATAATTTCCTGCAAAACCTTGATTTTAGTACTAGCGTCTTTCTTAAGTATGGTGGTGATATGTCTCACCATATGCTGGGCAGTAAGATTGACATGATCTTGACTTACATTTCTTGAAACACACGTATGAGGCCCTGCGTAACGAGTAATTTCCCATTCTTCAGTATCGGTGTTCTTTACTGCACGAAGGCGCCACTGGCATGGCTCCTCGTTATTGCATCTATAGACCAACATAGTAGGTGACGATTTTTCAGTCTTTACCGCACAATTCCGACGCATGCTATACTTTTGGACCGAGTATTTCACTTCTTCCTTTGAAGAAAACATCTGCAAAAAAAAGAAAAAAAAATTGTAACTCGTAGGTTATACCATGACAAATATGATATTTATCGAAAGAAACAAACATATCTCTTTGTACTGTGACAAATCCAAATTACTACCTGTCCCCGAATGAAATCAGAACCATCCCATCCGATTTGACTACCCGTGGGCATTGGCGGGCTTGGGTCGATGATATTTGTCCATGTGTCCTGCGTTAACATTGATGGTGGCTCAAACAAATCTGATGCGTCTTCATCGTCATCCCCAGCTTGTAAGCCTGCATCCACATCTTCTTCACTGCTGTTGGATGCGTAATCAACATGTTCGTCGTCCCCATCTTCGAATTCGTCATTAAAGCCAGTTGCCTCATATTCATGCTGGTCGCCAATGACAGAATCTTCCTCCGCTTGATAACTGTCATCTGCAAAGTTAGGCATATCATTGTTAATTGGCTGTGTATGTCTACTTGATTCGCCCTTTGATCGCCGACGGCTGGACGTGTGTATAGGGACAATGTCATACTGGTTGGGGAAGCTTTGTACTGATTCCACGTAAAGAGAAGGGGTGTAACCTGGGGTGGCATTAGCAACATTAAATATAGTGTTCACACCGTCGTCATCAACGACCTCAACTCCGATGTATGAAATTGGATGAGGATGGCTAACAATCGGATAACAGTATGTAATTTTCATCAACCCCGGCGGTGTAGCAGCTACATTCTGAATAAGCTGCTGCAGAGAAGCAAACGATGAATCACGTGGTACTTCTAACAATATAGGTCTTCCACCTTCGTACGTCGGGTTGTTTGAATGTCCTACAACACGTCCACCAACATAAACAATTATGCGAACTATGTTGCTCATTTTGATATTCTGTACAAGGGATCGAAAGTACGAGGTTGGTATAGAGGGGTTTGAATAATGGATCGCACCTAAAAAATGCCACAGAGGTTGGCTTGTTGGGGCTGGCTTTTTTCCTATGCCGCATGTCCACTATGCGGCATTCATACGGACCAGAATCTCTGCAGAATCTGTGCCAAGCACAGCAGAATGGTGGACTAGATTCTCTGCGAAAGCTGTGCCAAACACAGCATAATGCCGCAGGTCCCAAATGCGGCATTACTACAATGCCGCATGTCCAAAATGCGGCATTAGTACAATTCGGCATGTGAAAAATGCGGCATTACTTAATGTCCTGGCAATCTCTGGGCATCTGCGCATCTGCAAAGCCTGTCCCGTGTGGGTGTGGCCAGCTTTCCCTATGTTTACTATTTTCATTTTACTTCATGTTTTTATACTTTTGTCGACTCCTTTTGTCTAGACAAATATTAATCCCAAATTTTTAGTGACAAGCCCATTTTCTTTAAAAAATAGTGCCCATTTTCTAAGAAAAAGTGACTAAACATCAATAGCAGCCATTTTGTAAAAAAAAAAGTTTTCTTTCGAAACACACTATTAGAAACAATTCCTTAATTCTAATTGTATTCAATTTTTCCTGAAATTTCACTTTGAGGTTTCCTATAATTAATTTGTCAAACTGTTTTTTATGAGTCATGCCGCAGAGGTTGCCTTGTTGGGGCTGGCTTTTTCCATATGCCGCATGTCCACTATGCGGCATTCATACGGACCAGAATCTCTGCAGAATCTGTGCCAAGCACAGCAGAATGGTAGACTAGATTCTCTGCGAAAGCTGTGCCAAACACAGCATAATGCCGCAGGTCCCAAATGCGGCATTACTACAATGCCGCATGTCCAAAATGCGGCATTAGTACAAAAGGGATTAGACTGACTAAATAAAGTAAAACAAGTAATGAAAAAAATTGATAAGGCAAAAATGAAAACAAAAAATGTATAATTAAAAAAAACGCCACAGCTCCGAGTCTTCCTCATGTCCTTCAGTGTAATTTTCCCATTAATCTTCAATGCTTTGGGATTAATATTTTTTTTATTTGTACCATTTTCATTTTACTTCATGTTTTTATACTTTTGTCGATTCCTTTTGTCTAGACAAATATTAATCCCAAATTTTTAGTGACAAGCCCATTTTCTTTAAAAAATAGTGCCCATTTTCTAAGAAAAAGTGACTAAACATCAATAGCAGCCATTTTGTAAAAAAAAATAGTTTTCTTTCGAAACACACTATTAGAAAAAATTCCTTAATTCTAATTGTATTCAATTTTTTTTGAAATTTCACTTTGAGGTTTCCTATAATTAATTTTTCAAACTGTTTTTTATGAGTCATGCCGCAGAGGTTGCCTTGTTGGGGCTGGCTTTTTCCATATGCCGCATGTCCACTATGCGGCATTCATACGGACCAGAATCTCTGCAGAATCTGTGCCAAGCACAGCAGAATGGTAGACTAGATTCTCTGCGAAAGCTGTGCCAAACACAGCATAATGCCGCAGGTCCCAAATGCGGCATTACTACAATGCCGCATGTCCAAAATGCGGTATTGAGACCGACAAGATTCTCCGCACACCCTTTCCCAAACGAAGGCATGCGTAATTGATTCTGGGAATCACTACAAAAAGCCCACTCCCACGCAAACCCTTGCTAAACAATTTATTTCTTCCAACTTTGTTCATTGCCTGAGAAAAAATTCGTTCTTCCTAGTTAGCTTGTGAAAAATTTCATTGTTTGTTCCTACTGCTTACTTTGTTTCAATTTGGGTGATTGAAAATACAAATTTAGTATGTACCATTTGAGATGATACTGTAAGTCTAATATATCGTAGTTGTCGCCGATGTGGTGTCCATCACTACCACACGATGACGAACTACCCTGCAATTGCAATTTGCAGGATGTCCACATGGGCAGATTTTATTGGACACCACAATTGGTTTTTGAAATAGGGAAGAGTATACCATTTGTGATGATACTGTAATTGTTATCTACCATTTGTGATGATACTGTAATGTATTATCATCACAAATTAGGTAGAAGTGTCACGATATGTTACTCGGGTTGTACTCGTGACTAGACTCTCTCCTAATATGGGTAACGCAAAACCTGTCTACTTCCATGCTAATTGCATAATGTACCCAAAAGCTTGAACGAAACATCGAACATCAGGAGAGCAGATTTCCAAGAAGGACATTTGTTTCAAATATAAGAAACAAGTCGTATTGGGTGAGCACAACACAACTTCAGAAGGTGATCGTGACACATTGATCGAACTTATGTGCAAAGCTCGAACGAACTATCCGTGCATCAGGAGAAGGACATTTGTTTCAAGTATATTTCGTGTTTGTATAACAATTTTCTCATCCAATTAATGACAATTTCTGTTGTCCGTTTATGTTTGTTTTGTTTTTGGGTACAAATTATTTGAACTTTTTCTGATGGCTTTTGTTGTAGCACTTCATTAAAATAAAGTTGGGTTAAAAATCACCCAAAAAAAATAAAATAAGACGTGTGTTGCATCAATACAAGTATGTCCTTAATTTTCCTAATTTAATTTTTTCATACCCAATAATAATTAATTATAACGGAAGCTCTAGTTCCGACAATAGTTATTGGACGAATACGGATGCTAACGAAGTTTTTTCAAGGGAGCGTAACTCTCGGTCCGGGAATCGAAAATCCAAGACGCCTTTGAAAGATGTGTAGCCTGTCATATGGTGTACGTAATGCCGCAAACGGTACCCATTTTCGATCCCCGGAGCACAAGATATGGTAACTTGGAAACCCCTTCGTGACCAACCTTAAAAATTTCAGTTGGTGACGAAGCTTTTTGACGGGAGCACAACTCTCGATCCGTGATTTAAAAATCCGAGTCGCCTTGAAAAGATGTCTAGCCTGTCATATGGGGTACGTAATGCCGCAAACGGTACCCATTTTCGATCCCCGGAGCACAAGATATGGTAACTCGGAAACCCCTTCGTGACCAACCTTAAAAATTTCAGTTGGTGACGAAGCTTTTTGACGGGAGCACAAGTCTCGATCCGTGATTTAAAAATCCGAGTCGCCTTGAAAAGATGTCTAGCCTCTCATATGGGGTACGTAATGCCGCAAACGGTACCCATTTTCGATACCCGGAGCACAAGATATGGTAACTCGGAAACCCCTTCGTGACCAACCTTAAAAATTTCAGTTGGTGACGAAGCTTTTTGACGGGAGCACAACTCTCGATCCGTGATTTAAAAATCCGAGTCGCCTTCAAAAGATGCCTACCCTGTCATATTTTTAATAAAGAAGAAACTAGTGGTCCGACTCCAAATCACAGTGATGTCCATTTTTTTCTCACAAATGTGATCAGATCATGAAGCTATTGTATACTAGTAGATTTGAAGTTTGCATGTGTGATTTCTCTCTCTTTTGATCCGAAGTTCCTATAATTATATTTAAGAAAAGTATTTACAAAGATCTCCATTAAAGAACAGAGGAGAGGAATTATACAATGAAAAATTATGGAAGACTAATGCCTACATCCTGAGGGAGGGAGTAAACCCAAAGTTATATATTGCCTACATCCCAGCGTTTATTAAACCCCGGGAATTATTCCCAGCGTTTTTTCCCGGCGTTTGCTAAAACCCCGGAATTGATTTTCCGGCATGCTAAAATCCGGTGCCGGTGACCCCATTCCCGGCGTTTAACAAACGCTGGGAATATTATCGGCGTTTTTAAAAACCCCGGGAATAGTTGTAATAAACGCTGGAAAATCTTGCAATTTGACCCCATTTCCAGGGTTTAACAAACGCTGGGAATAGTTTTTTCCCACCAGAATTTTTCCCCCCCCTCAATTTCTCTCCTATTTAGCCTTCAACATCCAATACAATATCCATGACATTAAAACATCTCAAAATACATTCACCATAAGTTCACAAATAGTCCAATACATTCCAACATATTCAATATCACCATAGAGTAACACATAAACAACATTACATAATGCCTCCAAAAATCTCCACTACATCAACTCATAAACATTTCTCAAAAGTCATTACACAATGTCTATTTCTTCCAAAATGAAGCCAACAAACCATGACATCGAAACACTACATCAAGTACCAACTAGTTGCTACCAGGATCTTTTTTTTTTTTTTATCAACATCTACCAGGATCTTCAACGGGGATAATCCTGAAATCAAACATCACAACCAAATTTAAAGTACATCACGTGTTAAGAAGTTCAAAGTGACTCAAGCCCACAGAATGTTCTGGCACAGAAACTAAAGTGAACAATTGACATACAGATCAAGTACTTTTTTTTTGTAACTTTTGTCATCTGTTTCTGCCCTCCGAAGGTAATAACGCAGGCAATCAACCAACACCTGAAAGATCAAACAAGAACCTAAGCGAGAAGAGAGGGAGTTTTACAGCTAATAAAGAACTCAAATCAGTGAAATTTTTTACTCAGTAAACAAACAGAAACAAGCTATAACTGCTGATGTTCAGCTTATGTTCATTGAACCTTTCTTGCCGGTTGTGATTTCATAAAGTACTAACATCTTCAGTGACGGTAAAACCGTATAAGGCAGAACTCCTAAGTTCCAAACCCAATCCCACCCAAACTAAAATCAACAAAAAACAAACAAAACTTGAAAACAAATAACCTAAAAGACAGTTCACAATACAAATGGTGTGTATATTATTTTTGCCCCTGTTGCTTCATGCGCTACCTTCTCGTTTACAGTATTTAAAGACGTGGACTTGGAAAGAAGTAACATGACATTTTAGCAAAAATAGAATATGCAACGATGCAAGTGTAGTGAATCTGTTAATTCCAAGATTAACTACAGGGAACATCCACAAAAGCTATGCTCTCACTTGGACCAAATCAAAAGTCACGCTTGTTTTGAGTAATTGGTGATTACATGTCAAGTGGTTACCTGAGACAGGGAACTATTTAATGCTGCCCCACTATAGCTAACATGAAACTTATCTTTGGTGACCAAACCCTGCACAATAACAGGAATACAGTTGATATTTGATCGTGATGAATCCATGATAATGTGCCTTTGTGTGTGTTTTTGTTGATGGATTACGGGCATCCCCAAGCAATATTTTAGCAACTTCCTCAAGAGAGATCAAATCAGCCTATACTTTAAGAATCCTTTGGAAATTATCATGGAGAGAGTTGATCCAATTATGGAGCAAGAAAACCCCCAAGTGCTGAACCAGAAAGGTTTCCGTAACAAAGTTCCACAACAAAAGGGTCAAATAATTAGCCTCCCATTAAACCTACAAAATTTCTTAAAATTACATCCCAAGAGAAGAAAATGAAAATTTTACCCAATAAACACATGATAAGTATTTATGTATTTGGGCTCTATACAATTGAGAGAAATGTTGATTAGAAAGATAAATCTTACAAGCTCAAGATATGATCTCGAGATATAGAACAGGAAATGCCACTCCAGTCACATGGATCATACTTAATACATGCTTGGCCTCAAAGAAGAGACAAGGCATCACTTATGTAATAAGTGGGAAAACAATATGAAAGTGATAAGGGGCAAATGCTCGACCCTTCTAGCAAACTTAAAGAATGAAAGAACAAGAGATATTATGTACTTTAAAAGATATCAAACTAATCACTCAATGTTGTCGGTATCTACGATCAAGCCCAAAAGCATCAAGCTTTGAAAATGTACCATTAGTTTGAGTTGCGCTAAAAACAACCGATCGAAGTAAAAACAAAATATTTGGTTGGAATTAACACTAATAAAAGTATAAACCAACAGTAACAATGTATATAATCATTGAAAGCCAAAGCTAGAGTAACAGAATTATAAACTTATAAACCCTCATCCAAGTATAAATCACCTAAAGAACATCAAAAGGCAAAACAAGAACACCAGTACCTATTATGTAGAAAACCAAAACTTCTCATTTCAGTTTTTGTCCAAATTTTTTGATATTTATTGGTTCAAACCACTTAAGTCGCAATATGAAACAAACATATTATACTGGTACATAAATTGTCACAAGATTAACCAGACACAGTTCAAAGTACACCCATAGCTCTAACAAACAAAAGCAGCTATTCATACTCATGCCAACAAGTAAAATAGGGAAAAAGGGTCAAAAGAATTACACCACCTTTCTTCTCCTCCAGACTCCTCAGAGATCAACATTTCCTGCCAAAATGGTCCAAGTCACCGAACTACACCTATCTACCTCTTGACTACCTGCAAATAGAAAAGAAACAAATAGAATGAAAGAACTGAATAGAAGCAAAAAACTCCTTGTCACAAATAGAAACTGAGAGACCAAGTATTCATAGTTTTAGAACGAGAGTTAGCATTTAACCAAGTCTAAAGTGCAAGGGAAGAGAGAACAACATTATTAGAAAACAAAACAGAACAAATTCTACAAAGAGCAAACAATAAAATGGAATATTAGTTTTTTACACAGCTCTCAAAATACCAAACCCTTGACCTCTGTCGGGACGTGTTTTAGACAAAATAAAAATCCAATCAGGCGTATATATATCATCTTCATCTTCCTTGAGTTTCTGATCAACGTCGACTTGCCTTTCGGTCATAGATCGAGAAATAGAAACTAGGGCTTTTGCTGTATGAAAGAACCCATAAGAGACACAGAGAGAGTAGATCAAAAATAAAGATCTAAAAGAAACCAAACCAGAAAATTTAAGATCAGTTTAATGCTTAAGCATGAGTCTGATAGTTCAAAGTTGGACCGTATCCGACACGTGTCTGATACGATATCAAAAATATTGGCTATCGAAACATACGCAAGTACTATTGAACATAAATAATATAGATATAACAACCCATACCTAAGATAGTAGTCAATGCCTATGTTTGCCCTTGCGCAAACCCTTGTGGCTATCAGTACCACAGAGCGGTCGCCGACGTGGACGCGTACCCCTACGTAGCTCTGGTACATCTTGCACCTCAGCAGACACATCATCATGTCCCTCCACCGGCACCTCATCATGTCCCTCCACCGGCACCTCATCATGCACCACAGCATGCATCTCATCATGTCCCTCTGGCTGCACCTCATGATGCAGCTCAACATGGACCTCATCATGTCCCTCCGGTTGCACCTGCTGCTGCAACTCATGATGCACCTCATCATGTACAAGATCATGCTCCTGTGTCACCTCCCCATCACCAAGGGAACGTAGGGTACTCGATTCTCCACGCTGTATCTGCTCATTAGCTTGCTCGTCAACTTGCATTTCATCGCCCTGCGCTGAGTCTAGCCTCATCCTCTTCGCCACTGTAGCATCAACCAAACTAGTTTCCCCACCACTACCTGGCTCCACAATAAGTCCACAATAAATTTTTTGAAAATAAACAAAACTCTGTCATGTGTAACCTTTTTTGAAAAATTTAATTTTCTTACCTAATGGCTCAACGATAAAGTCGGTCCAATCAGAAGTGGGTGTCTGAGACTCTGACAATGACCCTGGCTGCGAGGATGACCCAATACCATCGTGCGCGTCTGTGGGGGTGGTGAAAAATGGACTTAGCGCAATGCCAGGTGAGATGTGTAACATGGGCATTGGATGATCCTCTTGTTGTGGGTGTGGCTGTGGCTGTGCATGTCCATCATGTTGCTCTCCCTCGGCTGCCTCTACATTCGCACCAACCTCCTTGTCAACATGTACCCCACCATTCCCCTGATCCTCCATCCCCTCCTCCCCAACCACAACCGGTGGACTCCATACACCGTGCATCGGAGGTTCCTTCCTTAGAAATTTCTCTTGGGCGACAATGCACATCAACCCATGCCTCCCCACCGCCTGTACTCGCTCTGACAAGTCTGTGCTAATTAGGCTCCTGAATAGATTCATCTGCAAATTAGAAAATTTAAGATCAGTTTAATGAATTTATGTTTAACTAATGTAAAAGTTACAAAACAATATCACTCTCACCATTTTGTCCAATGATGCACTCATTTGACTAACAAATGGCACGGTTATTCTCTTGTACCAAGTGACGTACTCATCCTCATCAGGGTATGGTCCTACAATGTCGGGCTCACCTTCTTGTACGATGTATTGGAGCCTATTTTCCCACCTCTCTACATGTACTCTATGCTCATCTGCCCAATTATGCGAATGTTTCTTCATTTCCTTACCGTGCGAACAGTCTCGAGCACAAGAGGGTTCTGGAGGCAATTGTCGATATCCAAACTGTCGCATGACTCTCTCGGGTTGATGCATCTCTATGATATTGAAATTTATAAGAGGCACCTTTGCCCTCCAAATATTCCTCCCAGCAGAGCAGAATGGGGGCAACAACTCAATCAACCCATCTTTGTAGGGCTGCCAAATAACCTGCACACACAATTATTGGAAATTCAAACTTTATTGCAACAAGAATGGGTCCAATCTTGGAAGGTAAAACCATAATAAAGACCTACTTCAAACAGCATCCAAAAGTGTTTAAGTGGAGTTATGAGGAAGATAACACATAAAGTCCTACTAACCTCATCAGGCTTTTGCATATCCAGCGAGTGCCTATAATGGCCAACAACGTGAGTCGCTAGGTCGGGGGAGTGGAATTTGTCATCCCACCTACAATGAAACCATACGAATTTAAATAAGTGATAGCATTTGTAAAATGGAAAATACAATAACTCAATATTTCACTTGACATATACATGTAAATGCAACAATGTGAATGTATGAAAAAAGTTTACCGTCCAATTAGGGCAGCTCCCCGGCGAGGGGGCCGGTCCCCAACACGTCCAGGGGCAAGATATGGTAGCCTCTCCCAAGCCCACACTTGAAGCAAGACAAACAAGCCTCCTGCGTCTTTACTATTTGACTCGGAAAGATGGCATAAGCCTCTGTACAAGGAACCTAGGCCTGCACTACCCCAACTGTACTGCCCCGCAGCTCTTAGGTCTCGAAGAAGTTCCAAATAGCATAAATGCACGCGGGATGATGATTCGTCGGGCACTAACACACCCCCTATTAGCTGCATAATGAATCCCCGTGCCTTCTGCTCAATCTGAACTTGTGTATCTGTCTCTTGAACTTGTCCATTAAAGTGTCCCCGCAACCATTGCAGTGTTACCTTGTTCCCTCGTCTCGGTGCATGTCGAAGCTCGAGACCCAATAGGTCCCGTACCATTTGCTCCCAATTCAAATCCGTACTCCCTGTCACCGGTCTACCATCAACCGGGAGACCAGTTATTATTTCAACATCTTGGAGAGTCACCGTCGCCTCACCCGAAGTGAAATGGAAAGTGTGAGTCTCTGGCCTCCAACGCTCCACTAGTGCCGTCAACAACGCAAGATCTAACTGCATGTACTGCATGTTAAGTAGGCCACCAAATCCCGCCTGTGTAACCAACTCTACAATAGGAGCCGACGGGGGAGGATCCAATGAACGCAACTCCCGTTCACAACGCCAAATGGTGATCGTATCAGACTCGCGTGGACCTCTCCCCTGAAATTATGAATTCTTATTAAAACTTGTACACGGCAACACAATATATACTCTAAAAAGGGGAATTGGCACTTACATTGGCTTGCCAAACCGCACGGGAGCGATGGCCTTGCTGTAGCACAAGGATTGTGTCGTCAATGGGTCCCTGGCGTATATCTTGGAGCTCCATCATATATAACCTGCAGTAAACAGCAGCAAATCAGCCCCAAATATGCACTTACAAACTGCAAAATATTTTTGAAACAATTATGGAAGAGGAAAGAATTCTCATGTAGTGTAACAAATTGCTCCTTGGGAACACATACATCTATTTTCCCTATAAAGATGAAGTCACTCGTTGCTATCATTCCATAAAAAATGTACCAGAAAAAAGAGTTCAAAGCAAAAAAGAATTCACTTCGAACATAAACATTTTTTTCCTTCTATCAATAGACACCAATGGCTCAAACCACACTACAGTTGTGCCTTCATCTAAAGGAACCTACAACGGATCTAATTCAGCTACAATGAGTTGTGTTTCTTGCTCCTCTTTCGGAAGACAACATCCAATTTGTTTTGGGTATTATTTCAACAAGAGCTGGATTGTTCATAGAAGCCACCTAATCCAGTTTCTGAACCAGTGACTGTTGGAACTGGTTGTGGTTCACTTTATTAGACCGGTTCATTCCTTGCTCCTAGACCGACTTCAACAGTATGTATTCAATGACTCCTCCCAATTCACGATGAAACATGTGCATAACTAATGTTGGTGTGGGTTGAACTCCTAAGCTCAACCGATGCACCACTTTACTCTACATGTATTTAGAAAAAGAAATCACGCATATGCAAGCTTGTAAACGCACGTATCAACAACTTTGGCATACCACCACAGAGCAACACATATTGGTTCATCAAAACTAAAGTGGACCCAAACCAAACACAATTCAGGGGATAAATCCAAAATTATAAATAAAATAAAATAAAAAAAACAATTGGCCTCATAGAGAAGATTAGGTTTGTCAACACAACAAGATTCAGACATATGCTTGTCAAATTTAATCATCGGCCAAATTACAATTATAAAGATTAAAACAATTATAGAAAAACACAGACGAAAGGGATACATAAAGTCATAGTATACATTTGTAAAGAAAAATGCTAACCGCAATCATTTTGAGGCAATCAACAAGGCGTAAAAAAGCGTGTCAAAATCCGAGAAAAGTATATTGACATAAGTAAAAATTTATTGATATCAGTAGAAATATTGATATTAGTAGAAATATATTGAAATTCCAACTTTTCAGGCAGTGTACGCATATTATCAACCACCGCCTCGGCTGCTGTTAGAAATAACTGAATGACATTGAAAAAAGTGTAAATTCATTTAAGCTATCATCCTTTAGACTTTAATTGTGTCATTTATATTTCGTATTACTATGTTTAATTGATATCCTCCGTGGCACAAATAACTGAATGACATAACTAATATCCATTATTGTGCATGAATCCACACGTCTGCCCAGCATTTGTTGGCAATACTGTGGCGCAATTGTTCCATGTCTTTATCAAGTCTCTGTAGTCTGTGCTAGGTAGTAACTAACCACCTATAAGATGGAGCTAGCACTTAAATAGTGCCACAAAAACTCCTAGCAAATGTATTCCAAGAGAATATATTATTTGGTAGGGTGCGCAAGCCAAATCAAATGCTTAAGTTCTAATTAGGGCGCAAGCCAAATCAAATGCTTAAGTTCTAATTAGGGTGCTTTTCCCCCTTTCGAAATTTTCATTTTTGTTTGCTGAATCTCTCTGGCCTACCGACAAATAAACGAGAGCCATTTTCCCACCAAATCTGGAAATTAAAGCTTGGAATGCATTCTAGTTAATATGACCAGTCCACCACTGAAACTATAATGCCCAAGGGTGCCCTGCGCCTAAAAACTAGAATATGAAACTTTCAAATTGGATTACCTCTAGCACGTAAAGCTTCAACTCAACAGTCCTACACACATATTCATAACCACACATGAATCGCATATCTATGGATATTCATAGAACAAAAAATCAGATGATAAATCCTACTCGATCACTGCAACCGAGAAGCAGAGAGAGAGAGAGAGAGAGAGATACCGTGGTGGTAGTCTACGAACCCGTCGCAGAGTGGTCGGCGGCGGCGGTGTGGATCGTGGTCGACGGCGTTTGTGGGATTGCCCGAGATCGCCCAATCGCCAAAATCGCCGAAGTCGCAGAGCTCTGATGGGAGAATATTGAAATGATGTACGCTACTCTGATCTGCGGTATTCAAAATTCGAAACCCTAATACCGCATTTCCGACGTGCGGCATTTGCCTAGGTGGACGGCTCGGCCACGTGGACGACGGGGTTCTGGTGCCACGTAGTATGCCGCATGTTCCAAATGCGGCATGGCATATTTTTAAAAATAGTTTCAGAAATGGTATATTTTGGTGAATTGTTTCAAAATTTGGTATATATCGGCTAAAAACCCATCTAACACACATATACGAAAGTGTAACGAAACCCTAACTTCTAAGCCAAATCAACACCGAACAATGAACATGAAGAATCGGAGAAACAACGATTAAACCCTGAAAATCTAAAAAATATTAACTAACGATTCAGAAATCAGGGAGAGAGAGAGATAGATGCCGAGAGGAACCGCAAAATCTTTGCACCAGTTTGTTTTTATACATCGCGCGTTGAACAGTAAAGCGCCGTTCCAACAGTATTTCAAGGTACTGAAGTACACCAACTCCTTATCACCCGCCGCTGGAACAGTAGGTTGCCATCTCTACGTACAGTACGACGCCATCTCCACGTACGCAGTCGGCCCTTGTTTTCCAACCTCACTCCTGTACGCTTGGTGAGAAGATGAATAGCTGCCCGGCTATAAGTTGAAAGCCCAAGTGGCAGACGAAACTGCCCAAACTTCAGCCCCTTCTCGGCTCTGTATAGGTTTGACAAAATTGATATTGCACATAAAAAGTATATAGGGTTAAAACATCTTTTTCAATCTCTACCAAACAATTGTCTAACACACAATGTTGAGTGCCTTGTTAACACTTTTCTAACATACAACACACCCCCAACAAATATTTGTCAAAGAGTCAAAAGAAATGGTGATGAATGTTAGCATCAGCTGCAATTCCAAACCGAGACTCCACGCCAGGGATGGAGCCATAATTTGGTTAATGGGGTTGCATTTTTCGATAGAAGTCCACTTATAATTATTGTATTTTATTTATGGAAATACAAATTGCAAAAGTATACAAATTGCAAAAGTATACAAATTGCAAAAGTGTACTGTAAAATCAAGCTATATCATGAGCTCTATTTCTTTGTTACAAATAACAAAAATTTAATTCAACTATCTCGTGGTCTTTAAATGAAAGCTATAGAGATATTATTTATATGATAAAAAACATTTATTTTTTCAATTACTATGTTTCCATTATATATGACAAAAATCAAGTTATTTGAGTACCGATAAGTACCATATCGACTTTCATCAGTGTTAAAAAAAGTTGTTTTTTGGGAACCGGGGGTGGCATGTGTTGGGAGTGCAGATAACCATTGCGGTAGCGCTACCAAGGTTTTGGTGTAGCGCTACCTAGAGCCTAATTTCTGAACAGAGTGTTCTGGAGCGCTACAGGTGTTTCCCTGTAGCGCTACCGAGAGCCTTATAATGCTTCTTTTAGGGTTTTGGCCAGCTGCGTGAGTTAGTAAGTTGTGTATCAGATTTTCAGAGCGTGAAAATTTGTGAGAGGCAAGAGAAAACCAATCTTAGAGAGATTGTGAGAAGACTTGTACTCCTTGATTCGATTTCATAGTGGACTGGTGTGGCTCCCGTGGTTTTTCCTCACGTTGAGGTTTTCCACGTATATCTTGTGTCTCGCTTTTCTTTCCGTTTTTCATTACACACTTATTTGCTTGTCTTTCTGTGATTCATTGTTCCCAAGATCCGTAGGGGTGTTGTAGGATTGAACAGGTGTTCGTGATAATCCATAACAACTGGTATCAGGGTTGCGGTAGATTTTGTTCGACAGGTTAGGGTTTAATCTCGTTCGGGCAGGCTAGGGTTTCAGTGGGAGCTATGGGTTCTGAAGAAGGCAAACAAAAGATTGATAAGTTTGATGGGTTAGACTTCGCGTTTTGGAAAACGCAGATAGAGGACTATCTGTATCAGAAGGATCTTTACCGGCCATTGGAAGGTAAAGAAAAGGGGAAGAAAGCTGAAGAGAGCGACGATGATTGGAAAGTTCTTGACAAAAAGGCGTTAGGGGTTATTCGCCTGTCTCTTTCCAAGTCAGTCACACACAACATATTGAAAGAGAAAACGACGGAGGAGCTTATGGAAGCGCTGAAAAAGATGTACGAGCAATCGTCTGCTGCGAATAAGGTACATCTTATGAAAAAACTTTTCAACCTGTCTATGGCTGAAGGGGTTTCCTTTATGTCACATCTCAGTGAGTTCAATATGATAGTTGATCAACTTACGTCTGTCGATATCAAGTTTGAGGATGAGGTTCAAGCTTTGTTAATTCTGTCTTAGTTGCTAGAGAGCTGGCAGGGTACAGTTACTGCAGTCAGTAATTCGGCAGGGAAAGAAAAGTTGAAACTGAGTGAGGTTGTCAGTTTGATTTTGACTAAGGAGGTCAGAAGGGGTTTGATTGATGGTTCAAGTAGTTCAGGTTCAGCTCTAAGTGTTGAGCAGAGAGGCAGAAGCCAGACCAGGGGTGGTCAGAATCAGAACAGGAACAGGTCGAAATCCAAGGGTAAGGGAAATAAGGCCAAATCTCAGGTTCGGCCTATTAAAGGTGAATGTTGGAATTGTGGTCAGACAGGCCATATGTCACAAACTTGCAAAGCACCGAAGAAGAATAATAGTGGGCAAGAGGCTCATGTTGTGCACGATGCACTTATTCTTGCCATGAACAGCGACGCCGAATCGTGGGTGATTGATTCGGGTGCCTCATTCCACGCCACTGCTAACAGGGAGGTTCTGCAGAACTATGTAGCAGGGGACTTTGGGAAAGTATACTTGGGGGACGACGAGCCTTGCAGTATAGTGGGAAGAGGGGATGTTCAGATTGCGACGCAGGGGTATAGATGGTGTCTGAAAGATGTCAGACACATTCCGAATTTGAAGAGGAATCTTGTTTCGGTTGGACAGCTTGCAGCAGCAGGTTATACTTCGACATTCACAGGGGACACGTGGAAAGTCTCCAACGGTACCATGGTGGCGGCTAAAGGCAAGAAAGTTGGTACACTTTACTTGACTTCACATGGTAGCGACACACTTGCAGTTGCAGACAACAAGGAGAGTTCAAATCTGTGGCACTATAGATTGGGGCATATGAGTGAGAAGGGAATGAAGGTGATGCAGTCGAATGGGAAGCTACTGGGTTTAGAGTCAGTGGATATTGACATGTGTGAGGATTGTATCTTCGGGAAACAGAAACGGGTTAGCTTTCAGAAAGGCGGCAGGCCTCCCAGGGCTCAGAAGCTAGAGCTTGTTTATACAGATGTGTGGGGTCCAGCTACAGTGTCTTCTATTGGCGGTTCTTATTACTATGTTACCTTTGTCGACGATCACTCGAGGAAGGTATGGGTATACTTCATGAAGTACAAGTCAGAGGTCTTTGAAGTCTTCAAGAAATGGAAGGCCATGGTTGAGAATGAAATAGATTTGAAGGTGAAAAGGTTGAGGTCCGACAACAGCGGAGAGTATGAGTTGGGGGAGTTCAAGAAAGCCTGCGCTCTATTCGGGATTCGTTTAGAGGGGACACCTCCAGGGACTCCGCAGCATAATGGCATTGCAGAGAGGATGAACAGGACCTTGACTGAGCGTGCTAGGAGCATGCGGATACACGCAGGGTTGCCCAAGATGTTTTGGGCAGATGCAGTCAGCACAGCAGCATATTTGATCAATCTTGGGCTATCAGTTCCGTTGAATTTTGGCATACCAGAGGAGGTTTGGAGTGGTAAAGAGGTAAATCTCTCACACTTACGTGTTTTCGGTTGTGTTTCCTATGTGCATATTAGCGACAAGGACAGGGATAAACTTGATGCTAAGTCACAGAAGTGCACCTTTATTGGGTACGGCGGAGATGAGTTTGGTTATCGTTTTTGGGATGACAAGAACCGGAAGATAATCAGAAGCAGAGACGTTGTGTTTGATGAAAAGGTGATGTACAAAGATAGGGACAGCAAACAGAGCAGTGACAGTACCACTTCGGATGGAGATACGTCCGAGTACTTTGGGTTGGAGGATCTTTCAGATGACAGTGGGGTTGAACAGAGGTCTGGTAAGGCAGAGGAGAGAGCTTTAGATGAGATAGTTTCAGAAGGGACAGTTTCAGATGAGGTAGCTCCAGAGACAGGGACTAGTTCAGCGGTCAAAGTGTTGAGGAGGACAACCAGAGTACACATGCCGAATCCGAAATATATTTCTTCGCTTGATTACTAGCTTTTGACGGACAGTGGAGAACCAGAGTACTATGATGAGGCTATGCAGGTTTCCGAGTCAGCTAAGTGGAAGACTGCGATGCAGGAAGAGATGGATTCTCTTCGTTCCAACAATACTTGGCAGTTAGCTCAGCTTCCCGCAGGAAAGAAAGCCTTGCAGAACAAATGGGTTTTTCGACTTAAGCAGGAGAGTGATGACAAGAAAAGGTATAAGGCAAGATTGGTTGTATAAGGCTTCCAACAGAAGGAGGGGATCGATTATACAGAGATATTTTCGCCGGTTGTGAAGATGGCCACTGTCAGAGTGGTGTTGAGTTTGGTTGCTGCTGAAAATCTCTACCTTGAACAGTTAGATGTTAAAACTGCTTTTCTTCACGGGGACTTGGATGAAGAAATCTACATGAAGCAGCCTGTTGGCTTCATTGTGAAAGACAAGGAAGAGATGGTGTGCAGGCTCAAGAAGAGTCTGTATGGCTTGAAACAGGCTCCTAGACAGTGGTACAAAAAGTTTGATGGTTTCATGCAGCGCAGTGGCTACACAAGGTGCAATGGGGATCACTGTTGTTACTTCAAGAGGTTTGAGTCTAGCTACATCATTTTACTGCTCTACGTAGATGATATGCTTGTAGCAGGTTCCTGTGTTAGGGAGATCAACAGGTTGAAACAACAGTTGGCAACGGAGTTTGCTATGAAAGATCTGGGTGCAGCTAAACAGATACTTGGGATGAGGATCAGCAGAAATAAGGCTCAGGGGACCTTGCGGTTGAGTCAGGCTGAGTATATTGAACGTGTTCTGGAGAGGTTCAATATGCAGAGTGCTAAGGCAGTTGGTACACCCTTGGGAAGTCATTTCAAACTTTCTCAGGGGCAATCACCCAAGACAGATGCAGAGAGAGAGAGTACATGGCCAAGGTTCCGTATACCTCGGCCGTGGGTAGCCTGATGTATGCGATGGTGAACACGAGACCAGACATTGCCCATGCAGTGGGAGTTGTGAGCAGGTTTGCTAGCAATCCAGGGAAACAGCATTGGGAAGCAGTAAAGTGGATCATGCGATATTTGAGAGGTACCACTGATTTGCCACTTTGTTTTGGGAAAGGGAAATTGACAGTGCAGGGATATGTGGATGCAGACTTTGCCGGTGATCAGGATACGCGGCGAAGCACCACCGGTTATATCTATACTATGGGTTCAACAGCGGTGAGCTGAGTCTCACATCTGCAGAAATTAGTGACACTATCCACGACAGAAGCTGAGTATGTGGCCGTGACTGAGGCTGCAAAGGAGATGATTTGGTTGAAGGGCTTCTTGGAGGAGTTGGGTTTGAAGCAAGAGAACTGCGTTCTTTTCAGTGACAGCCAGAGTGCTATACACCTTGCCAAAAATCCAGTGTTCCATGCCAGGACGAAGCATATTGATTTGAGGTACCATTTTATCCGTTCGCTTTTGGAGGATGGGGATTTGTTGCTAGAGAAGATTTTGGGGGTTCGAAATCCGGCAGATATGTTGACCAAGTTTGTTACTGTTCAGAAACTGAAGTTGTGTTCAACTTCAGTTGGCCTTCATGCTTGAAGAGATGATGGGCCTGGAGTCACACCAAGAGGGGTCAGATGACTACGTCCACGTTTTTTATTGAGATCATTTGGGTTTGCAGTTGTTTATTTGCGGATGCTTCAGGTTATCTTCAAGTGGGAGATTGTTGGGAGTGCAGATAACCATCGCGGTAGCGCTACCAAGGTTTTGGTGTAGCGCTACCTAGAGCCTAATTTCTGAACAGAGTGTTCTGGAGCGCTACAGGTGTTTCCCTGTAGCGCTACCGAGAGCCTTATAATGCTTCTTTTAGGGTTTTGGCCGGCTGCGTGAGTTAGTAAGTTGTGTATTAGATTTTCAGAGCGTGAAAATTTGTGAGAGGCAAGAGAAAACCAATCTCAGAGAGATTGTGAGAAGACTTGTACTCCTTGATTCGATTTCATAGTGGACTGGTGTGGCTCCCGTGGTTTTTCCTCATGTTGAGGTTTTCCACGTATATCTTGTGTCTCGCTTTTCTTTCCGTTTTTCATTATGCACTTATTTGCTTGTCTTTCTGTGATTCATTGTTCCCAAGATCCATAGGGGCGTTGTAGGATTGAACAGGTGTTCGTGATAATCCATAACAGCATGTGCCACCTTTGCCCCCTATAAGCCTCTGTCCTTGCTCCACACAATTATGACAAAAAAATTTAAAAAATTTATTGAAGACAAATAATACAATAAAGACAATTTTTTTTATTATCTTTTTCTTTGGTGAACGTATTGAAACTAATTTTATACTCCTACCTTTTAAGTTCTCATCCAAACTAATTAATAATTTAAAAACATTCGACCTCAAAATGCAAGAGCTTTTTTTAATGGAAAACAATTTAAGGATAACATTTTGGCCAAACAAACTTGTCCTAGGTTCCTTTTCTTATACTCCCTCCGTCCCTTTTTAAGTGTATTACTTTGTAAATTCAACTTGTTAAAGAAACACTATCATTACACATTTTGCATTAACTTTTACCTTTATTTTACACTTTTCACATCAATTTTTATCTCTACTTTCCAAAATTATCCTCTACTTTTACTCATTAACTCTTTACCCACTAACTTTTCGAAAGAGCAAAATGATAATTGTACAAACTTTTACCGATTAACTTTTGCAAGACACAATTATTAAGGAACACCCCAAAATGAAATTGTCAATACTAAGTACTAAAAAAGGGATGGAGGGTGCAGTTTGAGAAAGCATGTGAAGAGGAACAACATTTTTTAACAACTCAGAATTTTCCCCCGGCCAATTGCATGTGGTGTGTGGTGTATTCGTGTAAATCCAAAATTAGTGCGATGAAGTCATACTAAGAGTTACTTCAGTCCATCCAGTTTTACCGTGGGTAAATAAAACATGGGGCACTTAAATAATCATCCTCCAACCCACTTGATTTTATGAAATCATCCCGCCCTTTTTTTGGAGTTATGTTTTCATCCCGTAATTCAAATAATCCCTATATCACCCTTTAGGACTGTTTTAAAAATTCGGACGACCTTAGCTATAATTTCGAGATTAGGGGATAAATACCAATCCCACAAATCACGCCAACAATCTTCTCCTTCCCTTTAAAATCTAGAGTAGAAAAAAAAATTACGTCCCAATTCCCCATCAACATCCCATTTCGATCGACATCCACACGCCTCTCATCCGCCATCGTCCTCCTCTACCGACCATCCTCCTCCTCTGGACTTACCTTACCTGAATCGTCCTCCTTTGTCAATCACCACCCATCATCTCTCAACATAGAGGATCATTGTCGGAAATAGAGGATCATCATGGTCGACGATGGAACAAAATTGTTGCATACCCCAGTCAACTGTTTCAACTTCACAATCCCTTGGAAAGCCTATTTTCTATTAGAATTTTTTCGAGGGGCTTGTCAAATTTGGCAATTGCTTTGTTTTATTGGTATGACAAACCACCACCGATGGATTCAAAAAACAGAGAGTACTTTATTGATACACTGAGCTTTATGGAAATGTGAAAAAACAAGGGAAAACGTGGATGGAAAAGAATTGAGAAAGAAATGGAATGAAATGAATTGTATTGAAGCAGTGGAACTCTCGTCCACAGCCAAGAGAGCTCTCGTCTCTGGTTGATTACAGATTACAAATTGTTCAGATCCCGATTCCTAAGTAACTATCCCTCTTTTATACAAGTAAACGAATCAAGAACTGTTACAATGAAGAATATACGCTAGCTCCTCACCAAGCAGTTACAGAATATAACAGAATTTGTAACAAACTAACTAATGGACAATGCTGCAACTAACTCAACGTACAACTACTTCTTGCCACTTGCACTGCCTTCCCTGATAATCAAGGCCAATGAGGGACTGCCAGCTGGAGCTATAGTTGGGTGTATCATTACCACCTCCTTGAGACAAGCCTTGACCACAAGGCTCAAAAGTAGGAAATTTGGATTTCAGAGTAGTGAAGAGTTCCCAAGTTGCATCTTCTGGAAAAGAGTTTAACCATTGGACCAATACCTAAGCAGCAGGCCTTCCCTTGAGCTTAATCAATCTTCGATCAAGGATGGCAATGGGCACAGGTTCCAAAGTGCCTGCTTCATTGACAGCAGGTAGTAAAGTCTGTGGTACATCTTGCTTCCCCAATTTTTTCTTGAGGAGGGATACATGGAATACGGAATGAATCCTTGTAGCAGCTGGTAATGCTAGCTTATAAGCTACCTTGCCCACTTTCTGAATCACCTGAAATGGACCATAGAACCTCGGGGAAAGTTTCATGCTGGACCTGAACTGGGCAGTGGCCTGTTTATAGGGCTGCAACCTCAAGAAAACCCAATCCCCAACTAAGAACTCTCTCTGTGTCCTATGATGATCTGCTAGTTGCTTCATTCTGTGTTGAGCTTTGGACAAATGCTCTTTCAAAAGTTGTAGAGTTGATTCCCTAGTCCTTCCCCACTGATCCACTGCCGCTACTGACGACATGCCTGGAATGTAGTGATGATAAGTTGGAGGGCTCTGACCATAAAGGACTTCATACGGAGTGAGGTGGGTGGAGGAGTGATAGGTGGTATTAAACCACCATTCAGCTAATGGTAGCCAATGGACCCAAGCCTTGGGTCTCTCCCCAGTCATACACCTCAAATAGACTTCCAAACACCGATTAACTTCTTCTGTTTGCCCATCCGTCTAAGGGTGATAGGCTGTGCTGAGGTTGAGTTGAGTCCCTTGAAAAGTGAATAAAGACTGCCAAAACAAACTTGTAAACACTTTATCCCTATCACTGACTATTGTGGCAAGCATTCCATGGAGTTTGAAGACATTATCCATGAATACTTGAGCCACCTCCATAGCTGTAAAAGGGTGGGCAAGAGCCATAAAGTGCACATATTTGGTTAGCCTGTCAACCACCACAAATATGACAGACTTTCCACCAGAATTAGGCAGCCCTTCAATGAAGTCCATAGAAAGATCTGACCATGCCCTTTCTGGAATTGGTAAGGGCTGTAGTAGGCCAGAGCTAGCTACTGTTTCAGTTTTGTTTCTTTGATAAACATCACATTCAGAAATGAAATGTTGCAAGTCTTTCCTCATGCCATGCCAATAAAAAGACCTATTCATTCTCTTGTAAGCCTTTTCCACCCCTGAATGCCCTCCCATTGGGGTGGCATGTACCTCAGTCATGATTAAAGACCTTACAGCCATGTCTTTTCCCACTACCAACTTGCCTTTGAAAGTCAACACACTATTATGCCAATCATAACCAGGATGCACCTGAGTGTCATTTGCTAGGTTAGAAATGATAGTTTGCAATCCTTGATCTTGCTGGACAGATTGCTGAACACTTTTCAGCCAAGTTGGTTGAACCACTGATAATGCTGAGTTAGTTGATGTAACCTCATTGTTTTGCCTAGACAAGGCATCTGCTGCCCCATTTTCTTGTCCTGACTTGAACACGATTTCATAGTCATATCCCAAAAGCTTTGTCAACCACTTTTGTTGCATCAGAGTAGACATTCTTTGATTCAATAGATGTTTGAGGCTGAAATGGTCTGTTTTAATAATAAAATGCCTCCCAAGTAAGTAATGACTCCATTTCTGGACAACATATACCACAGATAACAATTCCTTTTCATAAGTAGAAAGCCCCAAATGCTTAGGAGCTAGCCTTTTGCTAATAAAGGCTACAGGGTGACCATCTTGCATTAACACTGCCCCTATGCCATTTCCTGAGGCATCACACTCAAGAATAAATGTTTTGGTGTAATCTGGCATGGCTAGGACAGGGGCAGACACCATAGCCTCCTTAAGGGACTGAAAAGCTGCTTCAGCTTCTGGAGACCAACAAAAGGCATCCTTTCTTAGCAGATTAGTGAGTGGTTGACTCACCTTCCCATACCCCTTTATGAATCTCCTGTAGTAGCCCGTCAAACCCAGAAATCCCCTTAATGATTTAACAGAAACAGGTCTTGGCCAGTCCTTCATGCCCTTCAATTTAATGGGGTCTGCTGCTACCCCTTTATCTGATATGATATGATATGTCCAAGATACTCTAAACTGGACTGTGCAAAAGCACATTTGGACATTTTAACAAACAAACTGTGGGTTCTGAGGATGGAAAAAGTGGTATACAAGTGGTTCAAGTGCTCTTCCAAGGACTGGCTATAGATCAAAAAATCATCGAAAAATACCAAGATAAATTTTCTGAGATGGGGTCTAAAAACATGGTTCATAAGGCTCTGGAAAGTTGAAGGGGCATTAGTTAAACCAAATGGCATAACAAGGAACTCGTAGTGGCCCTCATGAGTTCTAAATGCAGTTTTTTCCACATCTGATGGATGCACCCTTATCTGATGGTATCCAGCCCTTAAATCCAGTTTTGAAAATATCATTGCCCCATGTAATTCATCTAGCAGTTCATCCACAATTGGTATAGGGAATTTATCCTTAATGGTTATCTTAACCAAAAGAACAGGAGAAGAAAAAGGGCTAACACTAGGCCTTATGACCCTAGAAGTGAGCATTTCTCTAACCAGCTTCTCAATTTCATTCTTTTGTATGTACGGATACCTATAAGGTTTGACATGTACAGGGGAACTACCAGTGTGCAAAGGAATCTTATGGTCAAAAGATCTTTTGGGAGGTAGTGAAGTAGGTTCAGCAAAAATATCAGAATATTGTTGTAAAAGGGAAGAAATTTGTGTTGGTACCTGTGCCTCCATGGTTACTCCAGATAGACAACTTAGCTGTGCAATGAACCCCTGTTTGGATTGTTGGAGAGTCTTACCCATTTGCTTGACAGAAACCTGTTCCACCTTAAGCTGGTTATGACTTCTTAACTCCACAGCTTTTCCTCTGTAATTGAACTGCATCACCAAGTTTTTAAAGTCCCACACCACAGGTCCAAGTGTGCTCAACCATTGGATACTTAATACCATGTCACATCCTCCCAGAGCAAGCAACCTAACTTCTGCCAAAAACTCATCCCTTTGCATTTTCCAGACCAAGTGCTTACAAACTGCTTGGCTACAAAGCTTGGTACCATCAGCAACTGCTACAGATAAATCAGGATTAGATTCAATAAGGCATCCAGAGACCTTGGCCACACTAGGCTCAATAAAATTGTGTGTACTTCCTGAGTCTATCAGGATTGTAATAGGTCTACCCTTGAGTACCCTTTGCATCCTCATAGTTTGGAAACTATTACACCCAGCTAGGGCATACATTGATATCTGCACATTAGTTTCATCCACATCTTCTAAGGGTGGTGGTCCAAAATCCTCCCCTTCTTCTTCCTCATCTGCAATCAGGAGATAGAGTTGCCTTTTTTGGCACCTATGACCTCTGATGTATCTCTCATCACAATTGAAGCAAAGGCCTTTTTCCCTTCTAGTATCCATCTCTGCCTGTGTTAATTTCTTGATGGGAAATGGTAGATTGGTAGGGGGTGCTGGATTCGTTGGTACAGAATTAGGTTTAGGAATAATTCCAAGATTTGGCTTTGAATCCAGACGAGATGATACCAAACTAGGGTTTTTAGCACTAAACAAAGAATTAGGCGTTTGAGAAGATGGTAACCAATTACCTCCAGTTTTGGCAGGAATCTTGGACTTCCTTGCCAATGCTTCTACGGTTTCTTCCTGCAACCTTGCCAGACCAATGGCTTGGGAAATGGTAGTCGGCCTGAACATCAAAACCCCCGCCTTAATTTCTTCCTTCAAACCACTCAAGACGCAGCTTACAAAAAATTCCTGAGTCAATCCTTGAGTTCTGTTAGCCATTTCTTCGAATCTCTCTTGGTAACATTTCACCGTAGTGGTCTGGCATAACTTGGTGAGTTCGCCAGTGGCATCCTCGTAGACATTAGGGCCAAATCGAACCCTAAGTCCGTACTCAAATTCCTTCTAGTTGGTTGCAGTTTGGGTTTTTTTAAACCATTGATACCACTGTATCCCTTTCTCATCAAGGTGCATGACCGCCAGTTTAACCTTCTTGGATTCTTCGATTGAGTTGAATTCGAAAAATCTTTCACATTTGTAGAGCCAACCTGATGGATCCTCTCCTTGGAATCGAGGAAACTCGATCTTGGTGTAGCGGGTCTGTACTGAATTTGACCCAGACGTTTGGTGGTTGTGTTGTGACTGGGATTCTTCGTCGCCATCTTGATGAGCCAATCTTGCAGCGACTTGATCGTACTTCATACTCATTCCCAGAAGCAAATCTTTAAGCTTTTTAATCGATGCATCCGTACTTTCCTTCATCTGTTTGAGGGTTTCATCATTCCTCCTCTGCTCCTGAGATCTGGTATCCATGGTGGTTGGTCCAAGGACGCTCAAGGCTCTGATACCAATTGATACACTGAGCTTTATGGAAATGTGAAAAACAAGGGAAAACGTGGATGGAAAAGAATTGAGAAAGAAATGGAATGAAATGAATTGTATTGAAGAAGTGGAACTCTCGTCCACAGCCAAGAGAGCTCTCGTCTCTGGTTGATTACAGATTACAAATTGTTCAGATCCCTATTCCTGAGTAACTATCCCTCTTTTATACAAGTAAACGAATCAAGAACTGTTACAATGAAGAATATACGCTCCTCACCAAGCAGTTACAGAATATAACAGAATTTGTAACAAACTAACTAATGGACAATGCCGCAACTAACTCAATGCACAACTACTTCTTGCCACTTGCACTGCCTTCCCTGATAATCAAGGCCAATGAGGGACTGCCAGCTGGAGCTATAGTTGATGGTGTATCATTTATTCATGGCCGCCTACCAGTGGTTTCGATCCCATGTCGTCTTCTTCTCCGCCGTCGCCGGTGATTCTATTCCAACATGAACTTATGGCCGCCTACTAGAAGATCGACAAGGAAATCGAATTGGAATCGAAATCCAGGTATGAGTCCGAATTTGAAAACAACAACTCTATCGGACTCATATTCGGAGCATTGACATCAGTTTGTGAGTCCGCTTGGGGATGATCCAAGAAGGTCGATCGGGTTCAAGGCAAGTGTGGTGGGTGCTCCAATTGTCGGTGGTTTCAAGGAAATTGGTGGCAGCGGCGGATTTGACGACAAACTCGGTTGAAGAGTTAAATGCACAAAAGATTACCATGTTTATTAGTAGTTTTACCATGATTACTGGAAGACGTTGTGGACATACAATTTTTACCATGATCAAAGTTACAAAAAAATTTACCATGATAATTTTTCATGTTTCCCGTTTTAATTGACGCTGTGGACATATAATTTTTACCATGACAATTTTTACCATGCATGTTTATTATTAGGTTTACCATGATTATTGGAAGACTTGTGGGCATACAATTTTTACCATGATAATTTTTCATGTTTCCCGTTTTTAATTGACTTGTACAATGTATTTTACCATGAAAATATTTACCATGATTAAACGACTTGAGCCTATATTTTTTAGGACGACCATTCGTAAACACCGTGTAACTTACATATTACTTAGTTTTTACCATGATACTTAATTACATATTTTTAAATTTTTACCATGATTACTACCATTTTGGATATGTTTATAACAGTATTCCATATTTAATGATGTCTATTTAAAGTAAGGAATGAATTAAGATATATTCAAAATTCAAAATTTTCCACCCTTTACTTTTCCATTGCAAGATATGAAGTTAAATCCCAATATTTTAGGAAATTACAAATAGTAGTTGAAATCCCCAAATCCTAATCAAATCCCAATTTATTAGGAAACTATATCTACATACATTAATAAGTAATAATAAAAAGGGTATAAAAGGTATTTCACACACAAAAAGGATGAAAACATAACGGTTTAAAATGACAAGGATGAAAACGTACGTGGTACACAAAAAAAGGATGATTATTTAATTACCTCATAAAACATTATGTTGGAGAGCGAGAATAAACTTAATAAATTAGAGCGAAAAATTAGAGCACATAATCTTATTTTCGTTTTAAATTGATGATATGGGGCAAATGTGAGAGTACACATCCCCCACACTTTTACGTGAATTTTGCTGTTATGCTCTTGAAGACTTTAAAAAAAAAAAAAAATCAATAGTCAAAATATACGTGCGAAGGGCCCACAAAATATGAATTTTGCCTCTCTCACTGGCGGATGTAGACCTCTTTTGTGTATTTTTTTGGGCCACTTAGCCAAAAATTCAAAACATTTGGCAATTTTAAAGGGAAGGACAAAAAACTTTTGCAATCGAACATAAAAACAAAAAAACATTTGCCATTTTTAAAAAGAAGGACAAGGAACTTTTGCAATCGAACATAAAGACAAAAAAAAAAAAAATAGTGTAGTGTTACTAATTTTTAAAAATTTAAATTTTGAACACAAAAATAAAAAAAATCACCACCCCACCTCTGACCGACCACTTCCGGCGACCAAAAAAATTAGTAACGTGTCACTAATTTTTAAAAATTCAAATTTTGAACATAAAATTCAAAAAAATCACCACTCCACCCCACCCCACCTCCGGCCGACCACCACCCCACCTCTGGCCGACCACTTCCGGCGACCAAAAAAATTAGTGAAGTGTCACTAATTTTTAAAAATTCAAATTTCGAACATAAAATTCAAAAAAATCACCACTCCACCTCCGGCCGACTACCACCCCCACCTCCGGCCGACTACCACCCCCACCTCCAGCCGAGCACTTTCGGCGACCAAAAAAAATTAGTGAAGTGTCACTAATTTTTAAAAATTTAAGTTTCGAACATAAAATTCAAAAAAATCAACACCCCACCTCCGGCCGACCACCACCCCACCTTTGGCCGACCACTTTCGGCGACCAAAAAAATTAGTGAAGTGTCACTAATTTTTAAAAATTCAAATTTCGAACATAAAATTCAAAAAAATCAACGCCCCACCTCCGGCCGACCACCACCCCACCTCTAGCCGAGCACTTCCGGTGACCAAAAAAATTAGTAAAGTGTCACTAATTTTTAAAAGTTCTAATTTCGTACTGAAAATTCGAAAAAATCAACTCCTGCCTCCTGACCAAACACCACCCCATCTCCGGCCGACCACTTTCGGCAAAAAATAATTAGTGAAATGTCACTAATTTTTAAAAGTTCTAATTTCGTACCAAAAATTCAAATAAAAAAAAAAACAATAAAACAGTGTCAGCTAACTTCTCATTCACTTGTCAAATAAATTCCATTTGTTAGAACAGTTGTTGGTTAATCATTAACAAATTAACCTGAATATCATGTTTCCTATTAATCTCTCTCAATTGTGCAAACGCATTTGTTAATGCTTATGGGAAGACAGATAACTTGGGGCTGATTCAAACCAGCGCTTGGCGTCCTGAGCCTCGAGAGACGATTCAAGCTGAGTGAAATCATAGAAGTGAGAAGCATCAAACTCATAATCAAAATCGACTTCTGAGACCTCGAAATTAAAAAAAAAAATTATTGCAAACCAAAAGTTGAGGTGCACGTAATCAAAATCGACTTCACAAGATTAGTTGAGGTGCACGTAAATTGACCCTGATATCCCGCGTTATAGAAAAAAAAATTATTGCAAACCAAAAGTTGGAATAATCATTTCAAGAGCATGATTTCGTTCCTTTTAAAAACTGTAATATTATTGCATGATTTCGTTCATTGGTCACTGACACCCATAGATCTAAGCAATTTATATTTTTTTTGATGCTGTCAATATTTTTTTCCTAAGAAAAAATTGTAATATTATTGCATTGGTATATTTTGGTGTCATTTTGGCATGCGTTTAAGGTATGATGATCTTTCATTTTTAACTCACCTCATTTTTCAATGCAGATTCAACAGTATGCATGACGAAGCAAAATTTGTGAAATTCGTGCCAACAGAAATTAGTAATGTTGCCATTTTTTTAGGAAAAGTAACAATAATGAATAAGCCTTTTAAATTTTCCAACAATGAAATACACGAAAACAGGACTTTTACAGCCCCATATAACCGTTAGCCTCAAGAGATACCGGATACGAAGAGTTTTAGATGTATTTAAATCCATAAAGGGTGTTTATGTCAAAAATAAAGAGAGAATGTGTGTTTAGTCCTTTTGTTAAATGAATAATAAAAACCATGTCTTTATGTTTGATTGCAAAAGGACCTTGTCTTTATGTTTGATTGCAAAAGAACCTTGTCTTTATGTTTGATTGCAAAAGTATATTGTTTTTCCCTTTAAAAAAGGCAAAATATAGTGCATTTATGACTAATTTTCCCTATTTTTTGTTTGTCGCTCGGCGATTGCTACAATATACTCCCTCCGTCCTAATTTAAATATCCTTTACAAGAAATCAAGCTTTTTAAGAAGTTAAAATTTGTGCTGCAAATTTTCAAAAGTAACCTTGAAAACTGCAAAGTCAATTAAATATATTTAAATTATTTATATCCTTCAATATGGATCTCAAAAAATATTTAATATGGATCTTGTTTGATAGATTTCAATTAATTCTATTATACAAAGTTTTCAAAATCATGAAAAATATTATATGTTGAAAGATATTGTCAATTTAAGAATGATGTGAATATAAAAAACTATCAAATCAATTAGGATTGAAAGAGTACTTTTTAGGAGTACAATTGAATGTTTGGTATGTTTTGATGGTTATTTTTAGAAAGTGGACACTTATTTTGGGACATTCCAAAATAGAAAGGTGGACATTTAAAATGGGACAGAGGGAGTACTATTTGGATGTGTATTTTGAGAACAAAAGTTCTTATTAAAGTATTTTGAAAAAACCAGTTTTTTTAGAAATACACTTTTGAAAAGAACTGTTTTTTTTTGTTGAAAAAAAAAAATTGGTTAGAAAAACAGTTTTTCAAAAGAAAAAAACACAGTTTGTGAAAAAACTTTTTTTGAAAAAACAGTTTGGGAAAAACAAACTGGTTCAAAACTGTTTTCGAAAAAAACAATTTTGTATTTTTTTTTTTAAACTTTTTTCAAAATCATTGTTGAGAAAAAGGGGAAGGAAAGAGAGAAGGTTGTTGTATAATAATGGGTGTACTTGATTGAGTATATGTGAGATCCGCTAAATTTGGTTATTGTGAAAAAGTTGCTAATTTTGAGTATACAGATGTTAAAATTTGATGGGTTTTGTTAATGTGTGCCCCTAAGGCAAATGATAATATTCATTAAATGTGCCTAATTAAACCCACTTTTGTTATTCATTAAATGTGCCTAATTAAACCCACTTTTGTTAAAAATAATAAATTAGTTCGTGACTAGTATTTCAAACTTAGATTTCCTCGCAAACAAAGACAATTAAAGAAGTTAATGTAAACTACTTTTACTAATGTCAACAAGGGAGGCGTTAATGCCACGAGACCTTCTTTTAATGCCACGACACTGAACCTTGTGTTTGCCATTCTACCCTCGAACCGTTCCCCAAGTCTCTCTCTCTCTCTCTCTTCTTTCTCTTCGAAGTTCTCCCCTGAGTCTCTCACTTCACTCTCTACAGAGCTAGTCTTGCATACAGTTCACTCTCATCTCCTTCTTTCAAGCTCTCATTTTCAAGCCCAAACAAAGACGATCGTGAATGCAGCCGTTAATCTTTCATCTTTCACATTTCATCAAAGAATTTACAGACAGACGAATTGTGCAGAGAGAGAACGGGTTGTACAATAATTTTCTGTTTCTTTGATTGGAAAAAATGAGAGAAGTGGGTATTGCAGTAGGAGGGGATAGAAAGGTGGAGATGAGATGGATCCATGAGGTGATCGTTGTGGTGGTATGCTGCAATTCATGGTGATGTCAAGATAGGGGAAGGGGCATAGTGGTCCCTTCAAACATAATATCGTGGCATTAAAGGATTGTTTCGTGGCAATAACAGCAGCCTTTTAACAAAAAGTGGATATAATTAGGCTCATTTAATGAAACATTATCATGTGCCTTGGGGCACACATTAACAAAATCCAAATTTGATTATTAGTTATGATGTTGCTAAGTTTTGTTATTCTATTGTGAGCATTTTTAGGCCACACATTTCTAACTTTTACAACATTCTTCTTTTGAGTATACCATATTGGGGACAACCTTACATTACATTTTCATGTTATGAGTTTTCTTCTTTATTTAGGCCTCTTTCCACTACCCAAAAAACTAAAATTAATGCCAGCTTAGTGGAACAGGATATTGTTGATTTTATAGTTAATTTGATAAATATTTAATCAAATGTTACGATAACTTATGCAGAATATTGTTAATCAAAATTAAGGAAAGGATACTATTTGAAAGACCGAAAGTTATTAGGAATGAAAATAAACAAATACATACAAGAGTGATCTTGATTTTGGCTACCGGAGAGAGTATCGGATACTTGAGAGTTCCAAACCATAAACAAAAAAGAAGAAGTTAGCAATGACACAAGTGGGAATTGCAAGTCCCAAAGAATTTCCTAACACTGCGAAATTCCCTGAGAAGAAGGCAAACGTCGTTGCACACAAGGAAATTATAACAAGGCAGAGAGCCATCAAATAGCGACGCCTCACCTTAGACTTTTCTTCTTCTTTTTCTTTTATATCACCAATGAATTTGTAAATTGAGGCAGAGAGATATAAAAAAACAGAGGAAGTGGAGCATATCACGGCTATGGTGTTGGCTATGACAAATGCTCTGAAAGCTACATCTCTCACGAGAACTGGCATCCCTTCATCTTGACCTTCCTGACGGTAGCCACCAGGTATGGTGAAACTGGCTGCGAAAGATATGGTTGCTACCAGTGTCGCCACTATCATATGAGTCTTAGCCATCCCTTCAGCGCTTTTATCTTGTCGTTCTTGTTTTCCTTTTTTTTGTTCTTCTTTTTCTCGCTCTCTTTCTTCTTTACTCATCTCCCATTTGATTATCCTTTCTCGATCCTTCCTTATTGTATCTCTCCCATTATTCTTCACACCAAATCGTGGCCAATCCTTTCTATTGACCTGTTTCCATTTTTTTTGCTACATGGTGAGTTTGAAAATTCACACATACATGTTTAAATTTATTTGAATAATACTATCGCATATTGATAAACAAAATCCATGTGTCTATGGAACCTTGATATTTTATTCTCATCACCTTAAGAGTAATCATAATTACGTAGGAGTTTTAAACACTTTAAATAAATAAGTAGATAAATGCAAAACCTTTACAAAGCTAAAGAAAATTTTCCGATAGAATGGGTTTTGTTCAGATAAAAAAGAAGAAGATAGAATGGGTTTCGTTCAGATAAAAAAAAAAAAAACCCCCCAAAAAAACCCCGAAGTTACAGTGTACTAATATGATCCAATTAAATTATATGAGTTCCCGCTACATTTTTTGTCTTCGGTATTTTTCGACTAAAACTTGTTTTTCATAATATTTGTTTAACTTTTTGTCGTATTTTTTGAGATTTATCATTTGCCTCCTTGAAAGGAATCAGAAAAATATAAAATTTAGATTGAAGTTGGAAAAAAGTTCCTATAAGACGACATAGTAAACATAAAAAATATAGCTGATGTTTGGTATTTTTCTATTTTTAGTAAACTTTTTCCTTTTTTGCTTTCGATCATATATATAAATTTTTAACTTCTAAAAAAAAAAAAAAATTTTTTTTTTTTTTAAACTTCTAGACTTCTTTCGTCGAGATGGATGAGTAATACAATAAATTATCCTGGATATAAATAATAAAGTTGTCTATCTCTCTAACAATTTAAGCATTTAGATGAATTAGTGATTAGAAATCAAATAAGTAAAAATAAATCGTGAATTCACCAAAAATTGAAAAAAAGACGATTAAAACACCGAAGTGAAATATACCAAAAAAATTAGCGTTAAATCACCTTGAGTAATGAGTATTACTTGACGCGGCGCATTCTGTTAATTCTAATGATTCATTTCTTTTCTTTGGCAGATAAATCTCGAGTTCTATTAAATTAAAATGGCATGCAAATGGGATGCAATAATAAATTTCACAGTTCTTATATATCCATTATGATTTAATGTGTCGTGGCCAATCCATGCTATCTTCCTTGTTTTTCATTGATGTGGTTCGTTTGCGGAATATTCTGCAGGCGGAGGTCATATTTTACTAATTACTTGCATTATTCAGGAGTATTATAGCAATGGACGAGTTTTAATCACTTTTAACGGAGAGAAAAATCTTTAGAAAGCACAAGAAATCTTAACGATAGAATGGCCGCACCACATCCTTACCTCGCCATGTCTTAGGTCATAAGGTGTCCAGTTTTCATTGTTGAGTGCATAAGCATCAGCTCCAGGGCACTCGCCAAGCAGCTTACCTTTCCTTTTGGAAGCAAGCAAATGGAGAGGCGTGTTACCTTCGTTGTCTTTCTGGTTAATAAGATGGGTTACCCAATGCCTTTCAAGGATAAAATCGGTGGCCTGATCCATCTCATAATATGCCGCAATGTGAAGAATGTTTTGCCCTTTATTATTCACCATCTCCCAACAATCTGGACAATATGATAAAAGCTCCTCCATTACGTTTACGCTTCCTACGGCAGCTGCTATATGAAGCGCCGTGTTCCCTTCGTCACCGTCTGCAGCAACGTACGCCACAGATTTATCCTTTTCTAATAGCTTCTTAACTGCTGAATCATTCTCGGAGCGAGTAGCAGAGTGAAGAGGTGTCCATCCGTATGTGTCAGGTTCCCTGATTAGATCTGGCTTCCATTCTAACAGTGCATCTACCATTTCACCTGAAAAGAAGATTCGAGAAATACCAGCGGATAAAGGGGAATATTATGGATTAAGAAAATTTACTGTTGGTGATCTCAATAACCAACGATAGGTTGATTAACTAAAATGATGTCAAAAACCTCGAGGCTAATCCTAGTATAGATGCAATTGAGAAACTAATGAATTCGAAGAATAAGTACCAGTCAAAGTGCGAGAGACCTAGGCACGCTCAGTTGTTAGCGAGGAATTTTTCAGTGCAAAGCAGGTATGACTAATGTGGTACCCGCTCGAGTATATTCGGCCGTCAAAAAATGCAATGGACAGTCCGGATTAAAACATTTTTTTCCTTTTCTTTTTTCATTTTTTAAAAATCCATCTGATACTTTCAATCCGAGCAGCCGTTGCATTTTTGGATGGTGGATGGGCGCGCGCGGGCACCATGTGGTACCCGCTCAGTATTGAAATTTTTTTCGTTTTTGGTAAAAGAAAATAATAAAAAGTACGGGATAAAATTACGTCCATGATAAAATTAGGACCCAATATGATAAAATTACGTTTTTGCCCTTGGTTATCCAAGTACTTCATGGATTACTTACCACCCAATACGTTTGTCTCTTGTTCTTTCCTTTTGAATTTTGATCTCTATAATAGGAATAATATGACACGAGGCTCACGTGGCCCACTACACAGTGCCCCACAATCCTGCAGTGTGCTGTATGGGTTGCGAATATTATTGGGTGCTCCTCCGATGCATTGTTAGGTGTTGTCTTGACACCGTTTTCTAGCTAACACGTATACTCCCTCCGTTTATAACGACCTTTGTCTATTGTGAAAAGACATGTAATTTTTTTTAAATAAATAATAAAATATTTTCTTTCAAAATCTTTAAGATTTTTTTATACCAAATTTAAGAGTTCTATGAGTTTTTTAATTTTGTGAGAAGAAACTTAAAAATTTAGACAAGCACACTTCATATTTTGATCCGGAAATTATAATTTTTCCATAGCGGACTAACTTTTTTATATGCAGTATGTGGACTACATTATATATAGTCACTGACTAATTACTCGTGAGTTGTGTCATTTTGTATTTTCTTGATTCTTTAATTAAGTGTAAAAAACTTCCTTCGTCCTATTTTGTTTGTCAATTATGCATTTTGTCTATTTTGTATTTATTGCCTATATCTTTCAATGTGGATCTCAAAAAATATGCAATATAGATTTTATTTGATAGATCTCAATTTTTTCTATAATACAAAGTTCTTGAAATCATAAAAAACATTATGGATTGAAAGATCAAAAGAGACAAAATGAATAATTAACAAACAAAATGAGACGGAGGGAGTAATATGGGAAGGGGAACTTCATTTTTTTTGCAGGAACTTTTGATATTTTTGAAAATGATGTAATTTAAGCTACAACTAAAAGAATCCGAGCCTTCTCGTACTTACAATTTATAATTACAATATAAAGTTGATGGCGACAAACCTCTATATAAGTGAACTGTTGCCGCGTGCAATGCCGTTCTACCACCAGGGCCACCGTAAGTTGGGGATGTGCAAATATTCAAGAGCATCTTCACTACATCCTCACTATCTCGCTCAGCAGCCAAGTAAAGTGGGGTTTCGTCATTGTTGTTCGCGGGATGTTCAAACTCACGGTCTTCTTCAGTTAACAATTTGATCACTTCCAAGTACTTCCCTTCTTTCACGTTGCAATTCCTAACAACCATGTGTAAGGCTGTGTCTTTGTCCACATTCGTCGCCCTCAACATCTTCTTAGCCTCCCCACCCAAGCCGCTTTCAAGTAATTGCTCTCTTTTTTTCGCACACTCTATGAGCGCTTTGACAATGTCGTCGTACCCTTCTCTCGCCGCCATGTGAAGTGGTGTTTCACCTCTGATATTGACTTTGCGTAACAATGAGGGGCACGCGTCTAAGATCGCGGCTGCACATTGTAATTGGCAGAATTGAACTGCCACATGGAGAGCAGTGTTCTTGTTGGTTGTGGTTTGGATTTCGAGTTGGTCAATGTGTTGCCTTAGGACATCAACTTGGCCTAGGCTAGCTGCATTGTACAGGCTAATGTCCATGGTAACTACAATTAAACACTTGGGTTCGTTCGGGTTCTTGCCCTTTGCAACCCTCAACACTTGCTTATACAAAGAGAGTGGGGGAGATGATGTTTACCAACTCCTTGAGGGGAAATTATATATACTCCCTACAATTTTACACATGCACCGACCACATTTATTTCTTCCATTAAACCATATGGCGTTCTTACCCATCACCGTACTCTCTCCACGTGAAATGGCAGAGCCCAGTTTGCTTTCACTCAATTTGAAGCCCCACAACTGAATAATTGACGAATGATCTCATGGCTTACATCACCTATAAATTTGATGCACTGGTCACTGTAAAGGGTTGTGGTCCAATCAATCTGGATTGCCAATTTGTTTGTTTTTTAAAAATTAAAACAAGTCATTGTTTCATACGGAGTATATTATATAAAAAATCATAAAAAATTAATTTGTTTTAAAAACACCCATAACAGAACGCTAGAACACCCCCATGGGAGGGAAATAGCTGACCGATGAAACACCCTCTCATCGAATTTATTTTGTACGTTCTCCCTACTGCTTATTCTTTACGTTGAATCTAATTATGAAGACCTCACAAACACCTTATTTATACTTTATTCCTACTGTTAATGTAACTTTTTTAGCTTCTGATCAAATTTTATGACTGTTCAGAATTGTCTCCATGAGAAATCAAGAAAGTAAAAAACAAATACAGACTGAGCACATGTTTCTTGTTCTTCATCTTTATTATCAATGAAGTTCTTACATATTTTAAAAATTAAAAAAAAAAAAAACACGAACGCATAAAAGAATACAGAAAATTTAATACATCATCTCAATTCATTACAACATAGCACAACAGCATCGCGTAACTAACTTTCCTAACTAACATTCTAACAAACTGCTACAAGAGGGGAGATGATCCGGTGCTACACTCTACACAATCGATTTCGAATGCAAAAAAATAAAAGACCACAGCTTGATTTATGCAACCCTCCAATCTTTCTTCTTTTTGGGTGTAGAAAAAACCCCCTCCAAGGCATCTACGTATAAGTCTGCAACTACCCACACGCTACAGGGATCAGGTATGCCAAGGTATTGCCAGCGGGCAGCGGGAGTTGAAGTAGGTTTTAAATACCGGTTTTGAGACACATAACGGTAACGGTAACGGTTTTTGTGTAACGGATTCGGTAGTATCAAACATTATGTAACAGGAATTGGGTGTAGCACCGTGAACATGTAGACCAAAGAAGCTAAAGAGAGAACGGGGTACTTTGGACATTGCCGTTCAAAAAAAAAAAAAAAAAACACTTTGGACACTAGACTTGATTGCACCATGACTAATACTATGTAAAGTCCTTGAGAAAGTTCCAAGTGGCGCCAATGGCTACATTTCTGTCTATTTTTCTTGTTTTTAAGCAATCTTTTATCGAACCTGCCAAGCAAAAAAATAATACAAATAAGACTAAATAACATTTACATAATCCTACCATAAGCTAACTTGAGGATTATCTATGCATTTTTTGTGTGTTTGCCACGAACCTACGGAGTATAACATAAGGAAAAAAATTCGTGTTTTTTTAATAAAATAATTAATACAATTAAGTACTCCCTATGATAGAATATCTAAAAATGGAGAAAAACATATCCTACTATCCTAGGTTTGTATAAAATAATTAATACAGTTTTTTCCATCATTCACACCCTCTTGTCCACCCCAATTTATAAAACATCCAAACTAAGCAAAAAGTTATCCCATTGTTTAATCCCTCATCCAAATTAACCTTATACTTTTTTTTTATCCCTTTCCATAAACATCTTATCAATGTGGGTCAATCCTACAAAAATAATATCCCGTTTTATCTTATCCCCCACCATAACTTATCTCCATGGAAGTAATCCTCCATCTAATCGGGGCTTTATTGTTAATGCTTAATAATATTACATGTGGTGTGTTTTTAGAGGTTTTAGGTAATTGAAGACAGAGACGGAGACAAGATTTTTTACTTTTATGGTGGCAAAAATATATATATTTAAAAAATTTACTTGTAAAGAGGTGTGCACATGTAAAGTTACCTACTTAGCTTCTGCAAGTCTCAAGGATTGGACACGGAAATGACTAAGAAAATGGTATAAAGGGGTGAGACCAGAGAGGCCCATTTCCTCTGTTCTTGCTTTTCCTTTAACTTTTGGAAAAGCACTCCACTCTCTATTTTTATCTTTTCCTCTGTTCTTGCTTTTCCTTTAACTTTTGGAAACTAGGATCAAAGCACCTCTTGGTGCTTTGGCTAAAAAATGGAGTATGTAATTGACAAATAATGTCATGGCTTTTGCATCACCTAGAAATTTTGATACATGCCCTGACGTATGTTATTTCAAAGCATTAGCAGAAATATGTAACGCAACCTTTGGCAAACTCAAGATTGATTGGGCCAATCTGTTAGTACATTCTTTCCATCACACGCAGAAAAATCATCATGTCCATAGATTAGATGTTAAGAACACAATTATTTGGACATAACATCGAACACAATCTCTCACATGCACCTAAGTTCTACACGCATTTAGCATACAGGACCCACGTATGCGCGAGGAGTTATGTCCAAAATTGTGTCCGGATCGATCGTGTTCCTAGGCCATTTTTTATGTCCTAGCCAATCACCTCTTGCAAATGAAAAGTTACTCGGTAGTCTCTGGGGGCATACGTGATACCCAACACCCTTGAAGATGAGGCTTGATTGCTTCTCTCTCTGCCACTTGGACTTGGACTATGGAATAACTACTCGACAATGCACCAGGACAAATATTCCTTTCAGAAATACTAACGTACCAAGAAATGATACCAAGAAATTACCTAGAAAGTTGGAATGAGTGTCTTAGATTCACTCGAGAATCTGAGCCACTTATTCCCGTAATGAATTTGACCCACTCATTCTCACTTTCTGCGTAATTTCTGGGTTCTATTTCTGTGTATGTAGCAGTGTTGTATTCCTTTACTTATGTGGTTATCAGGAGGAATGGGGGGCCTGCTGTGCACCAGCCGCATGGCACCGTGCCATGCGGCTGTGCACAGTAGGGCCCCCGCCTCCTTATCAGGAACCTAGATACAAGAAGATTGGAGTAAGCTGTTTTCGAGATTTCAAAGTCTTGGGATACGAAACAAGTACGACTTGTTTAATGGTTTTGGGAACCTGTTTTTTAGAACCAGTTTTGAGAAAGCCCTACTGGCGACTGAAGGAGTTCATTTTGGTTTTTTGGAGAACCGATTTTGAACTGGTTTCTAAAAAACTCACAGTGACCTATTCATTGTTTGAAAGAGAGAAAGCGCCTCACTATCTATCTCCTTCAGTCGCCGCTCCATTTGACCACTCCCCACTTGTTTTTGTAACGAGATAACCAAAACATGCGCTTAACTAAAAAAAATAATTTGTGTGTATTTTCATAAAAAACAGAAACATGCTTCTTCCTTCTTCATCACCGCATATGTATGTTGATTTGCGGTGTTGATGTTCTGATAAAGTTCTAATTGTCTATTGCAAATTTACATCATATACAAATTAATTGAACAAAAATTATCCAGTACTAATGTTTTTTAGCATGAGTTGTCAATTATTAGTGCAATAGTGATAGGTACATACTCATCTCAACCACACCCTCTCTCACATGTGTGGTGGGGCGCACCCGGCGGGTCCTAGTGGTCTCCACCACAAATATGAGAGAGGGTGTGGTAGAGAGTGGTTGAGATGGGTGTGTACCTATCATTTTTGTTATTAGTGTGCATCCACGCTTTTCCTGGTACTCTTTGTGCCGTACATCAAATTTTGGGAGCAGGGGCTTCCAAAATAGATCAGACGGCTGCCGCTACTCAGTACACGCCTGTAGTAAGTTGCTCACTACATGGCCCCTAGTTCCGGGCTACTATGCCCACTTCCTAGATCTTCCTCAACAACTTTTTTTTTTCCTGCATTTACCACCCGCTCCATTTTTCGGATATATTTCCCGTCGACTCTATGCCCGATCCACAAATGCACGCTTAAGTCCCAGGGTGTTCCGCTAACTAGTTTTTTTTCCAAAAATCACGACAGACCATCCTCTCATAAGACATCACATAAAAAGGTATGAACACAAAAATCATGACAGTTTTAAACAAAACTCCCTTAGTGAACGTGGCCTGAAAATCTTGAACCTGCCTCCCACACGGAGTTAAACGCCTAAGAACTGAGTTGGTGGGTGCATGCATAGCACATGCCCAGTAGGCTTTGTTGATGGGATGACAATGGTAAATAAAGATGGAGTAATGATTGTATGTTTGTTCAAATCATGTGATGTTTCTTTGATACACGGACAATTCGCAATTCTCATATATACTTTGCAAGGATAGGTTCCAAAAACTTCATCTATAAATTATAAATGGGGCCTTCATTTATCAATTTTATTCATTCACAAATCCAGAAAAAAAAATTATGTGGAATCAAAAAGTTTCAAGCTAATGAGAATTTGACCATTCTAGATTGATCCCAATAGTTCTTAAAAAACTATTTTATATACTGTGTGTTTCCATATTCAGCTCCTACTTTCATTTCAGTGCTTAAATTTCTCATGCTTTTAATTAAACAGTTCTTGTTACAGGAGCATGTACTTTATTATAGGAGTATATACTTTATAGGAGCTTAATTTACTTTTAATAAAAAAATTGAAGTCAATTTTCGATGCAAACTTTTGTCTTATTTTTTGGTGCAAACTTTTTAGAAACTACTACGAAAAAGCGACCAAACGCGGGGAAGAAAACTAGCTTCGTAAAAGCATAAAACATACCAGCAAAAAAACAAAAGCATGGAAAGCTTGGGATCCATGCTTGAAAGTTCTCATTGGAGTGAGAAAATTAATATAATGGCAGCTCCTGAAAAGAAATAAAATACTAACAAGGCATCTTCATAGCATAAAGCATACCAAAAGAAATAAAATACTAACAAGGCATCTTCATAGCATAAAGTATACCAGCAAAAAAACAAAAGCATGGAAAGCATTGGGCTCCATGCTTGCAATTTCTCAATGGAGTGAGAAAATCAATAATGGCAGCTCCTCAAAAGAAATAAAATACTAATAAGGCATCTTTATGGTATTTGAGAAGACGCGGAAAGTGGCCCCAAATACAGGCATTAGAAATTGAAAGGAAACCGCCTGTGTTCCCACCTGGCTTTCTAGAGTACATAAATCTAAGAAGACCGGTGGGTCAAAAGGTTAAATACAAAATTATGATCAGTGGCAGTGGGCCGAAGGGCTAAATATCAAAAAAAATCTTGTAGTATTTATAGTTTAGCGATACCTGCAATATTCTACTCCAAGAAAAATGGATATATTAAGTATTCCATTAAAAACGTAGTACTTGAAGTATTTTCAATAAGAGTTAGTTTGAAGTACAGTAGTTGTGTTTGCTAGGGGTTTACATGGTCCGGATGGGATTGGTTTCATAAAAATCTACGAACCAAATCATATCGAATGGTTTCAAAGAATAGAAAACCATAACTAGACCATTACACATGTGGAACTACATCACAACCAAGCAGCTACAAATAAATGTAGCGAATGTTTATAAATAAATATCAAACAGGGTGTCCAAGAAATTGGTAAGCCGGACCAACCGAACTGAATCGGTCTATTTGGGTTGGTTTTATAGTTTAATGGATTGATTCTGGTTTTACAAAAATGGGAACCGAGTATTTTAGTTCGGTTCATGGTTCTATAATTGGGAACCAAACCAGACTATTTATCTATCTATATATATACTTAGGATATATTTTCTTTTTTTTTTATTATTTTGCTTCAGTAAATAATTTTTGCTTCTTGTTTCTATTACTACCATTTTTCTATATATTAGACTTTAAGGTTTTGTTTCATGGAACTTTAGTAGTTCTTTAGTGATTTTGTAGGGCTTCGAGATTTGTTTTGAGAGTTGGTTTAATGATAGTATTTTTCGAACGAAGTTACAACAATTTTGTGGACAAATTCAGTTTCTAAAACCAAAGTTGTTATTAGCTGTTTTAAAGAACTAGTGGTATGCTATTCAATTTTTATTTTATTTTTTTTGTAATTTTTGGATGCCAACATGATTTAAAATTGGAAAATTTTAATTTATAAATGAAGACAGTAAAGAATATTTTTGCATTACTTCAATTAAATCATCTGGGTTATATTACATGACAATTAGTTTGGTTAAATCACATGCAGTGATGCACCATACATGCTCCAACCCAAAAATGGTTATGCTATGACATGAACGCCTTGGGCATTCTGGAACAATTATGATGCGTCGAATCTTTGTAGATTCTAATAGGTGTCCTTTATATGATTCTATTAGGCACCGTGAACATGTAGACCAAAGAAGCTAAAGAGAGAATAGGGTACCTTATCAATTAGCTCAACTTCATGCTGCAACGATATACACACACATACATATATGTATATATTATTATTTAATACCTGTTAAAATGTTTGTTACGAAGTCAAATACCTGGGAGCCATCAAGTTCAGAAAAAACAATTTTGTTGAAACTGTAACTAAACGCCAGAAAATGAAAAGTTTGATAAATATATTCCACATAAAACATTTTCTTCAAAAACATTTTTTTCGTTATAAAATATTTTACGTTGAAACAAACGATTTCTATACCTGAATGATTAAGTGCCAAGGGGTGTGGCTAGAAGAATACAAAGCGGTGAAAGCAACCACATTTACTTCATCCATGTAAAAACTGAACCATATGGAGAACCCACCCTTGTACTTCCTCCATGTGAAAGCAAATAAACTTTTCTTCCTTTGCCCGACATTTCTTGTCAAGGAGTTATTGCTTTCACATGACCTGAAGCCCCACAACAAAAATAATTGACAATTTGATGTCTATCGCTTTTGCATCACCTACAAATTTGATACACTCCTCACCCTATGTGGGAGAGGGTGTGATGCCCCAACACTTTGGACATTAGACTTGATTGCACCATGACTAATACTATGTAAAGTCCTCGAGAAAGTTTCAAGTGGCGCCAATGGCTTCGGCTGTGTTCGTTTGGTAGTTTTAATTTAGTTTTGATGATGTCATCAGGTGTAATGAGTGGAGAGAGATAGAGAGAGAAATGAGGAAAATGATGACGTCATCAAAACTAAAACTAAGCTGGAAAACGAACAAGGGCCTTCATCATTCTGTCTATTTTCTTGTTTTTAAGCAATCTTTTATAGAACCTGCCAAGCAAAAAAATAATACAAATAAGACATAACATATACGCAGGCCTTATTGTTAATGCTTAATAATATTACATGTGGTGTGTTTTTAGAGGTTTCAGGAAATTGAAGACAGGGACGGAGCAAGATTTTACCTTTACGGTAGCAAAAAAAAATTTAGTGCTGGCTAATCTACATAATTCAGTGATAAATTTTAATTTTCTACTCCTATAATAATTACATTTTTTGAAAACCTTGTGGTGGCGGCCGCCACCACTTGTCCCCTTCGGACTCCATCCTTGATTAAAGATAAAATGTACCAGTTGACACCTAATTTTGCCCCACCAAGCACAAGTCCAATCGGACTCCATCCTTGTGCTGGCTTCACCGTTTTATCTCCGCAACAAAACAAGAATTTTGACTGTGTTGAAGCCCCAATCGGACACTGTTAAAAAAGAACAATGATACATACACTCCCTCCCAACCACTTCCCACCACTCCCCCTCTCACATGTGGTGGGACCCACCACATGTGGGACCCACGGTGGGACCCACTACATGTGAGAGGGGGAGTGGTTGGGGAGGGAGTGTATCTATCATTTTTGGTTAAAAAATTAGTCGAGCATCGGAAAAAAATTGCACTTCGCGGGGTCGCTCGTTGCTACACGGTACGTGCATAATTCAAATTTTGGAAGTACCAATTTCAAATGCAAGGAAAGAAGGAGTGCAATTTTATTCACCCTCCCTAAAAAAGGGTGAACAATACCCTCTCCCCTATTGGCTAAGAAGGGATAAGGGGACCACTTTTAACCGAATACACCAACGCAAGTTAGTTGTTGGCTTAATTTCACAAAAACCCCCCATTTACCTTCTATTCTCTCCAGTGAAAAAAAAAAAAAGTTATCCTCTCTCTCCCCTAAAATTGACCACTCCTATTAGTAAGCGTGAGATTACTTTCCACGGTGAAAGTGTCACCCCTAAAACTGAACACCATATTGAACTTTATTAATTTTTTTGATATTTTGATAATAATTTTTACTTTCTTAATTTCTTTTATCGAGATGAATCAATAATTTAAAAAAAAAAAAGAAGAAAAATGTGAAATTTTTTTAAACAAGGAAAAAATTAATAATTCAAATGGATTCTTTTGGAGGCTACTTTGCTTGCTTGCTCGCTGTTTTGCATCTCTGATTCGGTTCAAATTTCTGCATCAATCGATTTTTTTCTGGATGAAATTTATTCTAGCGGTGTAGATGAGAAAAGACCTCAGAATCATGTATGGTGTCATGCAAAAATGATACATACACAACGCATGGCCACAACAGAAGGCCACAACAGCCCCAAAACGACGTCGTTTTGGGGCCCTACCCATTTAAAAAAAAAACGAAAATTTTCAGAATACACTTTCCCCTTCCCCAAATCCTCAGACGTTCCGCAAGGAGGAAGAGGGTAGAGGAGAGGGTTGCCACCCAACCACCACCGCCTACGCCGCTGACCACACCGACGAGGACGCCTCCCACTCCGTTGACGACCACCACCTCCGTATACGCGGTCTCTCTCTCTCTCTCTCTCTCTCTCTCTTTACGAACACCAGCACCGCTCCACGAATCCGAGACACCATCAACGCCGCCACCACCACTAGCACCACCATGGTTTGTCTCCGCCTCCACACTGCCACTACCGCGGTCTGTTTGTCTCTCTCCCAATTTTGAGTTGTTTGGGAAAAAAACAAACCTAATTTTTTCCCCCTAATCAAACCCTTGCAAAATGATGCAGGGCGCCTTATGAACTACTGAAAAGACGTACAACAATTGAACACAAACGGGATAGTTTAGAGAAAAACGCTCTCTAGACTCTTTTTCATTCAACAATAATCATAAAATTGTCTTGCCCTTAGGGCTTACAACTTATTATACAGGAAACCGAAAACCCTAATTGATTTGCTCTGAAAAGGAAGCCAAATCAATAAAAAACGCAAAATTACCAAAAATAGAAAATTAAAAATAATAGCAAAATAAAAAACTAAAGAAAATTCTAGAATGTTTCCCAAAAGCGCAGCTTAATTCGGATTTTCCTTGCCCAAGTAATTGGCAAGTCAAATCTTTCTTTAAACGGCAAATTTGGCCATTCGGAGACCTAAACAGCGACGAAAGCCCGAAAAACTACGTACACCATGGTTGCAGGCCATGAGTCTTGATCGTTGGGCCGTTTCGGGTCGGACCCAAGTGGGCTCAACGCAAAATTCCACAGTAGCATCAACTTTTCTTGGGCTTCTTACTGGCTGGCCCTATTTTGTCAAGAGTTTTCCTTCCAAACCCACCTCATGTCAAACACATTTCTCTTAAACCCATTCCCACGGGCCCTCCAGCTTTTGGGCAATAATAAAGGAGATAGGCAGCAATAATAAAGGAGATAGGTACTGTGCTGTCATATCAAGTCACATGGGAGCGTCACTCTCTCTCTATTTCGGTTTGAAGTTAAAATAACTTTTCTCTCTCTAGCATCTACTTTCCTAACACTTTCCAGTTTCTTTTCCCACGTCCCTGCCTTTTCCCATCTTCCTTTCTTTGTTGACTTTTGTCTCTCTCTCTCTTTCTCTCTCTCTCTCTCTCTCTCTCTCTCTCTCTCTTATTTTCATTTAAAAATAAAATAAACTTGTTACACTCATTCATCTTCTATAAAAATTAGTATATATTTGAAATCTACTTGATGAAATCTTTCAAATAAGATTCATTATGAATATGAAATTTGATACATGTAAAAAAAAGTTATTTTATACCCCTTCTAAATAATTCACACCCTAAAAAAAAAAAAAACTCACACCCCAGAAAAAAAATTCACATAACTAAAATGCAGAATTCACATCACAATTCACACTCCAAAATACAAAATTCACACTCCCAAAAGAAAGCATTCACACCCGTCAAATGCAGAATTCACACCCCTCAAATGCAAAATTTACATTTCACAACTTACTCACAAAAAATATAAAATTCACACTCAAAATAAGAGAATTCACATCTTTCAAATGTAAAATTCACACATTCCAAAATGAAATAATACACAATCTTTTTGAACAATTCACACCCTCCAAAATAAAAGAATTCACACCCTTCTGAACAATTCAGACCCTACAAAAAGAAACAATTCAGACCCTACAAAAAGAAAAAATTCACATTCCTCAATTGAACAATTCACACTCCTCAATTGAACAATTCACACATCCTCTACACAACTCACTCTCCAAAATACATAATTCAAGTCTCAAAATGAAAAAATTCGCACCCCTCGAATGCGAAATTCACACCCTCTAACATGGAAGAATTCACACCCTCTAACATGGAAGAATTCACACTTCTCAAATTATTATTTTTTGCACACAATTTTCTATTCAATATAGGTCTTGTTTGATAGATGTCAGCGAGTAGGTTTAAAATATTTATTTTGTTTCAAAATCGGATATATAAATTAAAAGTTATAAATATTTAAAGTTTCAAAAATAAAAAGGAGAGAGAGAGAGAGAGAGAGAGAGAGAGAGAGATAAAGGCCATGTTTGATACGAGGTTTCGTTTTAAAGTGATTCGTAATGAGGTGGGATTAGGATTAGGATTGGGAATGAGTTGGGATTATTAATGAGGAGATGAAACTTTTCTTCTTGTTTGTTTTGCACATGATTAGATCATGGGATTGTTAATAATATGTTTGTTTTGCACAGGATTAGGGGTGGATTTGTCTTTACAAGCCCATCCCCTTGGGATGGGATTCATAATACCACCTCCCCCTTGGGTTGGTGAATCCCATACTTTTGTGGGATTAACAATCCGGTGGGATTGCTAATCCGGACAAAAAATGAGAAACCAAACACAATATTAGAGGTCCCACCACTTTCATTATCCAATCCCATACTCCAAACCTAGTATCAAACATGGCCAAAGTGTGTTAAACTCCATATATATATACATATAGGAACCCCTTCCTATCCAAACCCCTTTTTACGGACCTAACGTCCGGACCTCCACCTTCTTGATTTTTTTTTGAAATCCGAACTCCATATAGCGTTTTTATGAAAAACTGCTCCGATCAAGCCCTTCCGGGTATTTTTTTTTGCCAAATCTTCGCGTTGGACCTTAAAATCACGTTTTAAACACATCTAAGGGTTCGGATTTCAAAAAAAAATCAGCAAGGTGGAGGTCCGGACGTTATAAAATCCAGGAGTTTGGATAGGAAGTTTTTTGTATATATATATATATATAGGATGGCGATCTATTGAGGACTCCCTCAAACAAAAATTCCGTGCGGACCTCAACATTTTTCGACTTTCCGGATCAAATTTTGACGATCCGAACCGCTCAATGTTTTTAAAATGCATTTTTAAGGGTCCAAGCGGAAAATCTTCAAAAAAAAAATACCCGGAAGGTTGATCGGATCAGTTTTTGTTAAAAACGCTATATATTGGACCCTTAAAAATGCATTTTAAAAACATTGAGCGGTTCGGATCGTCAAAATTTGATCCGGAATGGTGAGGTCCGCACGGAATTATCCTAAGGGAGTCCTCAATAGATCGCCATCCTATATATATATATATATATATATATATTTTGTTTCTTCCGTGTAAAGAGAGAGAGAAGAGATGCGTCATTCTTTCAGGAAAAATCAAAGCATGTGGTGTAAGGAGAAAGTACTGATGTGACACGTGGCACCTTATTGAATGGAAAACCCCTCCCACATGTGACACGCGGCAGCCTTATTGAAAGGAAAATCCATCCCACGCGCCTACTGGGTTTATTTAGGAGTAAAAGACAAAATGGAGTTTGGACGAAAGCTCCCACAAAAAATAGGGGCGGCTTGGAATTTGGTGACTTTTCTTCCATTGCCTGACATTTCTTGTCAAGGACTTGTGGAAATGGTAGAGCCTAGTTATTGTTTTCACATGACCTGAAGCCCCACAACAAAAAGTAGTAATTGACAATTGATGTCATCGCTTTTGCATCACCTACAAATTTGATACACTCCTCACCCTAAAGCGTTGAGGCCCAATGAATCTGGATTATAGCCAAAGGTTGCGTTACAAAGTCTTTACACCTCACGCGGAAAAATCATCGTCTGTCTAGCCAATCACCTCTTACCAACGAAAATTATTCAGGCCGAATTTTTCAAAAGATTTTATGAAAATTTGATAAAATCACCATTGATTTTATCAAACTTCCTCCTCATTTGATAAAATCAAAGGGCGATTTATCAAAACTTGATAAAGATAAAATCAAACAGGAAACTCAGTCTCAGTTGTCTATGGACACACATGAATGTGATGCCCTAACACCTTTGGACATTAGACTTGATTGCACCATGACTAATACTATGTAAAGTCCTCGAGAAAGTTCCAAGTGGAGCCAATGGCTTCATTTCTGTCTATTTTTCTTGTTTTTAAGCAATCTTTTATAGGACCTGCCAAGGAAAAAATAATACCAATAAGACTAAAAATAACATATACATAGTTCTAACAAAAGCTAACTTGAGGATTAACTATGCATTTTTTTGTGTGTTTGCCACGAACCTTTAACATAGGAAAGATAAACTCACCATAGAAGGTACAACAATAACAGAATCCATCTAGTCTCTAATCATTAAGAGTATATATGGGCGGTGGATGATTGGAGACAGACCTAACCTTCGGCGACATGCACAAAGTAGCTGCTCTCAGAATATAACTAAACCAATAGCCTCCTAAACTTCCAAGAACCGAAGAGCTACAAAGATGTTTTACTGCAAAGCCATGCACCCAAATCAAAGATCAATTTTTGTGCTCACCATAGAAGATACATAAATCGAAATTCATGTGGATGAGTTAGTAATAGTAGCACTAATTTTGCACTTAAGATCTGCAAAAAAATGCGGTAGCTCACCAACTATTTTCTACTATTCTTCGTTTTTGGTGCGCAAATAAGAGATTGGAGGCGTGGCAGGAGGATTCCGGGGTCTATGCGGAGAGGCCTTTCTTTTGCTTAAATGGGTTTGGAAAAATTATCCAAAATGTTAATTACCCAAAAAAAATAACCCAAAAAGTATCCAGAATTTGAAAATGAGTGGCTTAGATTACTCCCAAGTGAATCTGAGCTATTCATTTTCAAGTTTGTGTATTTTCTGGGTAGCTTTTTTTTTTTTTTTTGTGTGTATGTAGCCCTCCGAAGATAATTACCCTTACACACTGCTAAATAAAATAAAAATGAACATACACAATGCTCACCAAGAATAAGTGTTGGTTGGAATGGGACTATGGTATACACCAGTTCCTGGGTTGGGCTTTTTCATCGGCATTAAGCCGGCCCATTTGGATTGTTAATTTGAAGGCCTTATTGGAATAAAGCCCAAACCATCCCTTGCATTTATATTCATCCCAATATCCCTTTGTCCTCGTTTGGTAAACAATAATGCTAGGAACAGAACACTTCACCACAACATGATCAACCACAAACCATGCATTGCCACACATGCTGTTATGGTTGGTGTTGTTGTGTCCCTGACATTATTGTTTCGCAAAGCGGATTAAAGGAATTGATGCACAAGGGAAAGGAAATTGAACTAGGCTAGGTTACAAAGGATAAAAACTCAACGGGTTGAGTGAAATTGAACAACATTTGCTGGAAATATAAAAATAAGATTGGCTGGAGCCGATAGAAAGATAAATTGATAAAGGAAGCACTGGGCTTTGTGGTATTGAACCCCCTTTTTTTTCTTTAATTGAAGTATTTACAGGTAGCTTCAACCGGCAGGCAAGTTCCTACTCGTGTTTCCTGACTAAACCTCATGCTGCCAACTGTCCCATGATTTGCACTACACTCTCAAGTTTGGCGGTTAATAGCAGTTCTCGTCATCCATTGAGAGCCAAAAGACAATTATGTTGAGTGTGGCTTCAAAATGGAGGGTCATTCTGGTCCGGACCAAGGTAAGGGTGGTCCGGACTAGCAATCGCGATACAATTCTGGAGGTCTCATCAGTGCTCCTCTGGAGTTTGTTCAGACGAGAGTTTCCTTGGTCCGGACGAGACCGGACGAAGGGTTCTGGAACACTTCTGTAGGTCTCAGCAACCTTGGTCTAGACCAAGGCGACATACAACAACATATTTATGTGTGTTTTTCAGTTTTAGGGTTAATCTAAGCTTGTTTTGGAGAGAGAAACCCAGAGAGAATAAGAGAAACATCGAGAGGAGATTAGAGATTGTAATCCTTATTGATTATAGTGGATTGATTCGTCCCTTCCCCTCGTGGATTCGCTACACAGCTAGTGTAGTGAACCACGTACGTAAATCTCTCGTGTTCTTGTGTGTTTGGTTTTCTTAATTTCCTAGCGTTCTTCATCTTTATTATATTTGTTTCTAGATTGATTGTTCTTGCTAGAATCGTTGTGACTTTCGCAGTATTGCACAACAAATTACTTAATCTCTCGAATGCTCTGGAGCTGCCACGTGACCCATAAAGTGTCAAACTGCTTCCATATTCTTGAACATGGTCTGCCAACTTCTCGAGCCAAACGGTTGCGTGCAGTTAACGTTACCAATTTGGAGCAAAAAAAAATAAATCCATTAAATGGATTTCCACTACCCTTTTTTAAGGCATATAGCAGATCATGGCCTCGTGGGCCATTTGAGAAGTCAAATATCTTTTCAAAATTAACACACGTGGCGCCAACGAAACGGCTTCTTGCAATCAAGATTCGATTTGGGCTATTGTCTACACAAATAAATTCTAATATCTCGCAAAATTCATTCGCCGGTGCGTAATTTTTATGCCACATGACGGTTTAATAAAAAATACTTTGCAATCCCCAATACCTAAGATCGCAGCCGCACAATAACCCTGTTCGTTTCCCAGTTTAGTTTTAGTTTTAGTTTTGATGACATCATCATTTCCCTCATTTCTCTCTTCACTCATTATACCTTATGATATCATCAAAACTAAACTAAACTATCCAACAAAACACAACCAATGTAATTGACCAAATTGAGCTGTCACGTGGAGAGCAGTGTTTGTATTATCTGTGGTTTGGATTTCGGGTTGTTCAATGTGGTTCCTTAGGACATTAACTTGGCCTTGGCTAGCTGCATCGTACAGGCTACCGTCCATAGTAACTACAGTAGAATACTTATGTTAAATTGGGTTCTTGCCCTTTGCAACCCCCTATTATCTATATTTATAGTATCAACCACCCTATGTAAGCCCTGGCCTCAAAGTAGCAAACTTACCCAAACTATTTCCTTCGTCATTACTCTATTATTATATTCCTCCATCTTTATTTTACTTTATTTTTAGCTTTTCTTTGTTATGTCCTCTGTTGCCTTTTTGTAATTCTTTGCTTGAAAAACTTTCAAAGGTATAATGGTTTAATCAGCTACATGCAAAGTTTTGAAATGTATTGGTAAATTAATTCGTAGTTCATTCATAGATCATTCTCGGTATGTACCCTTTGTACATTCTTACTACACGCTTAGATAGGTATTTAACACGCTTGAATTCGTAGTTCATTCATTGATCATTCTCGGTATGTACCCTTTGTATGGTTCTTACCACACGCTTCGATAGGAATTTAATACACGCTTGAATTCGTGGTTTATTCATCCTTTAGACCTGAAATGTACACTTTGTATGGGTTTTTCTCTCCTTGTTTATTCAATTCACTGTAGCAAAATTGTCAGACTGTTGCACGCTGATTTTGTCTCCATAGACATGTGAAGACGTTGCCAATTGTTATGCAAAATGAATGGTGTATACATTCTACAGTTTAACCTTACAATTTACTGAACAAAATCTAATTTATTCGCATATTTAGCAATACTAATCTTATAGTTTTTTGGTAGACCTTTAGCACATCTTTGCGTGTCTTACGAAATGAACGGTTTGGATCGTAATTGTGAGCCTATATGTGGAAAAAAATTGAGAGTATTGAGGAATTCATGGAGGGATGGGATATGTCGAGGGGTGGGCCGAAGTAGTGGGCCTAATTTCCTGATACATTTCAATTAATTTATAGGAGTAATAGTATTTCAATTTAATTGCTCTAATTTCCTGATATTGTTAAGACTGTTTCTTAAAATGCAAAATTTTCACCCCATTTTGTTGTGTCTATACACCATTATTTGTTAATTGTAAGATGAATATACGCAAATAGTCGCAAATATATATTATTTTAATTTTACCGACAAATATATATTATTTTAATATCCCCTCACGTGCAGCCGCATTTGAGGTCTGTCACATGTGACCACTTTTTGGGTCCTATCATCGTGCAGCCTTTTGCTAGTCTGTCATCGTGGGTGTGAGTGTATTTATTTTTAAATGTGGAGTGGAATAGGCCCCGTTCTAATACCATGTGGAAATTTTATATCCATCTCAAAACCAATTAGTAATGAGTGAAGAGGTCCCAACATATATTAAGTGATCACCCATTCCACTCTTAGGCAATGTGGGACAATATTTCTTTAACACTTGTGGCTTGTTGTAGGAACCAAGGTAGCCTTCTTTATGTTGATGCTCCCCGAAACAAAATCACACTCCTATTTTGTCTTCATCAAGCAACTGATATATGCCTTCCATCTTTTAACCTTCAATGCATTTTCTCTTTTGCTTTATCTGATTCCAAAAAATTATAGTGCTCTTTGCCCTTTCTGAATTCCAAATGAAAACTTTGATTTGCATCAATTGATTTCCACTTTTGTTGCTCCAGATATTGATTGTACTAGTGATTGGCACACGCTGGATTTCTAATGCTGGGAATCAAATCACATGTATTCATAAATTAATAATAAAATCCTCTTCAAAAAAAAAAAAATATATTATCATTATATATTAATAACACAATTTTGAGGGGATATTTTTTCATAATTTTTATAAACGAAACCTAGTTATAGTAGAAAAATTGGAATAATTGCGGGGTGTGCAGGGGCCTGGGCCCCCGATTGCACCCCCTAGGTCGGCCCCCGGCTACCACAGGATCGGCCGACACAAACAGTGCACCTCCTAGGTTCACTGTTGATTGCAACAAGAAAAATAGAAGTGCCCTCTTGAGAAATCCACAGAACACTTTCTTGTTGAAACTTTTTTTTTATCACTCTTAAGCTGATATGTGAAAGGTGGAACAGGGGCAAAGTTGGATTTCATTCCCAAGTGGGTTCTCTGTGTTTTTTTTTGGAATTCTTTTGCATTTCTTTGATCTTCCACCAGACTTCCTACGTAGGGTACGTGTAAGATTATTTTCTTAAATGACCCACATTACGGCACATATGGTAATTATATATTAATTGACGAGATTTGAGCCATATTTTCTACCATAATTGATTGGTGTAATTGATGGAGTGATTTCCTAAAATCTCACTTTGATGGAAAGTAGAATAATAATCGCTTATAAGGAAACAGGTCCTCTCTTTGTCTATAAAAGAGCATATAGTCTCCCATCAATTTAAGATTACTAAACTGCTAGAAAGTGAGGCAAGAGAGAGAAACCCGTTTTCCTCCTAGGGCGTGATGCTCTTTGTAAAGTTAAGGCTGCTTTAATAAATTACTGAATCGCTCAAGTTTCGCATTAATGAGATCCGGGTATGCTATTCTTATCATTTAATTTTCGCTAAATGAATATATTGTGATAATCATGTTTGTTCTAAATCCTGGCTTTATGTATGTTGTTAATTATGTAACACTATAAAGATAATTTACATAGGGAAGATCTAGAGCATTTCTTGAACTTGATTTCATAGCTATTATTTAGGATCCAATTATTAGTAGATTGGCTGTTTATGTTTCGGTCTTTTCGTATCTATATTCTTCTTGAGTAGTCGTTGTATTGATCGTTTTGTGGAGGTTTAAGATAGTGCTTTTTTCGTATCTATATACTTCATGAGACATTCTTGATTTGTTTTCCTTTGCCTTTGTATTTGGTTGTCGAGCCATGATGGTAATTTTGTTTTTGTCAAAAGGGAAATTTCTTGATGTGAGTTTGAATGAATGATCGGTGAGGTTTAACCGTTTAAGCAGTTTTCTGTGTAATTAGCTTATTACTGTAGAGATGGAGATGAGTGAGGAATATGAAAGTGAAAAGGAACCTACCTATTCGTAGTTTTTCATTTAAGATTGTCAGTCACGTACGTAAACAAACTACGCTTGAACATACGTGAAGCTCATGAAGCTTTCAAACCAAGTTTAAGCATATTGGAACTTGATTCGCTCAGTTTCTATCGTCTCAACAATTCAAGTTAGTCTAAATCAGCTCGATCAAAGTGCGTTTGAGGGGAAGCTGGGGGTGCTGCACAGCCAAGTGCTGTGCACGCACGGCGCGGCCGGGCCGGCCACTTTCCGGCGATCTGAGACCTTCACCAGATACCTCTCGTTGAGTACTATAAGTGTTTAAAAAATCAACTTGGCCGGATATCGTTAAGTGCCTAATCGGAACACAAATAGATTGAAATGAAATGGAACACAAATGTACATAAACACTGGATCCAAATCAATAAACCTATTTTTTTCAATCTATTTGTGTCCGATTAGGTACTTAACGATATCCGATCAAGTTGATTTTTGGTACACTTATAGCACTTGACGAGGGCTATCCGGCGAACGTCTCGGATTGCCGGAACGTGGCCGGCGCGGCCGTGCCGTGCGGCTGCACAGCACTTGGCTGTGCAGCACCCCCCAGAGTTCGCGTTTGAGGTCACCCGGATGTGTTCAAACATATTTGTAAAGCTGGTTTAGATCATTTATTATTGGTATAAATACGAAAATGGAAAGTTCAAAAAGACAAAAACCACTGATGGTGCTACAGCTTCAAGGACAGGGGAGGGCTGAAGGCATGATGCAGGTTCTTCATTGGTCAATGTACCCCTTTTCCCATGTCTGTGAAGTGCTATATAAATTATTATTATTTTTTTTTGGCCGATCGGAGGACAAACGAAAAATGAAAAAGGATTGTTTTAAGTTTTGTTAGGTGAGGGGAGAGAGAGGGGACAAAAATTATTATATACTTTCTCCGCCCCAATCTTTTTTTACTCCCTCCGCCCTTTTTTTAAGTGTGTTGCTTGGTAAATTCAATTTATCATAGAAACATCATCATTACACTATTCACATCAAGTTTTACCTTCACTCTAAACCTTTCACATCAAGTTTTACCTTCACTCTAAACCTTTCACATCAACTTTTAACTTAATTGTCGAAAATCATCCTCCATTGTTATCCATAAACTCTTTACCCACTAACTTTTCAAAAGGGCAAAATAATAAGTGTATAAAATCTACCCGTTAACTGATGCAGAACAAGTAGCGGCCCAATTCTATGATCAGTTGGACCGGTCAAAGCCTAAGAGGCCTAAACAAATTCTAATTGAAAATTGCCAATTTCTGCAATTTATTGACGAGCCCGGAATAGGCTCAAACTTGGTGGGCTAAAGCAGAATCGCGTTGCGATCAATACTCACCACCCTAATCGTGACTGATGGTGGAATTCGGCCAAATTCATTCGTTTAGGCCTTCAATTTAGTAATTTTGCTATTTTAGGTAATAATTATATTACTAATTACTCTTAGCGTGTAATTCCGTTTTTGTTGTTTCGAATTAAGAATTTCTTAATTTTCTTTCTAGTTTTCAATTTTGGAAGTTTCCCCAATTTTCGGGATACTTTATTTTTTGGTAAGTTTTTGCTAGGGTTTGCTAGTTTTTCCTATAAAAGGGCATGTAACCTCTATTATTATTGAGTTTTTAATCAATTATAAATCAGGGTTACTTTCTTTCTTCTTGTGGATTCAAGAACCCTCGTGGATTCGAGACCTATCATCGTTTGAACTAGTACGCTAACTATTTTCTTGTGAATTCCACTGCGTCAAGTGGTATCAGAGCAAAATCGTTTCTGGCTCGATGGCACCTAACAAAGTTGATGACACAACCCGTGACGTTGCTCAGGGGCTTCCTGATCTAAGGGCGACGGTAGAAGAACAACGAACCCAGTTGACATGTCTTCGTGAATTTTGTGACGAAACACGAACTCAGTTAACAGAAATTCAAGAAACGCTGTGACAACTGTAGTTGACTCTTCGCCAAAACCGGCGACCAGTAGAGGTTGAAGAGAATCGCGCGGTGGGATTTGCCCAACACCGTCCTCTTAACCAGGATCGGGAACGCCCGGTGGGATTTGCCCAACGCCAACCCGATAATTGAATTGTAGTCGGGAGATGCCCGGCCAATCATGCGGACAGTGAAGAAGAATCAAAACTAGAAGTAGAAGCGATAGAAAACCCTCCACAAGAGCGACCACAACAATTATTCGATGAATATCGTGTGAAGGTGGATCTTCCCACATTCAGCGGTAATCTAGAAATCGAGGAGTTTTTGGATTGGCTATCAGAGGTTGAGCGATTCCTCGATATGATGGGGATTCCAGGACCAGTTGCAGACGAAGCCATGAAGGCAAGGAAAGGAGTCTGTGCGAACGTGGCGCAGGATGAAACAACTCATGATAGACAGGTTCTTACCCCCTGATTATGAGCAACACCTATTTCATGCCTATCAAAACTGCAAGCAGGGAAACAAGTCTGTGTTTGATTACACAACTGAATTTAATCGACTCACAGATCGTAATAATCTGTATGAGTCGGACAGACAGAAGGTAGCCAGGTATCTTAATGGATTGAAGCAGTCAATACGGGATCAGATTGGTTTGCAGACAGTCTGGGATGTGGATGAAGCCCACAACCTAGCATTGAAGGCCGAGCGGTTGGAGCATGACGGCAAACCAACATATTCAGGATACCGGCATAACACTACAGAACCGTCCATTCCTCCTGAATCTAGGGGGAAGTCGACGTTTCAACAGAAGGCTACAGAAGGTGGTGGAGTAAAATATGGAGGTGGCAATCAGGCAAGCAGTTCCAGCCGAACAGCGGCTAAGGCGCCGAATCCTTATGCCAAGCCCATGACCGACAAATGCTACAGGTGTCAAAAACCTGGTCATCGTTCCAACAACTATCCAGAACGAAAGTTGGCCCTGGCAGAGGAAGGAGAAGAGGACGGTGATGGAGCAGTGGGCGAATGGAATGAGAAGTATGAAGCCGATTATGCAGAGGAAGATGGGGATCGAGTAAACTGCGTGGTGCAAAGGGTGCTGTTTGCGCCGAAATCAGAAGATAAACACTCAGCGTCACAACATCTTTCGGTCAAGTTGTTCAATCAACCAGAAGGTGTGTGACCTGATTGTAGATAGTGGCAGTTGCGAGAACTTTGTGGCAAAGAGGTTGGTGGATCATCTGAAGTTGTCGACGGAACCCCATCGCTCACCTTACAGCATTGGGTGGATCAAGAAGGGCCCAACAGTAAAGGTAACCGAAATTTGTAAAATTCCCCTTTCCATTGAAAAATTTTATAAGGCTGAGGTTGTTTGTGATGTTATTGAGATTGATGGTAGCCACGTACTATTAGGTAGACCCTGGCAGTTTGACGTGGACGTGGCATACAGGGGTCACGACAACACCTACTCTTTTAATTGGGAAGCCCGCAAGGTTGTCATGGTTCCTTCCAGCCAAAAGGTGTCTGTAAAACCAAAAGTGGAGCAGCCATCTTTTCTAACAGTTTCCAGTTTGAAAGTTGCTTTTGCGACAGATTTTAAGGATTCTAAACAGGTTTATGCCATGGTGGTGAAAGCGTTGGTGATAGAGGATAAGAACGCGGCTGTAATTGTTGTGCCTAAGAAGAAACAACCCTTGTTGGAGGAGTTTGAGGAGCTGGTTACAGATGACGTGCCAAACGAGCTTCCTCCAATGAGGGACATTCAACATCAGATTGACTTGGTGCCTGGGGCAAGTCTGCCCAATTTACCACACTACCGAATGAGTCCGAAGGAGAATGAGATTCTGAGGGAAAAAGTAGAGGAGTTATTACAGAAGGGTCATATATGGGAGAGCTTGAGTCCTTGTGGGGTTCCGCCTTGTTGACGTCGAAAAAGGATGGGAGTTGGCGTATGTGTGTGCACAGCCGTGCCATCAACAAGATCACCGTTCGGTATAGGTTTCCAATACCTAGGCTGGATGATATGCTTGATATGCTGGATGGGTCCAAGTGGTTTTCCAAGATTGATCTACGAAATGGGTACCATTAGATTCTCATCCACCCTAGAGATGAGTGGAAGCCGGCGTTCAAAACCAAGGATGACCTCTATGAATGGTTGGTTATGCCATTCGGCCTTTCTAACTCTCCTAGTACTTTCATGCGGGTGATGAACCAGGTGTTGAGACCTTTCATAGGAAAGTTTGTCGTCGTTTATTTCGACGACATACTTATCTACAGCAAAACAGCGGATGAGCACGTGGGGCACGTGTGCCAAGTGTTGATGGTGCTGCAAGAAAATAAGTTGTACATATAACTTAAGAAGTGCAGTGTCTTGACAAACAGTTTATTGTTCTTGGGCTATGTGGTGAGTGCTGACAATATACATGTGGACGAGGAGAAGGTTCGCGCCATTCGTGATTGGCCAATTTCCAAAACCGTTACAGAGGTGCGGAGTTTCCATGGATTGGCCACTTTCTATAGGCGATTCATTCGAAATTTCAGCACCATTGTGGCGCCAATCACCGAGTGTTTGAAGAAAGGGAAGTTCTTTTTGGGAGAAGTAGCGAACAACAGTTTCACGGTGATTAAAGAGAAGCTGTGCACTGCTCCATTTTTAGCTCTACCTAGCTTCGAGAAGGTTTTTGAGGTTGAATGTGACGCTAGTGGGGTTGGTATTGGAGCTGTTCTTTCCCAAGAAAAGCGACCGGTGACCTTTTTCAGCGAGAAGTTAAGTGAAGCAAGACAGAAGTGGAGCACTTATGACCAAGAATTCTATGCAGTGGTTCCTGCTCTCAAACATTGCGAGCATTACTTGGTTCAAAGGGAGTTTGTGTTGTACACTGACCATCAAGCATTGAAGTTCATCAACAGTCAAAAGAAGTTGGATAGTATGCATGTGCGGTGGTCTAATTTTATTCAGAAATTTCCTTTTACCATTCGGCACAAGTATGGGGTGACAAATCGAGTGGTTGATGCATTGAGTCGTCGTGCCAAATTGTTGGTGGCTTTAACCCAAGAGATTGTGGGTTTTGAGTTCTTGAAGGAGCTGTATTCAGAGGATGAGGATTTTAAAGGGATTTGGGAAGGGTGCAGTCAGAATCGACCTGTTAGTGACTTTCATGTTTCTGATGGGTATTTATTTTGAGGCAATCCTCTTTGTATACCAAGGTCTTCGTTGAGGGAGAGTTTAATCCGAGACCTTCATGGTAGAGGATTAAGTGGTCATTTGGGTAGAGACAAGACAGTTGCAAGTTTGGAGGTGAGGTATTTCTCCATTGAAGAAGGATGCTGGAAATTTTGTGCGGAGGTGCTATACATGTCAGGTATCTAAGGGTCAGTCTCAAAATACTAGTCTTTATACACCTTTACCTGTTCCTAACAATATTTGGGAAGATTTGTCTATGGATTTTGAGTTGGGACTGCCTCGTACCCAACGTGGTATGGATTTTGTTTTTGTGGTGGTAGACAGGTTTTCCAAGATGGTGCGTTTTATTGCGTGTCGAAAGACATCCGATGCATCTTATGTGGCTCGTTTATTCTTTCAAGAAGTGGTACGCTTGCATGGGGTTCCACAATCTATTACTTTTGACCGAGATGTGAAGTTTCTTAGCCATTTTTGGGTCACTTTGTGGAAGATGTTTGGGACTTCCCTGAAGCGGAGCTCTACGTACTGTGCATCCACAAACTGATGGTCAAACGGAGGTGACTAACAGAAGGTTGGGTAATCTGATTTGAAGCATATGTGGGGACAAGTCAAGGCAATGGGATAATGCATTACCATAAGCTGAGTTTGCTTTCAACAGTGCAGTTCACAGTGCCACGGGAAAATCACCGTTTTCCTTGGTTTATGTGACACCTCCCAAGCATGCAGTGGATTTAGTTCGTCTTTCGCAGGGTCCTGGAGTTAGTGTTGCGGTTGAGGCAATGGCTAAGCAGTCCCAAGAGGTGGTTGATTATGTAAGGCAGAAGTTGGCTAAGACTAATGCAAAGAACAAGGCAGTTGCATAATATTATCATAATATTAAAAAGAAATAGGGCTTATCATAATATTATCCATGGTGGTTAAGATTAGCTTCTAAAATCATTGTGTAGAATCATAGGAAAAATCATTGCATAAGATTAATCAATAAACATTTATGGGTGTGGATTCCGAAACCTTAGTTAATTTTTCCAACCGTTGATTTACACTATTTTTCCTGCAATAATATAGTTGTTTCTTTATATCATTATTTGTTTAATTTTTATTTTACAAATCAATCACACGTTTTGGAACTAGGTAAGGGTATAATGAATTTAACTTTATTTAGTTTTCCTATGAAAATCACAAGTCCCTGTGGGTTCGACCTCGCACTTGCATTACTATACTTTGATACGATTCGTGCGCTTGCGAGTAATTTAAATTTCACAACAAGTTTTTGGCCCAAAAGCAAAACCCACTAAAGAAAAGCAGAGATAGAGATAGAGATAGAGATAGATTTCCAACAAAATAGAGATCCCCAAATCATTGATGATTGGTACCTCAATGCAACAGATTAATTTTCCGAAATTCTTCTCCAAACCTTGAAACACCTTCCTCAGCTACCCATCATCTGGAAATTACACAATTTAATAAACCCAGAAAAAATACAAAAACAAAGTAATCATCAAGAAGAAGAAAAATATCGATGTGAAGCCTGACTGCTATGATTATTGGCTGCTACGCCGCTGCCGCTATTTTGTATTAAAAAAGGGTGGCACAACAATCGCGCAGTCGTCCACCTCTTAGCTAGATCCCTTTGCAAACAACAGCATGGCAGTGACGTCGCCATTTTGGTCGCAAACGACGCCGTAGAAAGATTCCGGATCTCGAGAGGACTGGTTCCATGTGCCGAGGATTTTACCGAGAGTGTCTAATTGGATCCCTTTCACGAACTCGAGGAGGGATTGGAGTTCGGTGGTGGGTTGGGCGGAGGAAAGTGGGAGGAGAGAGAGAGAGAGAGAGAGAGAGAGAGAGAGAGAGAGAGAGACCCCCTCAAAACCCTCGATCAAACCTTTACTAAAGTATTATTTTCCCCTTTTTCTTGCCCCTGTACCATTTTAAAGAGAGAAGTCTCATCTGAAAACCCTAGGATTTTTTTTAGAACCTTCAAATCGATTTTTATGGTAGATTCACTAATTTGATATTATTAATTGTGGAAGATCGCTGGTTTGATATTATTATGCTCTGATGTGACGTATTTAATTTCAGTTTGGTGTAAAGACTTAGTAATAATACCAAAATGTAGGGGAGGGCAATATTGGAAAGAAAACTTACATTTATTAACGGAAGTGAACGGAATGGTAACAGAAGGGGTGTAGGGGATAACGCTAAATAGATGAGGGGGTGTCGTCGTAAGTTAATTTAGTTTAGGGGGTGTCTAGGTAAAAGAGGTATAATTCAGGGGGTGTCTAGGTGATTTATCCTTTTATAAATTAAATTTTTGTACGAAAACGAACGACCAAATTTTGGCGCCATTGCCAGGGAGTAAAAACACGGTTGTATATTTTCAATTTGTGTTTAGTTTGATTCTAAGTTTAGTATTTTATAATTATTATTATTTTTCTTGTATTAGTTACCATGGTGCAGGTTTCGTAGCTTTATGCCGGACAAATTTGAAGTTAACAGTTCCGTGGTGTTTGAGAAAATCTGGCGAGGTTAAAGAATTTGCGCCAGTAGCACTGTGAGTTTGTTTTTGTTTATTTTATTTATTTATTTTCTATTTCAGTAGATTAATTTGCACTTAGTTTTTTTTTCTTTTTCTTTTTCTTTTGGTCATTAACAAAAACAAAAAACACAAATGACTTCTTTCAGAGGATACTACGGAGAGTTTGGAGATGAATTGAGCTCTTCTCTGTGGACACTTTGTCCAATTATAGGCAAACAACGGTACAATATTGTCCCTCATATGTGAGTTTTCCACCTAGTAAAAACATTCTTGAGTCAAGGCCTGAAGTTATTTATTCGCTTCCAATTTTCCATGGGAAGCAGGGGAGGTGCTGTGCACAGCCATGCTGTGCACCCCTCTCGGCCGTTGGATCGAGTTTTGGACAGTTCGGATGTGTTTTGATTTTTTACCGGTAAAAAAAATCAAAATTAAAAAAAAATTGCCGAACGCATCCGAGCCATCCAAAACTCGATCCAACGGCCGAGGGGTGCACAGCACGGCTGTGCACAACACTCCCCCGAGTCCTTTTCCATGGCTTAGACTCTGAAAACCCATATGAGCATGTTGAAAAGCTTGACGACCTTTGTTCAAGTGATGCAGTGGACCTACTAAGATGATTCCTATTGTATTTGCGAGATAGTGCTAAGATTATTCCCTCTAGATTTGAATAAAGTTTTGGAGTTAGAATAGAGTGATAATATCCAAAGTCCTCACGAGAATTTATTTGTACAAATATGCCTTTCCATGCAAAAACTCTTTAGGAATCGTTGCCAACAATTGCCCAAAGTGCACATGAATTTGATACTCCTATATTCTTAGTTGTGGACAATGTCAAAACTCCTAATACGTCTTCTCCATTACATATGATTTTCAAAGAGTAGAACTAATCAATCTTCTTGGTGTTGATGGTTTTTATAGTCAACAGTTTGAAAAT